>CM037876.1:275853192-276350208 GCA_021292165.1 Shinisaurus crocodilurus
AATCTTTAACACAACCCTGGAAGAGAGAAAAAGCAAGGAAGCATAGGTAAATTCTGTAAAGGGGTATTTCCTAATAACTGAATGCCAAGATTTTAATATGTTCCTAGTCTTTAGACATGGAAGTTGTTGTGTCTGACACTGATTTAAAAAACGGTTTCTGTCCTTTCAGCAGAGGTGATTGAAGATCCTTCCTTCCTTCCTTCTTTCCTTCCTAAGAGACAGGAATAGGATAACTGGTTGTTTGCAAAGTGTTTATTTTCCAGAAAGAGACTGCCGCAACAAGGTAGTGAAGTTCGAACAGTAATCTAAAGATGACGCAATCTAAGAAAGGGTCAAAGACAGGAGATGGTGAAATGGGAGGTATGCAGAATGCTTACATGTACCTTTCCAGTCATTTGGAATAGACGAGAGCCTCATTCTGAAACTGATTTTCAGCCAGTGCCTCTGGACCTCTACCAATTGTACTTAATTAGTAGAACATTATTGGGAAACAGAATGTGGTAACGATAAGAAATAGTCTTGCGGTGCCTTAAACACTTAACAAATGTATTATGGCGTATGCTTTATTGGACTTGAGTCCACTATCAGATGTGCCATAAGACTCTTTGCTTGCTTGCTTTGCTGTAATCAACTTAATATGGCTACCGCTCTGGAAATTGGTAATGATAGTATCAGAAGAGAGAGGTAACGAACAGGTTCTCTTTGGGCTTACACAAGATATTCTTTACATTCCCGTTTTCTCTTATGTCCATTTCATATTATTCAAAAATCCTACACAGTCCTGTTCAGATAATACTTGTCCCCTCAGGCTTGGAAATCAGGAGTGAGGCTTAGGCACTCACACTCCCTTACATGCTCTTCCCCGACATGCCTCACCCTGTGGAGAAGTGTGACCAAACTGGTGAATCTCCAGTGCATTGGAATGTGGGATCTCCCTCTTCCTTTGAGATGAAATGTGCTCTCTGTGCTAAGGGGAATAGAGGAGAGACAGGGCGGGAGTGTGGTATAATCGTGATTTCTTCCTGTATGGAAATATAATCTGAATAGAGCTAAATTTAAACTCTGTTTAGGAAAATGGAATACTCTCTTTTTAACATATGAGATTGGTTTTGGTTCTTTTTTAGGAGGGGGCATATGGATCATCAGACACCTAAAAGTCCCCTGAAATTTCAGCCCTGCTTACGAAGAAAGATACTTACACATGCCAACAGCCCATCCTTCCTCTGTTATAACTAAAGCCTATCTAATCATTGTGAGCAAATTTAATAATTATGTGTAATGAGTGAATTAGGGCTATAATTTAAGGGCATGAGAATCAATTCCTCCAAATGTTTGTCTTATCATTTAATTGGAAAGAAACTTTTTGAACAATTCCCAAATAGAATAAATGAGCCCTAGGTGCTGTCATCTGCTTTTACGCAGCAAGTGTTTCTTTGTCTGTAACAGGGAAACTGGCAGCTGCAAATTTGTGCAATTTGTGTAAATAAGGCCGCAATTTGCACAATTTGCATAAAATACGGCCACAATTTGAACAATTTGCATAAATATGGCTGCAATTTGCGCAAATTGTGGCCATATTTTACGCAAATTTCCCTGCCCTTTAAAAAATAATAATACACAAATCACGGCCCGCTTTAAAATCGGAAGCTGCAATGTCACCACCCCCTGACTCGGCCCGCTTTCAGCTCTTGAGTTGGTGAGGTCCACCAAAGTCTGCCGAGTGCAAGTGGGTCGAGTTCTTCCATGTCACCCATCTATAGTCCCGGGTTTAATTCCCAGTGTCCCTAGGTATGATTAGGAAAGAATCCTGCCTGAAACCCTGGAGAGCCACTGCCAGTCAGTGTCGACAGTATTGGGCTGGAACGGGAGGAGTGCTTAAGCTTGCAGGTGTGGGATCACATGGTTAGTGGGATGCTTCCTCATTGGGGGAAAAAATCTCTGTACATTAAAAACACACACAACAACAACACATACACACCCTAGGCTAGCCTTCTCCAGATATATAAGAACTCTTCTCCATAGTTCTTCAGCCATATTTGTGCAGTCTTTAATAACACTGGACTTACATTCTTCAGTTAAGTTTCTATTCAAGAATTTTAAATTACACCTAAGAAAGATGGCATTGATTTTGCCTTATCTTTAACATGAAAAGGAATACTCATTAGTAGATTCTTAGGTGTACACCTGAGACATTTTAAGCAAACACCTTTAAACTGTGAAGTATACAGAAACATAGGAAGCTTAAGCGGTACAATCCAGATACAGTAATACCTTGGATTGCAAGTAACTTGGTTTGAGAGTGTTTTGCAAGATAAGCAAATTTTTAAATATTTATTTTAAAAAATTTGACTTGATATACAAGCGACGTCTTGCAATACAAGTACTGTAGTACGGCTTAAATTAAAAATCTCTGTACAATTTTTTTGGGGGGAATTTCGTTTTGATATAAGAGTGTTTTGGATTACAAGCATGTTTCCGGAACGAATTATGCTCTCAATCCAAGGCATGACTGTACAGTGTTACTGTCTCATCTGCTGATTGTGCGCACTAGGCCTAACTGCATGCTACAGTTAGGCAATTGGAATATTTTGTCAGTTTCAGGCTGTGGGTGCCCACAATAAAATTGCTAAAACAAGAGTTAAGCAAGCCACAAAACCACAATCAATAGTTAAGCTGTGGGCATGGTATTCTAGGAAGTCAGAATGCTGGCT
The DNA here is from genome assembly GCA_021292165.1 of Shinisaurus crocodilurus. Lineage (NCBI taxonomy): Eukaryota > Metazoa > Chordata > Lepidosauria > Squamata > Shinisauridae > Shinisaurus > Shinisaurus crocodilurus. The sequence goes on from CM037876.1 coordinate 275,855,904, forward strand.
GAAGAGTCTAAAACTCGGTGGCATGGAGCACCTTTTATCAGCTTAGGCTGATATACCAACTGTGTCCTTCTCTGGACAGAGATTATCTAGCTGCAGTTATCCATGCTCTGACAACCTCTCGTCTGGATTACTGCAATGCGTTATTATGGGGCTGCTTTTGAAAATCGTCTGGAAACTTCACCTGGTCCAAAACAGGGCAGCGAGATTGTTCATAGGGACTGGCCAACGTAATCATAGTATGCCAGCACTTTTCCATCTACACTGGCTGCCAGTCCATTTCTGGGCCCGATTCGAAGTGCTGGTATTAACATTCCAAGCCCTAAATGGCTTGGGACCAGGTTACCTGAATGATCGTCTCCTCCCGTATATACCTGCCTGGACTCTAAGAGCAACTGTAGCAGTGCTTCTCATGGAGCCCCCACCAAAGGAAGTAAGGTGGGTGGCTACTAAGAAGAGGGCTGTTTCTGTTGGGGCAACCAGTGGAGGCTCGTCATACAGGGCAAAGGGGGAAGCGCCCCACCTGATCTGTCCTTCCTAACCTGCTTCTCATTGCTTGTGTCCCAGACCTTGTTTCTTTCCATGCAATGTAAATGGCCAGCAGCAGCAATGCAACACTGTTTGTTCTTCTTTACTTCCTGCTTTGGCTAGGGGGAACACTGGATTACACATGCTCAGAACATTTCCCAAGGAACTACTTTTTTTCTATGCAAATGCCTGTAGGGGAAGAGAATGCTTTTCAGGGAGCAGCCAGGGCTGCCTGTTCCTTCACCAGCCAAAAGCCTGGATTACTCAAGAGTGCCCTCTGGCTGTAAGCCGGAGAGAGAAAAGTGATTGGTTGTTCTCCCTCCCTCCCTCTATCTCATGGCTATAGGGGCAAAGGGGAGTCAGCCCTCAGCCTATCAGACATCTGCAAAATCACCCCATCTCACTTACACCAGTACCATATGACTGGAGCCTGTGCAATGCAAGGGGGCAGGGAGACCACAGACAGTCACAGAGAGCAGGAACATCAGCAGCTTCTCTCTGTTCCACTGAGTATATAACGTGTCTGGACAGACTAATTGTTTCAGAAGGAGAAGAAAAGAAGGGTAAGAAATGCACACTTGCTGAAGGATATGTGTTTGGGGTGATTATTTATGCAGCTTCTCAGATCCATGAAGGTTATGTAGCTTAAGCCTTCATCCTGCACCTTGGGGTTCTTTCCTTACCCCAGGCTCACATTCTGTGGTGTAATTTACACATACGTAGACCTACAATCCTGTCATTTTAGGTCTTTGCCTAAAACAGTAGTAAACAATATTCCCAAATTTCAGCCACTTGCCTTTTACAGTTTTCTTTCTATAAACAAAGCATACCTGGGACATAAAATCTCCCAGAAATCTGCATAAGAATAGGCTTTAGGGGGGACTTTATATCTCAAACAACTGAAAGGCCTGTGGCTTACGCTGGCTCAGCTTGTCTGAGCATGGAAAAGCTAAGCAGGGTCAAGCCTGGTTATTACTTGGATGGGAGACCCCTCCTCTAGTTTCTTGCATTGAGCAGGGGGTTGGACTCGATAGGCTTGTAGGCTCCTTCCAACTCTATGATCTATGAAATCTATGAAATAAGGGGGGAATAATAAGAGGTCATTCACAGGTTATCTTAGTCTCTTTTGATAGCCAAGAACAATAGCAAACACCTCCTTCAAATAGAAAAGAAATCCATTGAGGGAAAACTTTGTTATGCTGATTTAAAGTTTATAGGTCTCACAGGCCTTTTCAGGCTTTTGTACTACTAATTGACAGCCATTAGGCCTGTCTTTGTTACGCAGATTTCCTGAAGGAAATATTAAGGAAAGATTAAGTCTGAATTTACCTTAAGTTGCTGAAACCTGAAATCCATCCTTATTCTGATCCTAACAGCCTGGGGAAGACATTCAGTCAGACAAAAGTCTTTCATATGCACAATTTGCCTTGCCTGTAGCACTTGTTTTGGGGGTGACTTGGGCACCCCCTAAACAATGTATGCGAAGTTGTTAAAATAACTGGATGAAGGTTAACCCAATCCCCATGGCCATATATGGGAAGGGGGAAGTCCTGTGACTGCTGCTTTCATTGGGGCTCTTTACATGGCCCCAAACTTGCCCACCAGCCAATTCCATTGTCTGGTAGTAAGAAACCCTTGCTTTTGCAAGCCATGTCTCTGTGCGGCTTGCCAAGTGCATGCTGCCTCAATACTATTGTTATTACCACGTGTTACCACATTACCACCAGCCGGGCATATAGACGGTTACAGATGCTCATATATATATATATATATATATAAAACTATTTATTTACTTAGTTTAGAGTAGTTTTATCCCACTCCTCAGCCAAAAAGCCTCATGGAGCAGCTTGCAAATAATCAGTAAAAGAAGGCAGTCCCTGCCTGCAGGCTTACAATCTAAACAGATTTAACATGCAAGGAAAAAGGAACAGGGAGGGATGAGGAAAAAGTTACAGGTGCAATCCTAGAGTTTGAAAGAGAGAACACTGTCACAAACTAGGTATGGTTGGCTCCGCCCCTGTGGGCCCCCTTGGCTCCACCTCTGCTGACCTACTGTCCAGCCCACCAGTAAGATTATTCACGAGCCGCCGCTGGTGGCGACCCAATGGCAGAATGAACTTTCCAGATAGGCTCGCCTGGAACCTACACTGTGCACTTTTTGGCACCAGGTGAAGGTCTTTTTATTTGCCAGGCATTTTATTTGTTCAGTTTCTGTTTTAAATCTCGTATTGTATTTTACATCTTTGCACTGTGGCTAGGTTCTATTTGGTTATTATTTTCATTTTTCTGCTGTAGGTTTAAACTTTTAAATTTTTATATTGTATTTTATTGTCTTGTATTTTATGGTTTTAATTATTGTGAACTGCCCAGAGAGCTTCGACTATTGGGCAGTATAGAAATAAATAAGTAAAACTAGGTATTGAATTTCAGAAGAGTTGTTATCCTCTGGTTACAGTAATTCCATGAGGATGCTATGAGGATTAATCAAGCAACGGTGCAGTTCTCTAATCTCTTAGAACACAAAATGCAAATTGTTATCCCCCCCCCCCATTTGAGTATTTGGCTTGCAGACAGCAGATAAGAGAACTGGAAGTGTGTACATTTCATGCTAGTCCGCTGATGATCTTAACCATGGACTGTTTTGAGAAACAAGTAGGAATGCTGCAGTAATCCACCAGGTGTGATTGCTTGTACAATGTACAGAAACTCAGAGATTTGTGTACTAAGCTTGCAAAGAGCAGCAGTGAAACTGACAAATTTCCCCTCCCACACAGACCTCTGGGGCAGTTCAGAGTAATTCCTTCATTGCAGAGGTGAAACTTAGAAGTGTAGCCCCTTTCACCTCTACAGTGAAGGGCTTTCTTTCCCCTCGAGCATGTCAGTTTCATTGTAGCTATTGACATATTTGAGTTGTGCCTGTTCAAGAGCCCTTGTCTGTGCCTTGGCATGTGTTACAGAAAATGGCTGAGGTTCATAATGAGGAGAAGTGGTTCTGGAGGATATGCTCGGGTGTACATTGGAAGTGTCTGTAGGCCAGATTGAGCCTCTAGGCTGCCAGTGCCAGTTGCCAATCTCTTATTCCCACATAAACTGAGACACACATAAAGGACCCTTTAAATCTTTTCCTCCCACGGAATGGTGTGAAGGCACCTGAAACAGCAACCTTGGTGAAGCAAATCGGGTCTTGGACTGATCAGTGCCTGGATGGTCCGTGCTGGAGGAACAACTGCATCCTCACATCAGCCAGGGCAGAAAGAGTGCATGTGTGGCTGTCCTTTTTCACTATGGCAGCTCCAGGCCTGGCATAGTTTCTTTCCCATTTAAGAGGGTGTGTTGAGTGAATGAGGAGGCGTTGCATCTTATGGATACAAGCCCCTCCCCCTGATCTGTCTCACGCAGGCTCTTTTTTCTCCCTGCTGTTGCCATTTGATCATCAGCAGAGGGGCTATGGTGGCAGAAGTGTCTGCTACCTTAATGAGGAGGCCTCTGGTGGCATATCTCCTCCTCCGATTATGGACTTCGCTCTCTACCCACGCAGAGGGAGATCTGCAAAATCTCCTGGCTCCTGGGTCTGCCCCCTAAGAGGGCTAAAAATAACTTGGGCTATTTCAGCTTCTCTCTGTCTTCCTTTTTTAATGTAATGATGATTCACTAGGCACAGTATGCACATTATATTTTTCCTGGTATTTTTAAAGAGTGTGGAAAATTCATCTTTTGCTGCTTGCCTCTAGAGGTATCTCTCTTGCTAAATGAAGTAAGTTGACAAAGTGTATCTTCAGAAGACTATTAGCCATCCCACTTCCTATTGTTCTGAAAAGCACTAAGTTTGTGATGCAGAGATGTCCAAAGACAGTTATAAAATACTGCCGAGTCTCCAGACTCCCATGTATCTTGTATTGTCTGGTTTGTGGAAATGTCTTTCTCAGTGGAATAGAAGAGATTATTCTTGAGACACCTGAAGGTGTGTGACTGTGATACTGAAAGGATCTGCCTTTCTGAAAGGTAACTGGTGAATGGATTAGCTCTAAAATAAATGAAAAAGGGAACAGTTGTCTTGAAGAATGGGGTGAGGGGCAAGACTGTTCGCTGAGCCAGTGTCTGATTAGCTGACATGCAAGTCTGCCATTTCAGTTGCAGACATACTGTGAACTCTCTTTTTCTGTTACATCTGATTTCTTTCTTACACTCCTGGTATGTATTGCTAATACTATTTCTTTGGGACACAAATACTAGCATAACCATAAGTCCCCTTCCTTCTGCCAAAAGTTGAACAGAAAAAAACAATGCCTTTCTATTCTCACTCATTGTCCAATTCCTCTTCCCCCACCTTTTTGTCATGTTATTTTTCTTCACTTTGATTGTTTACAGGCCCAGTTATCTTAATGAAAAAAAGAGATCTATTTGCAATTCAGCATCAATGTTATCTGGGTTTATCCTTCTGCATAGCCCCATCCACTTCCCAACTGTTTACGAAAACAAACACACTGGCAAGGGTTTCCCTTTTTTCTTTTATATTGCACATGTAAGCAAGGTGTGCTAGCATAAAATAAAATAGAATAATTACACAAGAAGAAAGCACACATTTGCACAAAATAAGTAACTGCATCAGGCAGTGCCATCCAACATGGCTGCCCGTAACCTTCTGAACTTGGAGATTATGGACATCCAATCGAGCACGGGGAAAGCACGGAGGCAAGGACTGCCTCCATGTTTCCCCCACCCTGCAAAAAAGCATAGTCAGCCGATTTTGGCCATCTGTGTCTTTTGCCCCTGCTCGTGATACACCTCCTAGATTCTTCGTAGGACGGCAGTGCCTTGCTTCTCCCCTCCCTGTCCCCCGGAACGCCCCCCAGGGCCCGCATCAAAGATGGTCTTCCATCTTCAGAGCCTCAGCAGGTGCAGAAAGAACCACACTGCCTGCGAGGGCAGAGGGAGGGCCCTCCAAAGGCAGAGTCTCTGCTGTGACCTCGGAGGGCTTTCACGAGGTTGCAGTGCGGACTCCGACTTCTCCTATGGCTGGCCAGATAGTGCCTACCAGGATTGCTCCCTAAAGCTCTCAAATCATACTGCGTGTGGACATGGGGGAAAGAAGGAACAAAACATTGAGTAGCCTCTCTTTGTAAAGTCAGAGCTTTATAATTTCTTCAGGAAGATTCCTTGCAAGGCTGCAGCAGTGGAAGCAGAGTGCACCCACCCAAGCAGCATTTATTTACCCCAGCAGTAACTCCTGCGGTAAAGCACTCCACTTTCGTACTGTGTGCTCTGTTGACTTGGTGCAGAAATTAAGTGTTTCACCACTGAAGCTGCTGCTGGACTAAACAACTGCTGTGTGGAAGTATGTGTGGAAGCATTCCACTCGTTGTAATGGAAGCCCAGAAATAATTTTAGATAGATAGCACCACCCAGAATCCTTTGCAATGTTGCAGCCAGTTCTAGAGGACATCATCAGTTCACAGAAGGATGCCCCCCTCCCTCTTACCCATTGACAGCAGCAAACCCTACCCCTGTCTGACTATGGGATTTGAGCTTTTCCCTCCCTCCCGTCTATGCTTTGTTCACCTCCATTGTTCACCTTCTCATGCTGCTCCTGACCTGTAAAATCAGGACCTCCATCTGCTTCATCATTCTGAGCAATCAACACAGCAGAAACAGCATAGACGAAACAATGACATGCAGCTCTACTTCCCTGAGAGATAGATTGACATGCATGTTCCTAGTCAGGTGCACGTTAAGCATTCCCTTAGTTCCCATTCCCAAAGTATAATGCTGCAAGATACAAGCTAGTCATTCTCTCTTTGTTTCTCCTTCACATAATCTGACTTAAACCTTCCTCTCTGGATTTCCTCGAATCTTTGCAATTTGCACGGAAGCCAAAACACTGGCTACCAGTCACAGAAGAGTCACTTTTATTTCCAGCTTTATATGGATTTATTCCTCCAGAGCCTCTGTAGTGGCAGTATTGTTGGATTTGGACTGTGTGGAGACCTGGGTCCAAATCGCCATTCATCCGTGGACTGTGAAGCTTTGGCCTGAACGATCCATCTCTTTCTGTTCTGTGTCACTTTTGCATGTGCTCATCCATAGGTCCATTCTGCGCATTTCCATATTAATCTCTATTTAAATCATCATCGTCGTCGTTGTCGTTGTCATTATCATCTCCATTTAAATATACAGTGTGAATATATTTTGCCTCAAAAATACATTTTTAAAATGCATTTGATACAGTTTTTGAGCCTAGAGTTGTATCAGAACTCTTGGGAAGTTTGCAGTCTGGTGGAGAGCAAAGTTCCAATCCACATGTAAGTCTACGAGGTATGGAATAGCTCGGTTCATATCAGTATCCATAAAAATTGAATTCCTCAATAATCCGTAATTGTAAAGACAACAGTGGGGTTTAAAAACCTGTGAGTTCCTTGAAGGAAGGATGGGGGCACAAATATGAGTAAAACAAACAAATTCCTACTATTGAACCAACCGTTAAGTACAGGTTGCTTTCTATTGCCCTTCTTTTAGCCCTTCACTTTTAAAAATTCAATTTAGTACATTTTCAGATCTTTGCACTTTTATTCTATTTTAAACATATGTTTTTTGTATAATGGTTTATTGTATTTTACACATTTAAGCTTTGTCTGATAAATTGCCCAGAGAGCTTTGGCTAATGGGCAGTATAGAAATGTAATAAATAAATAAATAAATACTTACAGAAGAAGACAGTATCGGCTTGTAAAGCTGTTACTAGCCAACAATATTTTTTTTCCTAGCCCAGCTGATCACACATACCTGTGCTTATCATTTGTGATACATGCATGTCATATTTATAGCAGAAGAGAATTAGCTCTCTTCCATTTCATGAAACATTGTTATCAGCCAGCAAGAGGCAAATTGCCATTGGCAACCAGAACCAGGCAACTGTCTGCTTATGAACCTGGGTTCAGTAGTTACAATACTTCTTTCCACTTGTCAAAATGCTGACCGCCTTAACTTTAAGTACAGTCTGGAGGAGAGGAGGAGAACCATGTTTTCTTTCCAGTTGGCCAATGTGAACAGGATCAGCTGGCAGTTGGGGCACTTGGACAGGAAACCAGAGACAATGACATTTTGCTCCCCAGTTCATTTTAGTGGTCTCCAGCATGTTGTGCCATAGTTCTAAGCTCTCAGGGCTGCTTGAGATATTACCCAAGACCTATACTTACAGAAGGCACTTGGCCAGCAGCAGTTTCTAGGTTAAATTGCAACTGAATGAGCTGGCCGTGCTTGCAAACACCCCAGGGAGAAACAGTGGTAAAGAGAGCAGAGATTAACTTTTGTCATCCTGGACAGAAATAGTTTGGTAGAGGATTGTTACATACTTTTATAAGGCAGCACAATATCTGTACTCTTTTATTCAGTGTTTAGAAATGCCAGCTAGGCAGAAATGCCAGCTAGACAGAACTTTCTTCTTGGCATGGGGGCAAAAGAAAAGGAGACACAGCCACAGTTTAATCACTAGATCAGAGGTGAAGTACTTTGCAGCTGAAATAAATGTGGGAATAAAAGCCTGCCTTTTGAAAGAAAAAAAACACAAGTGCAACAAGCCCTGGCTGGTAATTCCTAAGGGTTGGACTGTTACTAGTCATGCTGGCTGGAGAGATGCATAAAGGAAGGTTGCCTGAGCTTGTGTTCCACTGTATTGAGAAGCTTCTCTGAGTTTGGTCCTTGTGGAGTAATTCAAGGAGTGCACATTTCCCTTGATCTGGAGCATAATCCTTGTGGGCTAGCTCAGGGACTGCACAGCTCCATGGGGGCCTTAGAAACTCTTCCTTTGGGGCATGTCTGGAAATGCTCCCCGAGAGCATTGCTTTGTGTTCAAGACCTGGATGAAAAGTATTGAAAATTTCAAGGGGGGAAGTAATGAAAATAAAGCAAAAAAACAAAGTGGTTTGTTGTTGTTTTTATAATGACCAAAGCAAACTGAAACTGGATGATTAATTTCAGCTTGACTGTACAACATGTAAATTTATGGGATCAAATCACCATACCTATTACCCTGCCATTAAATTAAATCCTTTTAAACGTGTGGCCCCTCACTCACTGGTTGTTCTGATTAGATGTTGCCAGGGTCATCTATCATGCAATAATTTCCTCCTGTTTGCAAGCTCTGGCATGTTCATCCCAGAAGAAACATTACAGTATGCATCTAAAGTCTACTCATGAGTCGGAAGCATCCCTCGGTGCATTATGCCAGGGCTCCTGTGGCAACAAACTCGTGGCCTGTCCTTTTGAACTGAATTAAACCCTTTCCAGATGGCTGCGTTTCAGGCCGAATACCCTTCCGTTAGGGCCTGTTCTGCTTCACCTGCTGCTGCAGTGGCTGGAACACACTGTAGCCATTTATTTATTCTGAGTGGCAGCACCATATAATTGCATTTTGTGTTCATTGAGTATCAGTGTCTCCTGAGCACTCTTGAAAGGTCGTTTCATGCCAGAAGAGCCCCAGCACCACAGCCAGCTTAGGTCTGTCTCTTTCCACTTGATGCCTTTCAACAGGATGTGGGATTTAACTCCGAACCTTTTTCCTTTCCTCCCCCTGCCCTTCCACCCAACCTCAAGGATCTCTGGCATACCCTGTGACTGTACCTGTTTAGTTCACTACATTATCTGTTTTCTTCACCGTGTATCTATAGGGTTGCCACAGTGTGTTCCTGTTTAATAGCAGAGCTGTGAATAGCAGCCTGTTTGACTGCACACGCACAAAATGTACCTTACAGCTTACACGTAAAGCGTGACGTTGTAAGCATTTTTGGTTTTGGGAGCGCAGTCATTTAAGATGATACACATTGGTGAAATATGGAAAAAAAAAAGTGCTTTCTTAGTTAGCAAGAAAATACAAATGTCTATCTGGCTGGCCACTGTTGCAAACAGAATATTGGACTGGTTAGACCCTTGGCCTGATTCAGCAGGAGTGTGTGTGTGTTTGTGTGTAACGGAAGATTCTGAAATGTTGAGTCAGGATGTGCTCCCAGATTCCGTGAAAGTGGGTTATCATTTGATTTTTTTCAGTACTACACTTACAGTACAACACCATACATAAGGCCCACTGAGTTTAAGTGGGTATAGGATTGCAGACTTATTTCTCAAAACACTTGCACCTGATTTCCTGAACAAATGAAACTACCTTATACTAAGTCTTGTCATTGGTCCATCTGACTCAGTATTGTCTCCTTTAACTGGTATCTTATGATCATATTACACCAGTGTTTTGTGATCTGCTCTGACAGTCCATTTCCAAGCCCAATTCAAGGTGCTATTATTAACCTTGAAAGCCCTAAACACCGTGGGAAAAAGTATCCTAAAGAATCGTCATCTCCCACATATACCTGCCCAGACATTAAGATAATCCTCAGAGGCGTGTCTCTCCCTGCCCCTGCCAAATGAGGTGAGGTGGGTAGCTACTAAGGAGAGGGCCTTTTCAGTGGTGGCATCCCAGTTATGGAATGCCCTCTCCAGAGAGGCTTGCCTGACACCAACATTGTGGTCCTTACCAGCAATTTTAGACTTCGCCTAAATTCTCAAAAAAATCACTTTGAAGCTCATTATGGCTTGCTCTCATTTTCAAAAATTTTTTTTTACTTATTCAAACAGGGAAAGTGTACATTTTGAATGGGAAAAGTGTGCATTTCTGTGTATATTTTTCCAAGGTGCACGCTTCCCCCCCCATTGACTAAAGCATGAAAATGCATTTTTTCAAACGTGATCGCAAATTTGGGAATTTGTGAACATTTCTAAAAAAGTGGGGGCTTCTGCTTGTGTTCTTTCTTGTACATCCCTATCAGGTAGATACCTTTTTATTCTCCCATGTTTTTAGTCCTCCAGTTTTTTGTTTTAAACTGTGTTTGTGCTTGTTAGATCTTAGCACTGCTGGTGGTTTTACTTTGGTTTTATTTGGTAGCATAAAAGGTGTGTGTGTGTGCAGTGCTTTTTTTCTGGAGAAAAAGGTACCGAACTCTTTAATTCCGGTTTTGATGCGATCTGAAATTGAAGAATTAAAAGAAAAGGTGATGGAACTCAGTTCGGCCCACAGAAAAAAGCTGTTGTAATTTTATGGCCTTTTTTATCCACAGAGTTGGCTGGTGGATAGTAATATAGTAAGTAAGTAAGTAAATATTATTTCATTGCCTATTTTGATATATGTTTAAAGTGCTGAGAACTGCATCACAACTTTCAGAAAAATGCGAAATCCACTGGACAGCTAAGTTCCAACCCACACATTAGTCCAAGCAGTACAGAAGCAGGACATTTTGAACAGGAGTTCACAAAGACCGAGTTCATCAAGCATCCTTAACAGAAGCATTCCATAATCTGAAGTGGATATCCAGCCCTCCCAGCGATGGTACCTGAGGTCCTTTCTATTGGAGATGCCAAGGACTGATTCTGCATGCAAAGCATGTACTCTACCACTGAGCTATGCCCCCTCATATCGGGTTAGGGTGGCCAGGGGATAAGGGCTTTCCAATACACATTTAATAATTTGCAGAAGAGGAAAATGTCTATGGATGCAGCTTTTCACATCACATTGCCGCAGGAGAGAGAAAATCTGCACTTGATGAAATGCCTGTTTTGTGCAACAGTTTTAAAAAAGGAGAGGTAAAGGAACCCTGTCTTCTGTTGCATTTGATCACTCTATATGGCATGGCTGCTATGTATTTTTCCTGTATAAATTGTTTGGTGGGGCACAGACTAGGAAGCTTTGCTTTTTAGAAATTCCTATTGAACATTTTTTTTCTGCAGTGGGAAGCTGCAGAGTGAGTCTATAGTATTACATCCCTTTGTCATTTCTCAGTATCTTTGCTCCTGGGCCCTACGTATGCAACCAATTTCTTTAACAGCGGATCTAACACTGCCATTGTTATTAACTCCTGTCAGGAATGTTTACATGACAAGGCACCACAGTCAGCTTTAGCTGTGGTGATAACGACTTTGGTAGTAGGAGGCTGCCATATATAAATAAAGTCTACCAGTGACACAAGAAAATTGCCAGTGATAAGTGTTTCCACAACCGAGAGGACTTAACTACTATGGGTAGGTACACCGCTGGGGTCATTTGCTCTTATAACTCCACTATCGCTATTTCCACCAGTAGAAGCAGAAAATATAACTACGACTGGAATTTTTCCATGATCAAAAATGGTGTAAAAGCACCCCAGCACTATGCCTACATTCAGAAAATTGACACAAGACAGAGAAAGAAAAGAGCGGGGGTGGGAGGTTGAGGAAGGGTTCAACCGGGGAAGAATATACTGTTGCTTCAGTTACACATGCTTAGCCTTAGTCTCATGCTTAGCCTTTGTTACAGGCTCAGTTATTGTAGGGCGTAGGAGCGAAAGGGTTGTGCAGAATTCTGACTGCACTTTCTCATTCGTGTGAGTGGGGGGGCACATATATAGCCCCATGTGAAGGCCCTGGTTCATACCAGTGTAAGAGTTACGAAACATATGAACCAGGCCTTTGTTTCAGTCGGGGATGAGGACCCACATTTATTTGTGGGTTGGCCTCTTAATGCCACGCTGCACCACTCCTATAAGCCAATGGACTGGAGGACCCCAAAAGGTGTGAACCACAATGGAGGTGGCTACTGGACCTTCCCCTGACAATGCACAAATCATTACATTACAGATGGGAAACCATCTATAAACCACAGAAGTCTGTATTTGGACCACAATCTTTCGGTTGTCCCCTCTCCTTTCTTTGCAGTTCCTGGCTGAAAGCATTATGGGATGCTCAGACAAGGATCAGGATTAATTTCTGGTAGTTTCTCATATTTTCTGGATGTATTAATGGAAGACAAATATACTACATTTAAGTGAGCATAGTTTACTTCAATTTGATCTGCAGGCCAAGCTGCAAGTATATTCAAAGAGCCATGCTGGATCGGACTGAAAGTCCTTCTAGTCAGGCATGCTGTTTCCATCAATTGACTGACTAATATGTCTGGGGAACAGGACATGAAGGCAGCAGCAGACCACCCCTGTTGTTTGTCCTCAGAGGCTGGGATTCTGAAGTCTATTGCTGCTGAACATAGAGGTTTCCTTCAGCTTATCAGGTTACAGAGCCGAAACTGAGCCCCGTCACCCTGGGGTTGGGGTAGGCAACCATTTTGGCCCTGGAGGCCACGTGCAGTGCCAAGTAGTGAGTTGGGGTCTGCAAGCACATGCAGATACATGCCACACACACACACACACACACACACACACACACAACACACCCTTCTGCCCACACACAGGCATCTCAGCACACAGGGATCGGGAGCTTTAAACCACCCCTCCGTGCCCACTGAGATCAGGGCATGGAAGCACTGGGTGAGGGTGTGTGTGAAGCTTCTCCCCTTCCCAGTGATCCTGATCTAGCTGTGGGGGGGGGAGAAGAGGATTTCACCTTGCTCTGCTGGGATCCTGATCCAGGTCACTGTTTCCTCGCTGCTAATAGCAAGCAGAGAAGAAACCCCGGTCTCTCATCAGGGTCACTGTGAAGTGAGCAATCTATGCATCAGGATCACCGTGAGGGGGATGAGGTTTAAGCCTCTCCCCATCCCACCGCCCAGTGATCATGCTTTAGATTGCCGTTTCCTTACTGCTAACAGCTGATCAGCTGGGCAGTGGGGGGAGAATGCGGGGGGGGGCACCCTGGCCCTCACAGAGAGTGACCAAGGACTGCCTGCAGCCAATAGGCCGCTGATTGCCTGTATGTGCCTTAGGGGTTCTGTTGCTCATTTTATGAAGCCAAGAAGCTATTCTTCAGGCTTTTTGTTTGTTTGCTTTAGGAAAAAGCACATCCAATCAATACTAGCCACATTTGAGGGGTGGGAATGGGACAGGGTGGCTGTTTTGTCCCTACTCAGGTCTATTCTCTTTAATGCAGAACAAGTTGGGCTGGGGGCGGTGGTGGGGAGTGAGCTGGCCAGTCACGGTGTAATGGAAGGAGCAGCCTGAACTTTGCTGGAGCACATGGCTCACCCTGTCTAACACTTTATAGTAATCTCGTTAGGAATGTAGTCTGTGAGCGCCCCTTTGAGACAGCTTTGCAAACTGTCATGGCTCTGAGTCATCATCCAGTGTGAAAAGCTTCAATCAAATTATCAGAAGCGAGGCAGTGTGTGTGTGTGTGTGGATTTGTAGTGAATTCCCCTTTGCCGCCCCCTCCTCCTGTCAGCATCCATCAGCAGTTCCAAAAATAGGGATGATGAGCTGGAAGCTGCTGAGGAAGGAGAAGGAGAAATTGGCAGTGTGCTCACATCCATCCACAAGCAAAAGAAGAAGGAATAAGGAGCTGCCTTGTACAAGTCAGACCATTGTCTATCTAGCTTAGGACTATCTCTACTCTTGAGGGCTGTTTCACCTGTAGGGACGTATGGGAAATTAGTTTCAGTTCATTTTGATCAGGATTTTCCTGATTCACTCCTTCTGGACCGAGCACAGACTTGGACGCAATCTGCTTGTCATGTGATTTGCGGATCCAAAAAAGTGCATTTGACAGCATGTGTACATTTGGAAAATATCCATTAAAATGCATACTTTTGAAAAATGCGCACAAATATGCTTTAATCAATGGGAGTAGAATGCATACATTTCAAATTTATGCATTCTGTGCATGAAAATATGCACATGAAAACATGCTTGAATTTTCTTGCAAACCCCCCCCCCCAAGGTCCCAATATGATATATGGACTTGAGTTGGAATGAGCTTTGAGATTGAATTTGGAGAACTTCCACGAACTTGAGCTTTGCTGATTCACATATCACATGTTAAAATTTTAAGACACGCTCGTAAAATGTTCCATGAATATAGCTTAAGATGCAATGCACAGGCACATTAAACATGTTTCATATGGGTTCACAGACTAGAGAGCCAGGATTTGCCATGGTACCCTATTGTGTATACCAGCAAAACCCAAGCTCGCCGAAGTTCTCCCAATTCCATCTCGAAGCTCGTTCCAACTTGAGTCTCCATTGGACTGCAAACTTTGGGTTTTTTTCTTTTCGCATGAAAATTTGTGCATATTTTCCTGAGTATTTTTCCAAATGTACACATCAATTGTGCACATCTTTGAAATGTACACATTCTTCTCCCATTGATTAAAACATGTTTGAATTTTTCAAAAGTACACATTTGTTTCATGCCCATTTTCCAAATATACGCATGCTGTTGAATGCATTTTTTTTTTTTTTTGCGACTGCAAATCACATTGTAAGCTTGGAAATGAATGGACTTGGACCACAGATTGTGTTCGAGTCTGTGTTCAGTCTGGGAGATACAAACTGGGCAAATCCTGATCAAAAGCAAACTGAAATGAATTTCTTCTACATATTGTCTAAATGAGTAGCTGGGGGAGTGTAGAAGAATAAGTGTTCTTGCAAGGCCATCTACTGCATGTACAGCCTTGTCCCACTTGGCCACCAAGTGAAGGTTAAGGAGTCCTTAGGGGACCACTTTGACTTACTTGCTAAGCACTTCAAGGATAAAATTTTGTCTGCAGTGCTGGCAGTGAATGAGTCAAAAGCACCATCTAGTAATGAGGTGTTCGGTGATTTTCAGTCATTAAGGTCTGAGGTTGAGGACAAGATGTTTGGAGTGTGATCTACTATCTGCCTGCTCAACCTTTGCTGTCCCTAGTTCATAATATCAAAAAGGATTGCGTTGACTGGCTGGGTATAGGAAGTAATCAAAGCCTCTTTATGACAGGGAGAGGTCCTGATCACTTTGAAAGGGGCAGTCATGAGGCCATTCTGGGGGGGGGGAGGCTTCTCTGGACCACAGAGTTTACTCCAACTAGCAGCAAATAAACCCTTTTGGGGCAAGATGCTCAAGGCAGTGGTTTGCTGTGCAACACCAGACACTCTTGGATTACCCTGATTATCTGGATGCATTTAAGTTGTGTCCAGCTTTCATTTGGTACTGCAATGGCTTTGGTTTGCTGTGATGGATGACCTATGCCGGGAAAAGGACTGGGGGAGTATAACCCTATTAATTCTCTTGGACATCTCAGTGACTTTTGGCGCCAGCAACTATGGTATTATCTGGACTAGTTGCCCAAATTGGGGATTAGGTGCACTGTGCTCCAATGGTTCCGTTCCTGCCCCGATTGCTGTTTCCAGGAGCAGGTGCAGGGGGCTGTTCCTTTGCCTCAAGGCAAAAATGTCTTGCTATGGTGTCCTGCAGGACTTTATTCTGTCCTCCTTATGTTTAGCATCTAGGTGACTCATTGTAATGCTAAATGAGGTCATCTAGGGTTTTATGTTGAGGTGTCATCAGCAGCAAAAAGAACAAAGGGAAAGAGAGAGAGAGAGAGAGACCCCTGTCAGTGTCCCACCACCAACAGAAAGCACACACACGGACCTTCAAAATCTCTCTCTTTCTCTCTCTCATACACACACACACACCTGTGTGCGTTTTGCTCCTCCTTCCAGATGCAAGTCAAAGTTTAAAAGTCAAACTTGCCCTAACATACATGCATCCATACAGATATGCTCATTACCCCATTCCATCATGCATCATGCTGAGTTTCTTGGTATCTGTCACTGAGACTGTTGCTTGGCAGAGGCCAGGAATGGCTAGAATGGCACTGTACAGGTACATGGCTGTTGAACAGCGAAAGCGACAGCGTGTGTGTGTGGAGTCCACATTTTATCAGCAGGCATTGTTTATGTCAGCCTTCCCCAACTTGGTGCACGCCAGATGTTTTGGACTTCAGCTCCTATCAGCTGTAGCCAGAATAGCCAATGGTCGGAATAGCCTGGAAGCTGTAGTCCAAAACATCTGGAGAGCACTAGGTTGGGGAGGGCTGACGACGTAAGCAATGCCTGCGGATAAAATGCAGGCTCCCATGTTCCACACACTTTGCCCTCCTGTTGTGACTACTTGGGACTAATAACTTCCTTGTTCTCCATTCCCAGTGGGCCACTTGTACAATACAACTTTACCCGTATATGTCTTTTTCATGTTCTGCTAGCCTGTACTTTTGCAAAAATGAGAAAAGAGATTGCCTCCCAACTTGCTTTGGCTTAACAGTGTCAGTAGGTGAGATAGCTCACCATGCTAATGATCCTGGGAGACGTGCAATTTTCCCGGCAACTGGAATGGCCAGTAAATTTTGGCATTTCTTTTTCAGTTCCTGATGTCACCGTTTGGGGACTGAGAGGTTATAAAAGGACAAGTGGAGCCACATTGCTGGTGACACACTTTGATTTGGGTTTTTTCAGTTCCAGGTTTGGGGCTGTTTTGCTTCTGTGTTCTCTCAAAATCTGCTGAAGGGCTTGGCACTGAGGAGGCGATTGAGTGCTTTTCCCAGGATTAACATCTCTCATCGATGGTGATACACATGCTCCTTTATTGTTCCATAATGGGGAGAAGGATCTGGTTTTGTACAGTCGCAGCCATTCAGTCGGCTTCATGGGAGAATGAGCAAGGGCCACAAATGCCTTCTTTTGCATTAATTTCACTTGCAGGCGCAGCTGTGTAATGCTGCTAATTATATGGTAGAGTAGCATTGCCTGGCTGTGTGGCGAGGCTATGCCTGCTTGCCAGTCTGTAAAAGTTTCTCAAGCGGCAGCATCCATCTGTATCGATTGTGGCTTCTTTTATTGTTAACTATAACACATTGTTTTTATATTGATCTGGCTTGTTGCTGGGACTTGAAATTAGTCCTGCTTTTCCTCCCCTCCTCTTGACCCGCTATTAAAGGATGGGAGTGGGGGTGAGCTACAGAACACTCCCCCCCATTCATTGTCAGTAGTTCTAAACTGCTCCAAACCAGGAAGCAATTGTGCACAGTGGGCCATATCTCAGTGGTAGAGCACCTGCTTTGCATGCAGAAGGTCCCGGGTTCAATCCCCGGCTTCTCCAGGTAGGGCTGGGAAGGAATCCTGCCTGAAACCATGGAGAGCCTCTGCCAGTCAGTGTCAACAATACTGGGCTGGATGAAGCAATGGTCTGACTTATTATGAGGCAGGTTCCCTATGTCCCTATGTGAAATGGAGTTTGTTGATAACTGATTACCTATTGAGGGGAGGTCTGCCCCAATTCATAAGGGAAAGCATTGACTAGGGATGGTTGCAAAATTATTTGTGAATTCTGATATGAACAGACCTGATCCGCACCTCTCAGACTAATATGAGAATTGGAATTTAGTTATCCACCAGCTTTCATGCTTCCCAAATGTTTCTGTGTAGTACTCAGCTCAAAAAAGGAGATCAAAACATGATTTAAAATGCATAATTTGACACACACACACAAACCAGTTGTTTCACAAATTACTGAGACATTCTATGTAAAGCTGAAACATTGCATAAGTGCTAAGCATTGCTATTCTAAGAGTGCAATCCTACGGGTTATGCCCTCTATGGTCATAAGCCCCTGAACTTATGCCGGCCAGATGGGCGATTAATAAATGTAAATAATAAATAATAAATAATAAACTTGGAGGCTTACGAGCATCCTACACTGGGCAGGAGGAGCAGTGGAGGCAATCTTCAGCTCCCCGCCCTCCCGCCCTGCATTTTCATTAGATGGACATTTTTGCCTGTCTAGCTGGGATGCATCGGAGGGGGAGGGAAGGAGGCTGGAGAGGCCTCCGGATACCTCATAACCTGTCCTCTCCTGTCTCCTCCCCTCCCCGCCCACTGAAGCACCCGCTTCTTCCCTTCCCCAAGGTCGAGGTCCCTACCTCAGAGAGCAGCCGGCTTGGTTCTTTCCATGCTGGCTGCAAGGGGGAGGCGGCGGCAGGGGGGGGTTTGGAGCTCCGATTCCCCCATCCAAGGTTGGAGCACTGTCTCCAACCTCAGATCTGGGAATCCAAATATCCTGTTGCCCCCTCAGTCGCTGCCTAGTGGCCATAGGATTGCTTGCTTATTTTATTATATTGCTTTTCAGAAACTCTGCATATGAAATCTGGGTCCGGGATAGCTTCCCCTCATCCTGTGCACACCCCTTTCCTTTTGGTCAATCAGAGTGTACCATCTCATTGCCACGTATGGATGAGAATTTTGTTTGGTTCACATTTTGATACCAGCACACCTAATTCACACTCTCTGAACCAAAGCACAAACCCGGACACAGTTCTGCTCCAAAATCTGCACTTTCTCAAATGTTGAGCTCAAGTTCGGCAACTTGAAAAAATATGCACAGACATGGGTATATTGAGGGGGAAATATGCACAAAATGTGCATATCAGGGGAAAGTGTGCACAAAATCACTTCAGCCTGTGGAGGAAAAATGTGTACATTTCTACTTGATTGATTGATGCTTTTGGTCCAGTTTCAAACTTGGAGCAAGCAGGAATATCAGGTAGGGTCCAGGAGAACAATTTTCCATTTTTTACTTCTCCCTGAGCTGATATGGTAGTGTTGCTGTGCAATGACATTTTAAGCGATTGTGTGTGCGTGCGCACATGCACGCCCTTCATAAATTCAGCAACATTAATAACATAAAATCCAAATAAATTGTCAAGCTTATGGTGATGAAAGGCCTGCTGAGATTGGACCTGGGGCAGTTGAGCGCAGAAGGAATGCATCCCTTTTTTCTTTCCATGGAAAGCATTCCCATTGGCACAGGGAAGGGGTTAATTGCCGGGCCTGCCTGTCGGAGCGCCAAGGCAGAGAGGGAGCTGATGGGCGAGAATGCTTCAGTCTTGTGAAAGTGGCTTTCTGGTTTGAGGCAGCAACAGTGATATTTCATGTCTTGTTTGGTGTCTCTTCCTTTTAAATGTCAGTCTCTGCAGCCAGCCTTATCTCCTCTAGCACATTTCAATTAGGTATTCCAAATCGCACTCTTTTCTTCCAGGACAAATATGCCAGAGGTGATATTTACTCTTGCAGCAGCATTTTAAATACTGTAGCATTAAAAAAGCCCACTAAAAACAAGCAAACAGTAAGTAGCAATTCCTCCTTCATAGAGGAATAAATATTAGTAATAAATTAATACAAAAGGGAGAGGGGAATTTTTGGTCCTGTATTGGGAAACAGGATTATTTTAATGAAGCACTTTTCTTCCAGCTCAGTTAGAAGGATTATTGAGCTCCTCAAAGAGGAGCCAAATCTTTGCATGTTTCCTCTGGCTGTAGATCATCTGTATTGGCCAGGGTGGCTACTAGCTGAATATCAAGTTCCTAAGCAAATGAAACAGCCCAGTAGTTTGCTGGAATGATGCTCCTTCTAATTTGAATGAAGGGTATTGAGTGCTGATGTGATTTAGAAATTATAGGGAGAAAGGGGGTATCTTGAAATCTGCATAGATCTGACAGCAAGCCTGATCCTATCCATGCCTACTCAGAAGTAAGTCCCATTAATCTCCATGGGACTTACTCCCAAGTGCATAGGTGTGCATCCTGAGTCACAAATTGATCACTGCCTATTCTATTACTTCCATGTGTTTTCAGGGGGTTTTTTTTTGGTTTTTTTTTAACAGTAATGTAAAAAGGACAGGCAGCTGCATTTTCCACCCATGGGTACACCATCTGGGAGAATCCTGATATGGCAACTGTAATTTATTCCGGGGCTTGTCATGTTCCCTTTTCTCCCCTTTGGAAGAAGGGAGTACCAAAAATCAGTTCACTGTCAGTACCCGTATTTAATGCTGCTAATTCAGACGCTTTGGGGCCACTATTTTGGGCTGCATTAATAGAAGTATAGCTTCCAAATCGCGTGAAGTGATAATTCCCCTTTACTCAGCACTGGTTAGGCCTCATCTTGAGTACTGCATCCAGTTCTGGGCACCACACTTTAAGAAGGACGTAGACAAACTGGAGAGGGTTCAGAGGAGGGCAACAAGGATGATAAAGGGACTGGAAACAAGGCCCTATGAGGAGAGAGAGACTGAAAGAATTGGGCATGTTTAGCCTTCAGAAGAGGAGACTGAGGGGAGATATGATAGCACTCTTCCAGTACTTAAAGGGTTGTCACACAGAGGAGGGCCAGAATCTCTTCTCGATCATCCCAGTTTGCAGGACACGGAATAATGGGCTCAAGTTACAGGAACCCAGATTCCACCTAAACATCAGAAAAAAATTCCTGACTTTCAGAGCAATAAGACAATGGAATCAACTACCTAGGGAGGTGGTGGGCTCTCCCAATCTGGAGGCATTCAAGGTGCAGCTGGACAGCCATCTGTCAGGGATGCTTTGACCTGGATTCCTGCATTGAGCAGGGGGTTGGACTCGATGGCCTTGTAGGCCCCTTCCAACTCTACTTTTCTATGATTCTATGATTCTATGACTTCACACATGCAGTCTCTGCTCGTGTGGTACACACACGTGTTGTGTTATATGGAAAAGCATGAGCATGAACCTCATGATACATGGAGATGGTGGTGATAGTTTTGACTACATGAAGTTGCTTTTTACATGGTCAGATTATTGGCACATCTAGCACAGTACTGGCTATTCCAAGGTCTTAGAGAGAGGTCCCCCAGCTCTACCACCTGAGATGCTATTAACCACTTAGGGATTTTATTATGTACAGCTATCACAAATAAATAAATAAATAATGTGCTAGGGTGTTGTCCTGGGATTTCTTTTGCCTGCAAAACATGTTATCTGCCAGTGAGCCTTTTGTGATTGCGTTGGCTAGAAAAAATTTATAGCTACTTTCACAAAAATAGATGCCAGGTGCTTCACAGAAATATTTCTCCAAGTGACCATGCAGCCAAGTACCCCGTTGCAATGCTTGCATTTATGAATTGGCCCTGAGTTGGTTTGCCTTGGACTGCTTTTTTCAATCACAAGAGCCATTCATTCATATGTGGCCACAGTAGCTTCTGAGATCACTAGTGTACATTTCAGAACCTCATAGATTGTAGACATTGCTGTTATTTAGGGCTTTATGATGCAATCTTTTTGGTAGTTGCAGTTTTAGGGATGGGTGAGAAATTTGTTGGGTTCACATTTTAATACAAACTTGCCAAGTGTGCATTTCCCAAACCTACACATGAACCAGAACACATTCATATGGCAATATTCACGCTTTCCAAATTGGTGAGATGCAGTTTGCAAATTTAAAAAATGCACACCAAAAAATGTATATTAGAGGAACGTGCACACAAAAACACATTATATTAGGGGAAATCACTTGCAAAAATGTGTATTTTTGGAATAGTGTGTACAAAATTATTTTATTTATTTATTTATTTTATTTAATACATTTTTATACCGCCCAATAGCCGAAGCTCTCTGGGCGGTTTACAACAGTTAAAATAATAAAATACAATATAAAATATAAAATTTAAAACCACAGATTAAAAACAAACAGCAGAACTAGCAGCAGCAGTTACAATAACGGAATTAAAAACAATTACAAGATTAAAATGATTAAAATGCCTGGGAGAACAGAAAGGTTTTCACCTGGCGCTGGAAAGAATACAAAGTAGGCGCCAGGCGAACCTCTTTGGGGAGCTCATTCCATAACCGGGGTGCCACAGCAGAAAAGGCCCTCCTCCTGGTAGCCACGTGCCTCACTTCCTTTGGCAGGGGCTCTCGGAGAAGACCGCTGAGGAAGATCTTAGTGTCCGGGCAGGTACATATGGGAGGAGACGATCCTTCAGATACCCTGGCCCCAAGCCATTTAGGGCTTTAAATGTTAGCACCAGCACTTTGAATCGGGCCCGGAAAGAGACTGGCAGCCAGTGCAGATGAGAAAGCACTGGCATAATATGTTCTCGTCGGCCAGTCCCGGTTAATAATCTCGCTGCCCTATTTGGATCAGCTGAAGTTTCCGGACCGTTTTCAAAGGCAGCCCCACGTATAACGCATTGCAGTAATCCAAATGAGAGGTTACCAGAGCATGGATAACTGTAGCTAGGCTATCTCCGTCCAGATAAGGACGTAGTTGGTATATCAGCCTACGCTGATAAAAGGTGCTCCGTACCACCGAGCTGACCTGTGCCTCAAGTGACAGTTGGGGATCCAAAATTGTGCATATTTAGAAGAAACGTGCATGAAAATACATACACATTTTCATGCAGACTTTAAAAATATATTCACATACAGATGCAGAAATGGGATGGAACAACATAATGTTGGAGCAATTAGAAACTGAGTGGAATTTAAGTGGAGATATTCATCCATCCATAGTTTATGGTCAGTCCAGGCTGAAAGTTACCCGTGCTGCCATGGGCTGTAAAGAGTGTTTAAAACCCAACCTCTTCTGTTGGGTGCACATTGAGATCATCTCAGTTTGCATATCTGCACCTACGGATGTATGAGAATTTTGTTTTTGCTCAGAAAACATGCAAGCATGCCCTGTTTGAAGCCTCACACATGATCTTGAGTGTGGGAGTGTGTCTGCCGAAAATGTCTGCAAATTGCCGGACATGTGGTCATATCCAGTTTGATTTTGTGCAAATTTCCTAATTTGCACATATTTCCCCTGTAGATTGAAACAGCCCCATTTTAGTGTATGTAGGAAAGGTTGCACAAGTTAGGAATTTTGCATACATTTGTGGAAATTTGCAGCAAATATCATGTTCGATCGCTACTCAGTTTGCATGATTTTCCTGCTAGCGCAGAGTGAGCAGTGATCACAAATGGGAATCGGGCACAAGACAAAGGGCGAGGCGATGATCTTGAGCACTGCTCATTCGTCCATCCCTAAAATTTATGGCAACTGTTGTTGTGAATGTAAATAGCCAGGGTGAGCTCAGCAGCAGCTGGGTTTCATCTGATATTTTCATGGGGAAGAATCAGTTTGGGTTGACAAAAAGAGGACCGGGTTGGATTGTGATTCAACCCAACATGTGTAGGGGAGCAAATGTGTAGAGCTCTTGCTCTCCCATCCAGTGTGCCATCCCCAGCTCCACCTGTACACACAGAGATGTATTGTCTGATGGCCTCCTACATGCGTATGTAATTCAATGTGGGTAGGCAAAAATCACGTGGTTAATTTCCTGCCTGGTTGAATTAGGAAATGAACCATGCAATTTTTGCCTGTGCACATTGAGTTGTATATGCACAGGCAACATTTGGACAGTCCATCCCCACATATATAGATGCTGACACTGGGCACCCTCGATAGGCAAAGGGGAGCTGCACACCCTCTCTCCCCTCTACAGGTTGGGGGAAACCATATCATTCAGTTGGCCCCCAGTGTCTACTATGGATTCGATATAAGCATAAGTGAATGAGCCCTCTGGTCTGTGATTACAATTTAGGCTTACATGTTAGGCACTTTGTGTTATTCGGTAACTCCTATTAGTGGGGGAGAAAAACAGTCACCATCAATCATGGGAACTGACTGGTTGGGTCTGCGTAGTAGCCATGTTAAGAAGTGAGAAAGGAATTGGGAGAAAGAGAGCCAAAAACATGCAGTTTGTTGAAGCCTGTTCCATCTCTAAGCTCTCTCAAGGTGCACTCCTGCCATCTAGTGGATTGAATATATCTGACTTGCATCAGGAATGTTAAGAAGGTCAGTTGTTTCAAGAGTGTATGTTAAGGATGGAGTCTTACTACCGCAGCTCCTCCCAGAGACCAAGGCAGCCAGATGTGAGATGGCACCTTTTCTTGAACCAACTGAGTGCAAGCATTTGACAGGGGCTCTTCCCTCAGAATGAGGCAAGATGGATCGAGCTGAGTTTACATCCAGGGTTTACTAATAATACATAAACTACACCATGTAAATATTCTAGAGCTTATTTACTATAAAAATCCAGGAGTTATCATCTCATCAGTGTTATGGTGAAACAACTGCTTCTGGCTCCAGCTGTATAAAAGGAGCAATGCCAGAGTGTTTCAGCCATCACTGCCCCTTGTTTGAGATTGCGGGTCATTATATTTTTCCCTGTGTAGAATGGAACTTGCATGCTGAGAGAAATGACTAACTTCTGATTAAGGACGCAATCCTACCGGCAAGAGCTAGGTAGGGTGGGAGAAGCAACAGAGGCTTTTACAGACTCCCTGGCTGCTGTTTTTGCATTTTGAGCAAACTGGGCCCCTGAGAAGTCTAGTTCACCTCTCTGGCTGCAGGCGTGGATGGACACTGAGAGGTTTGTGTATCCATGCTCTCGCTCTTTCCCACCCACACTCCTGTCCCCAAAATGCCCAGTTCTTCCCCTCTTGAGGTCGCAAAACTGACCTCAGGGGAGGGAGCCACCACAGAACTTTTTGCTGGGGGGGGGTGAGGGGATACTCCATAACTAGCGATGCATGAGTATTTAATTTTTGCTTGTATAACTTGTGAACCTGCCTCGTTTGATGCCACGAGCATGTGTTTGCGGAAAATATTTGCACATTGCCGAACATGTGCTCACGTTTGTCTTGTTCCGGATTCCCAATTCGATTTGTGCAAATTTCCTCAGTAGGCTGAATCAGCCCCACTTTAGTCTATGGAGGAAATTTGTGAAAATCTGGGGAGATTTCCGCAAATCTCCCATTTGATTGCTGCTTGATTTGTGCAAGTTTCCTGTTTGCGCAAAGCGAGCAGTGATCACAAACATGAACAGGAATTGGTCATGAGACAAACAGCAGGATGATGTTTGAATGAATGAATGAATATTTATTATGGTCATTGACCAGAACCAACAATAACATTAAAACAAAGAAACAATCAATCAATGAAACATGCATTACTACTGTACACTAGCATACAACTCAGGTTAACAGCAAAATTTTATATCAAAATTATAACAGACAAGCAAGGCCAGAGTCAGAGGTTGAAAAGGTGCAGCATGTTATGGCAGTTGCACAAAATTTAGCCACTTTGTTAGTGATATGGCGAACTGTATTAGCGAGTAGCAGGGAAATAGATTTTTTCAGTTCTACCCGGGCAATTACATAAGATAGGAAGAATAAGCTCTTCACGAAGATCCCAGTAGAAGGGGCAATATAAAAGTACATGCCCCACAGGTTCTACTTCCCCATTATTACATGGAATGTTTGGAGAATCCTAGCAATCTCGAACATTGCCTCTTCTAGGGGTGGGCGATCCGCCAGGACCTGCCTGCCTCCGGCTCAGCAGACACCGCTGCTGTGCCCACCAAGCCGGGCTGAAAGCTGGCGTGCACCACACCGTTCGGTAGACTTTCGGGTTCCCAGCGGGCCACTGTTTACATAGAAAATGCCTTAAGATACATCAAAAGCGGCCACAATTTGCACAAATTGCGACTGCTTTAGGCGTATCTTAAAGCATTTTCTACATAAATAGCCAGGACCCCGGAAGTCACTTCCTCGGCTCAACTTGGGAGAACACAAGTCGAGCTGCGGAAGAGGTAAGCGGGGCAGAGTTTTTGGGGGGTCGAGCCCAGCCAGTCCGCTGGATTTCCACCCCCCAAATGAAATCCTCACACATCCCTGTTGTTCGCTCATCCCTAATAACTCTGTCTACTGCCTGGGAGGGGTAAACCCCCAGTATCCTATAGCCTCTCCGATAGTGTCTATGGACCTCAGGATTGCTCTCTAAAAGACATTGTTTTGCAATATTGCTATTATTCCAAGGGGAGCAGGACAGATGGTCACCCAGGATAGGGACCTGTTTCTGTAGCTGGCTCCCCGGTCCACGCTCCCTCCACCCTCCACTCCTGCCAAGGCTTGACCACACTGATATTTTGGTCTTCTTCCACCTCTTCGCCCAGAGGCTGGCATGCTGCTGCTATTGTCTACCATCCAATCTCTTCCTGCTACCTCTCTATATTCTAGGGATAGGCAATTCTGTCAGGTGCACTTTCACTCAGCTCTTTGGATTTCTACAGTTATGTTTGTTCCACCCCATTCCTGCTGCACTTTGTTAATTTTGTCTTTAAAAGTCAGTGTGAAATATGCATACATTTTTATGTCCGTGTTTCCCCTAATATGCTTGTTTGGGGCATACCTTTCCCTAATGTACTCATTTTTTTGGTGTATGTTTTTAATCAATGAACTTGCTCACAGTGTTTGGGGAAAGTGCAGATTTTCAAGTGTGGCTGCGTTCAGGTTCATATAGAAATTTAGGCAGTGCAAATTAGGTAAGCTCGTATTACATTGTGATCCGAACAAAATTCTTCCCCGGCCCTACGAGTATTTTCTCCTGTTTCTCTAGAGCGGGGCTTGGCAACTTGTGACCCTCCAGATGCTTTGGCCTACAACTTCCATCATTCCTCATCATGGACTGATGAGTAGAGCAGATGGGAGTTGGTGAAAACATCTGGAGGGCCACAGGTTACCCACCCCTGCTCTAGCGTCATGACTGACTGCTCTCTGATTCCCTCCCATTGAGAGACCTGCACAACTTTCACTCTGCCCCTATTTATTACTGCTTACATGCTGCTCTTGCTTCAGCTGCCCACCTGTTGTGACTGGGTGAGCACACTGCAGTTGCCAAGCAATGAAGACATGCTCATTCTAGGGATGGGTGGACGAGTGATGTTCGAGATTCTCTGAACATCGGCTCAGGCAGATCCAGCTAAATGTCCAGGCAGAAGCAGCAGGAGTAGGGAATGGGGAGCCCAAGTCATTATTATTAGACTACAGGGCACGCCAGCCGTGTTGAAAATGAGCACTTTGAAATAACATTTGCAGATATGATTTTACTTATCATTATATGAATCCTTTTGTGCCAAGATCCATAGAGAATAGGGATCAGTTACTTACAGCTCTCAGCCGGGCATTACCTGCTCTTTCACTTCAGACTGTAGTGGTGACTCATGCTTTTAACTCTGGATAGACTCTGTTTGATATACAGCACTTTATCAAGAAGCTCCTGCACAAACAGTGTCACAACTGGCAAAAACGAGGAGCTGACTTATGTCTGAATAAAAAACAACCACCAAACACTTTGTATTTTCTGGCAGGAAATGTTTATTCCTAAGAATGTTCAAGGGAGATGTGCATGCTGAGTGGTGGTGTGAATGTAGATTTGGCAAGCTTGCTGCACTGTGCTGGACAGGGCATGTTGATAGTAATGGACAATTTGGCAGGTATGCCATAAATAAAACCTAGAGTATGTTAATAGCCCACTCTAGTACACACTACAGTCCATATACGTACATGTCTACATGCCTTCAGGTTGGGTTTGCTTCTAGTATTCTGAGCTGGGCAATGGCATTGGCAAGCAGGAGTGGAGAGGCAAGCAGGAGTATATAGGCCTGACTGTGTGCTATCGCCTGGCCCACAAGCCTTCTATCCAGGTATTCAGGTGTCACTCCAGCTCCAGGTTTAAGGGGGGCCTTCAACAAAGAGCCCTCTGGTGGGCCACCTCATTTGTCAGTGAGCTCCCCTAGTGGACTTATTTGGTGGCAGCAGCACTTCAGTGGAGCTGCCATTTACATTTCCCACAATACCTCTGATGTAGTGCTGCTTTGGAGGCATTGTGGGAAATTAAAATGGCAGCTCCCAGGCCCAGCTACCCAGTGCAGAAATTTGTTTAAAGAGGGGACCCAGACAGAGCATGCATCACTTGTGGGCCTTGCCAAAGGCGCTGGGGCCTGAGAATGGTGCATGCTGATGCCAGGCCTTCCAGGTTGGCCACAAACATCCATTGCCTGTGCCATTTGTAGCACCCATGCTGCCGGTTAGGCTCCAGTGGACCATGTCACTTGATTTCATATCTCTGACTCTCTGTAAAATACTTGAGCTCTGCGTAGGCAAAGCCAACTGTTACATGCACGGTATCGCTATTTATTCTCTGGCAGGCGTGACTTTGAAAAGGAGGAAGCTGGCAAGAATACAGCAGCACCTATTCCTTTCTCTTCTCCAAGATCACGTCTGATTTCCACCCCCATCTCTCTGCTTCTTTTTGCTTTATAAACTGGGTATCTGAACAGGCGACAGCAATAAAACAAAACCGCTTGTTATTTGCATAGCTCCTGCTTGCTTTTTTTAGGCTCTTTGTTCAAGTGTCAGTCCTGGTTTGTAAAACATGAACAGAGTTGGGGGGGGGAGTAATTACACTTCACATCTGGTGTTTCTCCCGACATGGAGCTGCACTTGCTAAATTCTAGTGATGTTAATTTCCTTTCGTCTTCAACTTCTGAGAATATTTGGGCAAAACCATAAGAAATCATTTTCCAGCTTCCTCTTCTTGGGCTGCTCTCTCACCTGCCACATGAACTCTCCTGGTCATTTTTCTTAATACAGTAATACCTTAGATTGTAAGTAACTTGGTCTGAGAGCGTTTTGCAAGACAAGCAAAAATTTTTTAAAAAATTTACTTGATAAACGAGCAAGGTCTTGCAAGATAGGGATGTAACTGCTCGCCTCGAGCGGGCATAGCGGGCCAAAATTGGCCCCGCTCACGCCCTCCAGAGACTCGCTTTGATATAAGAGTGTTTTGGATTATAAGCACGTTTCCGGAATGAATTATGCTCTCAATCCAAGGTATTACTGTATAACCAGACTATAGAAGGGTTTGATAGCGCTGTATTTCATGGGCTAGGCAGAGCCAGGGGATGTTCAGTACTCATATAGGAGGATTCTGAAGAAATTGCATCAAGATGATGGAGTTCATGACTCAGTAGCTTAAGGTAGGAGAGGAGGATTTCTACTCCTTGAGCCAGGATTGATTCCATTGCTCCAATAAGGAACTGGAATATCACAAACAATCAAATTCATATTTTTTGTGTGTGGGAAGGGACTCCTGACCAATGTTTTGGTGCATTATTCCAAGACCTGAGAAAAAAAAATTTTTTTTTTAAATATAAGTATATAAGTAGGGACATATAAGAATTCCATTCCTGTTTGCAAATCATGCGAACATGTCCTGTTCACAACCTTGAATGTGAACACGAGCAGGAGTGTAATTCTCTGGAAATTTTCGGAACTTCCCAAGCTTGCGTTCACATGTGCAAGTGCGCACTTCTGAAAATATGCATTCCGCCCCCAAACCGCAAGTTCATGCTTTGGCCTATGGGAGAAATGCACATTTGGGTGCGTGCTTTCTGTATGTTTTCCGTATTTGAAAATGCATACTTTTGAAGAAGAAGAAGAAGAAGAAGAAGAAGAAGAAGAAGAAGAAACTCATGTTCAGGAACGAGAACAAGACAAGATGAGCATCAAGGCCAAAAATGAAGAACCTGAATGAGCTTGAAAATTGCTAATTTCCCCATCCTTAGAAAAGCTGCCTTAATTAGGGATGGATCAATTTTGGCTTCTCTCCGTTTCTCATTTTTCTAATCATCCTGAACTTTTTGAGGTTCTTTTTTAAAAGTTTGCATGAAAATGTGTATGCATTTTTCCTAATGCATGCACTTTTGTATGCAGTTCTGTACCAATATACACAACTTATCCTGGCTTGGAAATGCTGGGAGTTGGAGGACTTTTTTCTGTCTAAACATGCATAGGATTGCACCCTAACAGCTCCTTAGTTAGACAGTGCTCTGCAGGAGCTGCTAGGCTGGGATTGTATTGCATGGAAAGATCTGTTGTTCCAGCAAAGGAGTAGCAGCAACCAAGAGTGTAAGAAGATCACTCAGCTCAGCTCACTCAGAAGTTCAGCCTCCCACTGGGTATTGAATGCAGCCTTAGTGGGCTCAAGCTCATGTTTGTAGTCTTAATCTTCTGCGTGACTGCGGGACATGAGAGGCTTTGGGAGAGCCACTCTTGGAGGCTGAGGTTGTTGAGAGGGCTGAGTCCTTGGATCTGGTGGATGCATTAGGGATTGCTGAGGGCCCTCTCTGGAGTGGGGTGACCAGTATCTTGTTGGCCCTGAGTCCAAGCCTCCAGACCTGGGGCCATGACATTTGGCACATTTGTGGGCACTGGGACTGAAAAGTCTTGACTTTCCTCCCTCCATTCACCATTCTCCTGCTGCATTCTACCAAAAGCATGTTTGGCCCATGCAACTTAGATCACCCACATCAGTAATTCACATGCTCACTCACTGTGGGGGAGAAACATTAGAAAGACCTTTGTGTGAGTTCTTGTGGAGTGTTGGCCAGTTACGGCTGTACCGGGCTAGGAAGACTATTGGCTTGGTTTAGCAAAAAGGCAGCTCGAAGTAATCCTCTTAAACTGAAGTGCTTGTATTTCTTAATTAGCCATGGTTTCTCCAGTAAAGTCTTGCTAGTGATATTATTTAGAGAAATGTGCTCAGGGGAACATACTCTTGCAGTGAGAGGTAGGAAGCCAGAGAGAGCCCTGTTGTGTGTGTCGTGCAACGTGGGAGATAACATGTTGCATTAACTTTGTATATCAGCAATTTAAAACCCTGTCAGTGGAATATATAGGTGGATAATGCAGTGGAAAGGGAGGGATAGGGAAAGGAACGTAGGAAGCTGCCGTATACGGAGTCAGACCATTGGTCCATCTAGCCCAGTATTGTTAACACTGACTGGCAGCAGTACTAACCGGTTTCAGGCTGGATTATTTCCTAGCCTTCATAGAGATGCCAGGGATTGAACCTGGGAGCTTCTACATGCAAAGCATCTGCTCTACTGCTGAGCTGCAGCACACCTCCCCTCTCCCAAGAAGCTAAAACACAACTCCACTTAACAGGGTGAAGTTTTTAATCAAATCCTGCACTGTCTGTAGTTATCATGGTGTGATCACATTTTGCATAGCAATTAACAGGGACAGGCACTCCTTCAAAGCGGTAAGTAAATGGGGAACCAAAGCAAATGTACCTCTGTTGACCTGACATTCACGGCTGTGGGATGGGGGGGAGGCAATAAATGTCACTGGCGAAGCAATATTCATGAAGTAAAAATGTCAGTTTTCAATTTAGAATGAGGAGATTTTGACATATATTAGGCTTGTGCAGGCTATTATCATAATTAATATGTTAAATAATACCACTGTCCTTTCCACTAAGGTTGGAGGAACCCTGGCCACACTCATTCTAGCTAGGAATTGGTTCCCCCGCCCCTCTTCTTGCCTTCTCTTGCTTGTTCTATTCTTAGTTGGAGGAAGGTGGGAACCAGACCTCACTCCTGCCTCTCATTCCCAAATCTCATGAAATCTGATGCCAAACTCAGATCTTATGAGACAGACCTTAAGTGCTGTAGGCCTGAAGACTTGCATAGCATCATTCCCACACCATACCTTTTCATCCCTCCCAGTAACCTTCTCCTTCCCCTCAGGCTTAAACACGATAGAAGTGATGGGGCACACTCTACTGGCTCTTGTGTAGCTGTTTCTCATTTCAGGGAGTGTGCAGGAAAACTTCCCAATAGATTGTGTGCAAAATATCTTAAACGATCACTTCATATCTTGGCTTGAAGTGAAGATGGGCAAGAAGCATCCTCTTGCTTGGCCCTAAAATTAATGGGGCCCTTTTGATTTTTTGACTTGGTTGCTTGAACTGCCCTCTTTCCCTTTCTTATCCAAGCCTCCCCATTATTCCCCTGCCTTCCCAGCTGGTGCCCCCCTTTTTTCCCTTGGGGAAGAACAGTTCTGGCAGTTCTGTTGACAGGACAGGGGAAGAAGATGTGGCGAAGAGCGAGTCATACTTTTAGCTCAGCGCGGCTCGAAGGGTTGGTGATAGGCTCAACTTGAAGTGGTGTCGAACCCATTCTGAATACTGGCCCCATCCCTAGGATGCCGGGGAAATATGGGAATGTCGGTGTGTCTGGGTCTCGGGAAAGACCCAAAGCCATGCTTGAAGGGCAGTCCTGAGAGTGTCATTTTCCTTTTCTGAAGCTGGCCTGAATCCGGTAACATCCACATATTTACATACACGAGGGCATACACGAACTTTAAGAAGTTATGTGAGAAGCAGCTTTTGAGATCACAATGAGAGGATTTAATCAGATCAGGAAACATGTTGTGATGTTCAGAGAGTGGTGGAGCAGGATTTTTTTCCAGATTAGAGATGAAGTGCTTCAGTTAGGCTGTATGGGGACCCTGTGGCAGGACCCACAAGATATGCTCCTAGCCAGGTAGAGAAAGAACTATACAAGGAGCTGTGCAATCCCCTGAGCTACTTCCATGGAGACAGGAAAGTCTTCACCTGTGTGACCTGGGGAGGTAGCTCTCTGCCATCCTCCTCTGCAAGAGGGTCCCTCTTGTCCTCTGCACCACCTCCAGGAGCAGCAAGAGGCTTCCCAGCCCACTGAGTGTGCCAAATAACTTCAGCTGAGTCAGTGCCAATTGGGTATTATGCATGCAACCTGCCTGGCTGGCAAATGACTTCTTTCTCCTTGACTTGGGTGAATTTTTGGAACTGCCACTAGCTCTTCGTCAAAGGCACATTAGGTTTCAGTTCCTCCTGGAATGGCCTGGTGGCCTGGAATATGAATCCAGAGGGTCTTTGTAAGAGCAGATACAACTGATTGATTCAACTAGGGGAACTATCTGAGAGAGGATGCATTCTTGCAAATGCATAATGCATAATTGAATGTAGCTTCAAAATTTGATAAACCTTTTAAGTAGTAAACAGTGTGTGTTATCTGTTAAATCACGTTATGAGGCCCCGGCAGATGCAGTGTGAGGCTGGCGTACATAATTTATTACTTCCTTTATATTATGGTATGCAATCAGATTCATTATTTATCATTTACCGCTACCTAAAGATGTAAGCGCAGGGACGTTTTGCTTTGCAGAGAAACATTTCATATCAAGAGCCTGGTGTTATTGAATTAATCTTACCCTGGAACGTCCAGGGTGGCTCTGAGCCTGGTCAGGGGTGCTCAGTGTGGGACCAGTTGTTTGGAGCGAGCTGCTGTCATCCTGAATACTACATGTGAGACTTAAAAATTCCAGATAATGGTTCTATCGGGGGTGTGTGTGTGGATTGAATTAATGGAGCTGTGCTGATATCCATAGTGGAACCTTATTGCTGCTGCTTGCTGCTGCTTCCAACCACCACCACCACCACCACCGCCCCTATAGAATATTCACAATCTTTTTGTGCTTTAATAAGCATTTCAGATTAATTAATCTGAAATAGCTGCCACCCTTGATTCCATGTATTTACAGTCACACTAATGTGGAATAGAATCATCACTCCCTATGCGTCAAAATTCACCAAAAGAGAGGGAGATGCAACCGCAACCTGCTCTGTTTT
Source organism: Shinisaurus crocodilurus (assembly GCA_021292165.1). Taxonomy (NCBI): domain Eukaryota; kingdom Metazoa; phylum Chordata; class Lepidosauria; order Squamata; family Shinisauridae; genus Shinisaurus; species Shinisaurus crocodilurus. The sequence goes on from CM037876.1 coordinate 275,889,356, forward strand.
TATACAGCAGAGCCAAAATTTCTCAGACTTTTTTTATTAAAAAAAATGTTTGAAATTTTTCTTTTTCTCATCCCCTTCCTCTAGGAAAAGAAGGCCACTTTGCAGAATTTTCACTGAATAATCTCCACTATGGTTTTGCACAGGCTGCCATTTTTTTCTCCGCAGTGTGACACACCTCGAAACAATGCTAGGTCTGGGGCATTATGAAGGATGCAAAATGGTGGCCAGGCCACCTGGATGCACAATGGAAGCTTGGCAACAGAGGCTGCTGTTGCCACTCGAGGCAGCAGCAAACAAACAAAGAAACAAACAAAACTCCTAGGGAGGGAGGGAGGGAGGGAAGAATGAAGGAAGGAAGGAAGAAAAGAAGAAAGAAGCTGTACCACTGTGACTAATAATGGTGAGCTCCACCCCTGAATTACTGTTGGAAAATTTCTCTTCTTCTCCCTGAGAAAGTTGGTGAAATGGTCCTCTCAATTTCTGTGTCCACAAACAGGGTGCACAGCTCTGGTTCAGACTCATAGAATCAGGATGGCTCAAGTTACCTTCAACTTAATCTTCAACTTAACTGATATTTAGAATTCTTCAGCTGTGAAAAGCTGGAAGGAACTAAATGTCACGGAATGATTGAAAGGTACTAGCCACTGATCCAGCCATTGTTTTATCCACTTACCGCCACACACAGATGGGCTGTAGGACCATGCCATGTGTAGCCCCATCCCCAATGTAGCACATGGCATATCAACTCCCTCCCCCGACATTTGTGTGCAAAGCACAAATGTGGGAAGCAGTGTAGCTCAGTGATAGGAGGGCTAGGAAGGAATCTTGCCTGAAATCCTGGAGAGTCGTTGTTGACAGTACTGGGCTAGATGGGCCAAGGGTCTGACTCCATACAAGGCAGCTCCCAAAAAATGTCTGGATGGTTGAGGTCTACGCATGTCCAGATGCACATGTGCAGGCCTCCTCCCTCCAGCTGTTTGTGCTCTATGCATGAAATCCGGTGGGGGCGACGTCACATGCACAAAGTCAGGAGTGGGGCTGCGCAGTATGGTTCTGCTCCCCACTCCACTGGATCCATAAGCATTTCCATCCCCTCCACTGCCAGGTAAGGAAGCAAGACGGGCTCAGAGGCCTGTCCAGCTCTAAATGTTGTTAAGAAGGAATGGGAGGCTAAAATGCAGTGGAGGCTGGTAACCGCAGTGTCAGCGGGGCTACATTTCTGCTCCTGATTTATCATGAACATTAAAGGTTCAGAAAATAGGTTCGGCACCATGGATAGCTACTTAAAAGTTCAAAGTAAAATCCAGAGCAGATGTGCAGCCCCACTGACGTTGGAGTCATCAGCCTCCACTGCTAAAATGCCTCTGTTCTTCCTCCGACTCTGCCTGGCCCTTGCCAGCATAGCATTGGATTCTCAGAGCACATCAGACCGCTCCGTCCTATGGGCTAGATGCCCTTAGGATTGCTCTGTAACAGTGTAGTCCCATAAATGCCTATTCATTCACTCATTTGTTTCATTTCATATTCAGACCTAAGGCCCACTGAGTCCAGTGGCACTTACTCGCAGGTAAGTGCGATAGGGTTGCAGCCTAAACGATGGACCATCTGCTTTTAGCAATGTCACATATATTATTATTATTTATTATTATTTACATTTATTTATCGCCCGTCTGGCTGGCAAACCGGCCACCCTGGGCGATGTACACAAGATAAAAACAGGATAAAATACATTTAAAACAGTATAAAATTTTAAAATCTTAGCCCACCCCATATTCCCACCTGAACAGCCAGGTTTTTAGCGAGTTTGTGGTTTTTATCTGTGGTTTTTAGCCTCCAAGCCATATAATGTCAGCCTTGTGATGGATTTCACTTGCTGTGGAGTTGCAAAAACAAAGTTTGAAAACTTTCCTAAACTAAAGCCTGGAGATCTTCAACTAAAGGGCTTGTGTAAACTATGACATATTTTTTTCCTCCTGCAAAATGTTGGGTTAGTTTTTGTCTTCAAAGTGTGTGTGTGTGTGTGTGTGGGCATTAGAAAGAAGTCTTTGAAAATTAAGAGACTGTGTTAGCAGTACAGGGATGTTTAAAGCTAGCCAGCAGTTACGCAGAGAGATTGTTGAAAACTAAATGGAGCGGGGAGAGGGGAGAAAAAAGAAAGAAAGATGGCACGCAACCACCCACGGAAATGTCATTTTGCAAGGCTATCTTGAGGATGCCCTGGGGGTATGGTTGTACTGTCCCATGTGGCCATTGGAGTCCTAAGAGGTGACCAAGTCTAATTGCAAGGTGTAGAGAACGTCAGCCGTGGGATTTTTTTACTTTTATTTTTTTGGATAGCAAACTCAGAGAGTGGCGAGTGGGCTGTTTTTAGCTATTTATTAAGGGCAATGTAAGTGTGGGCCATAATTACAGCAGAGGTGTGTGCATTTTCAGTCCTCAAGTGTTTATGAAATGTTGTCTTGGAAAATTGTGGGGTAAGTGCTGTCCTTTATATTCTGACTAGTCATCTTGGAAATTTGTAGGATTAAGTAAATGCCCAGTACGTTTCTCTGGGCAGAGAAAAGATTGAGCCCTACCCTAAAATGCAGGCTCATTCTCCACTGTTCTGATGAGCTTTGGGCATGGCACTACGGCTTACACCAAGGGGAGAAAGAGTGCCCTTCTGAACGGCTTTCCATCCTCATTATCTCTGACTGGCTGGCTGGCTGGCTGGCTTCAGAGCAAGTGTTATTTCAGGCCTAGTGCCAGTGGGTTAAGAGGGGGAGACTGTCTCCCATCCAGTCACAGTGAGTCCTGCTGGGGTGCAGCCGCCTTCTCCCTGGCCATGATAGACATGGAATTGCTGCTCTGGATTCCCCATAGTGATCATCAGGGAAGGAAGGAAGATGGTTTGGAATCAAGGCCAATGAGATCAAGGCCTAATACCACAATTCTCAATCTTTCATAGGCAGGGCCGGTGCAAGGCAGTTTGGTGCAGTTTGGTGCCGTAGGCAAGATCAGATATTTCGCGCCCCCCCTTCCCACTTGAGCCCTCCCTCCCTATTTCTGGCGCCCCCTTTAGCCCTGCGCCCTAGGCAGCTGCCTAGTTGGCCTAATGGTAGCGCCGGCCCTGTTCATAGGGCCAGCTCACAGTCTCAAACTGGTACTGGGAGAGAGAATGTGAGCTCATGCAGAATGTAAGAGCTGTGCTGGATCAGGCCTAAGGCCAGCATTCTGTTCCCGCTGTGGACAACCAGATGTCTATGGGAAGCCCACAAGCAGGACAGGAGTGCAGCAGCACCTTGCCTGCTTTTGTTCTCCAGCAACTGGTATGGAGAGCTATACAATCATAGAGTTGGAAGGTACCTTTGAGATCTTCTAGTCCAGCCCCCTCCTCAATGCAAGCTCTACACTGCAGGGTGCAGCTACTACAGCATCCCTGACGGATGGCTCTCCCGCTTCTGCTTAAATACCTCCAATGAAGGAGAACCCACCACGTCCCAAGGCAATCTGTTCCACTACTGAACAGCTCTTATTGTTAGGGAACGCATCCTAATGTTAAATCGAAATATGCTTCCCTGCAATCTCCACCCATTGGTTCTGGTCCTGCCCTTGTGAACAAGATGGAGAATATGTCTGCTCCATCTTCTGCATTACAGTATACTGCTTCTAATACTGGAGGTTATATATAACCAGTAACACTAATAGCCAATGATAGCCTTGTCCATCTTGATTTTTTTCTAATCCCTGTTTAAACCATCCAAGTTGACCGCCATAACTACATCTGGTGCTAGCAAATTCCATAGTTTAACTCTGCCAACTATGCACTGGATGGAGTAGTTGACTTTTTTGCCATATGCCCAGCTTGTTCTTCTTTCTCCATTTATTGTGCCACTGCAGTAGAGGGTTCAGCTTTTGGTCACAGAACAAGGGTACAGGAGCTTAAGGTTGATACAGAGGACAAGGTTCAGCTAGACATGCTAGGCAGATTGTACAGCACTTAGTTGTACCTCAGGTGCTTGACAAATGAAAATATGGTGATGTCACTAAATTTTGTGAAAGGCAGGGTTGGGGAACTTATTGCCTTCCAGATGTTGAAGAACTACTACTCCCATCATCCCTCACCATTGGCCAGGCTGGCTAGGGCTGATGGGAAGTAGAGTCCAACTACATCTGGAAGGCAACAACAAGTTATCCAACATCTGGTGTAGGGTAAGACACACCCTCTGAAGTGTTTTGTTTGTATGCACACACATGGAGTAGAGGTGTTGTTTTGTTTGTCTTTTAAAGGTTTCAGTCCCGCTCTCCAAGATTCCTAGAAGTTAAATAAATGTGTGGGGAATACGTCTTGACTCTACTGTAAATGCATATAAATGCATTCGTACGCAGGGTCACCACTTTCTGGAAACTCAGGGAAATTGGTCAAAAGTCAGGGAAATTATGATTAAGTCATACTAGTGTAATGGAATCAGTTTTAGTTGATTTGAAGATGTGAATAATGAATATTTTGACAGGGATCAGCAAACTGTGGCTGGCTGGACTTTATTTCTTCTAGCCAGCTGTAACGTCCAGTCCTGCCACAGCTTGTCTCCCAGCAAGTGCACCTGCCAGAAATGAACATTGTAGCACTTTGCAAATCCCACTTTGCAAGCACTGGGGGGAAAGGGGGTGCGGGTATAGGAAGGACCCTTAGCAGCAAACTCTTTGGGTCTTTTTGGAGGGTGCTCATGTGCCCATGGGCTGCCCTCACTTTTCTGAGTATGGATAACCCAGGGGCACATGAGGTCCCCCCTAAAAAACCTGGGGATCATGTGGCAAAGGGTGTTTTTGGACCACCCCCTCAATTGCCCCCTTTTCCAGAAGGATCCCCGGGGAAGGTTGATCACAAGTCCCAAGTGTCCCCTCAGTTTTGCCATTGACCCTGAGTTGCTAGCACCTCAGGAAGCAGCAAAACTTGGGGGGATTCTCAGTGCCGGGGGTACATGAGTTTGACATTACAGTAATACCTTGGATTGCAAGTAACTTGGTTTGAGAGCATTTTGCAAGACAAGCAAATTTTTAAATATTTATTTAATTTTTTTTTTACTTGATATACAAGCAACGTCTTGCAATACAAGTACTATAGTATGGCTTAAATTAAAAATCTCTGTACAAATTTTTTTTGGGGGGATTTTGTTTTGATATAAGAGTGTTTTGGATTACAAGCACGTTTCCGGAACTAATTATGCTCTCAATCCAAGGCATGACTGTACTTTGACACATGTCAAAGCGAGCCCTCCCTCCTGTCAGTGCGAATCTCCACCAGTTTCGAAGGTTCCCCCAATGCTTACAAAACTGGAGGGGCACTAGGGACTCCTGATCTCCCCCCAAAACCAGGGGATCATACTGCAAAGGGGGGGGGGAAGAGCCCCTTTCTGCAAACCACAATGTCCCAGCGCTTTACAAGGAGCTGACAGGTCTGGACCTGTCAGACCTGTCAGCTCCTTGCAGAGGGGGGAAATACTTACCTGCAGCGTGGGCTAGGCACTGTACAGGGTGGGTTCCCGCTGGATTTGGACAGCAGGCACTCATCCTGGCCAGTACCTAGCCCAGGTACCCCCTCGTGCTAACCTGTCCTGCCTGATATGTGCAAATTGTATAGGTCGGGTTAAAAAAAATGAGCATAATTATTTGCGCACATTATTGGTGCAATATTTTTTTTAAAAGGGGCTGACCACCAGCAGCCTCTCCAAGGTACCGCTGGGGGTCCTTGGAGGGGCACCTCATGGATGCCCCCATGGGGATCACAGAAGTCTGCTCCTCAGCTGGCTTTCGTGATCTCCTCCCCCCAAAAGTTTTTAAAAACAAAGTTCAAGCTGCAGTGATCTCAAAATGGGTTGTAGCGGGGAGTGGGGGAAGCCTTTGCCAGCCACCCCAAAGTGCCACTCAGGCTGGCAATGCCGGTCACCCACTAGCCGCTTGGCAGGAGTGGCAATGGGTTTTTCCTACTGTTGGCAAATGGCTTGCTTGTAGTCAGGGATGACTCACAATGGATCATTTCATCCAGGTTCAGATGACATGACAACCCATCGTGGGTTAAACAGACCCTACTACAAGCCGTGGCTTGTCAGGGTGACTTATAACCCCCAAATAAACCACCCTGACAAACCTGTCCCTGGTTCGTACAACATGACAACCCAGTGTGGCTTATAAGCCACGGTGGGTTGTCGTGTCATGCGAACCCAGTCTCAATGTTTACAGAAGCTCATATTGAAGCTCCTATCTTGACAAAAACAATGCCTTTCAATACTTGTGTAGTTTTAAACCATTTAATAAAACTGTTATTTAATGCAATGTAACCTATGGATTCTTTTAACTTGGGGTTATTTTTGAATGGTATTCAGGGAAATTGACAAAAGTTGGTCAGGGAAAGTCATGGAATTCTACTAAATGTTCTCATGAAACTATTGTGGTCACTTCACTAACATACCTTCAGAAGCCATTGCTGTTGCAGGAATAAATTTTAAAAAATGTACAGCAGGCAAGAAAGAGCCTTCAGCTATTTTTAATGTGTATTCATGTGTGCACATAATTAAACTATGGAATTCATTTCCATAGGATGTATTGATGGCCACCAATTTGGATGGCTTTAAAAAGAGTTTGGACAAATTCATGGAGGATAAGGCTATCAAAGGCTACTAGTCCTGATGGTTATATGCTGCCTCCAGTATCAGAGGCAGTATGCCTGTGTACACCATTTGCTGGGGAACATGGGCGGGAGGGTGCTGTTGCACTCACAGCCTGCTTGGGATCCCGTGGGCAGCTGGTTGGCCACTGTTTGAACAGAATGCTGGACTAGATGGACCCTTGATCTGATCTAGCACGGCTCTGCTCATGTTCTTACATATTTATGGAATTATTGCAGAGGACAGAAGCTGGTGACAATTTGTTTTTTACACATGGCTCAAGTAGTGATCCTGGTGTGAGAACAGGCATTACACACTACCCCTATTTTGAGTAACAAAATGTTGGAGGATAAGAGGTTCCTGCAGGTACAAATTATTTGACATAGACTAGAAGCATCACATGTGCTTAACTTAAACTCATTACATGTGCACTGAAGATGTGCCCATCTTCAGTGCACAGGTCACTTGCTTGTAAAGGCATAGGGCCAATTTCTTTTTATTTCTGGCTCCTATCATTGGTGCCAGTGTAGCCGGAGGAGAATACTGGAAGGCTTCAGCAGTGTAACTAGGAGCAGCAGTTGGCAAAGTACTTCTCAAGGCACACATTCCTTGTAGTAACATCGCAGCTGCCAAGCCCGTGTTTGCTAAACACTTGGCATCGACGGTGTCTTGTTACGTACCAGATTTATGAGTAAGACAGAAAATATGTCACTACACTTGCGCTGCTGTGCCGGTACCACTATAAAAAGTGTTTGTGTGAGTGCTTCACATAACAAATACCAGCTTTATCTTCATTAGTTCATGTGTTGGTTGGTAACAGCATCAAGGAAGGGAGAAACTGAGCTGTTGGGCTGGAACCAGCTTCTAAGTGGATGCTTACCTGCTCTCTTGACATGGTTAAAGTTTGCAGGGATTTTTATTTATTTATTTTCCCTGCTAGGGATGGGGCAGGAATTTGAAGCAGGGGTGTTTGACTATGCGGGCACCCCCTCTCAAATGGTCAGGAGCAGAACTGAGGTGGACAAAGCCCACCTGTAGCAAGTCCACCACCTCGCTTTTGCTTATATCCTCTGCCTGAGTGCAGCCTGTCAAACTAGCCCTGAAGCAAACTGGTGGAGACAATGTTTCCATCAGTTTGCACAGGGACTGCTTCGGCGGGCTTATCATGGGAAATCTGCTGCTGGAAGACAAAAGCCACCCCTCCCCTTCAGGAACCTTTGGGGCAAGAGGGTCCCCTGTGGGTGGGGTGGTCTTCCCCCCTAGTAGTAGTTTTCCCAGGATGAGACTAAATATCCCCCTGCACAGGAGGATCTCCTGTGGGTGGGGTAGTTACCTTCACCTCAGTTTTCCGCAAAATAGCCCTTCAAACAGTGGAGGCTGCTGGCTCCAATGTCAGCAGGGCTCAGTATCCGCTCCGGATTTCATTCCGAACTTTTAAGGAGCTATCCATGGTGCCAAACCTATTTTGGGGATAGGGTTCAGCACCATAGATAGCTCCTTTAAAGTTCAGACTGAACATCTGGAGCAGATACACAGCCCACAGACACTGGGGCCACCAGCCTCCACTGCCTTCAAATAATGTGTCTCTCTGTGTGTGTTATTTCTCCCCGTACATTCTTTTTGTGTTTTCCCAAAAGGATCTTTAGTTTTGGGGAATACTGAAAGGGGACGCTCACAATAGTTTTCTGAAGTGCAGAGATGGATGTTCACCCATCCCTACGGTCTCCTTCCTCGCTAGGGCTGCCAGTTCCTCTCACCCCACCCAGCAGGGCCCCTGTACCTTTCATGTCAGCAGAGCACCTGGACATTCGAAGGGCCGTTGACGTGACTTTTCTGCCGTGGCAATGAGAAAACCTTCCCCAGTTTAATCTGTACTGGCCATGCAAGTTTTAAAGGTACAGGAAGATCCCTGTCAAGGTGGGGCCAGGGGGAACCCTGTTCTTTCCCTGCTACCTAGAGCTCAGAGCAGCCTTCTCCAGCCTGCTGCCCTCCAGATGTTTTGGACTACAACTCCTGGCATTCCTGACTATTGGACATGCTGGCTGGGCCTGATGAGAGTTGAAGTCCAAAACATCTGGAAGGTACTATGTTGGGGAAGGCAGCTTACACTATAGGGAAGGTAGATCCATGTTATTATCACCATATTACAGCCAGGGGTGGTGGTGGTTAGAGAGAGAGAGAGAGTAACTCAGCCTATTGAGTTCATGGCAGAAGCAAGATGTGTGCCTGGGGCTTCCAAACTCACAGCTCATTCTTATGGCCACCATATTGCTTCAGCTCTCTAAGGCTGAACTTGGGGCTCAGTGTGACTTTGAAAGGCTCTAAAAGTGCTGGATTTGTATAGATGCCCAATCACTGAGAAAGCTGCATTCAGATGTGATCAGTGCTGGGCCTCCAGAGATATTGGCAATGGCTGCAGTTTGTTCCTTTGTCTATTAATTATGGTAAGAGATGCCCCTCGCCTCCCTATTAGCCTTCACGTTTGCTGTCTTTCTGGAATGCAGCAGCCTGTGGCTGTTTGCACCCGTGGTTTGACAGGTGCTTCTTTTTTATTACCCTTGCACTTTGTGATTGTGGACCATAATTAGCCCGGTGTCTTGTGGCCCAAAGTAATTTTTTGGTGGATCTGATGAAGTGGACTCTAGTCTGTGAAAGCTTTTGCCATAAGAAATGTGTTTGCTTCTAAAGTGCTATTGATTGATTGATTGAACTTCTAGATCGCCCATCTAGCTGGAACCCGGCTACTCTGGGCGATGTACAATATAAATTAAAACAAAACAGAATAAAATACACTTAAAACAGTATAAAATTTTAAAATCCTAGCCCACCCCACAATATAAAATGAAAACAAAACAGAATAAAATACACTTAAAACAGTATAAAATTTTAAAATCCTAGCCCACCCCATATTCCTACAGGGCTCTTTGCTGTGGCTGTTGTAATTTGGCTTTCTACAGGATGGGTGTGGTAGCCTTTGAAGAGAAATGTGTCAGTGCAAGACACTTGCAAAAATGTGGGGGGAGGGTGAGAGAGAGGGCATGGAATTTGACTTCAGAGATTTTGATGGAGGAAAGAAGAAGCTAGAGGGGGCGGGGAGGAGCAGAGAATGGGATTCAACCACCATCTTATTGTTCCTGAACTCAAGATATGATGCATCATCAGGCGATCACTCGTGACCGAGTAAGATTGTCTTCCGGGATAAAAGGAGGAAATTCTAAAGAAGATTGTGTAGACTCTAGCGATGGGTCCGTAAGTGACTGTGGAGGCCAATTCTAGATCCACACAGCTTCCCACAGTGAGGACACAGGTTACCAGATAGAAGATGGTCCTGTAAAGGATTCATTTGACGTGCTTTTCGCTTAGCACGTTTCTCCCTTTCACCTTGCACTCGGGCTTCTTCAAAGTCCATGGAACCTTTGTGAAAGGCCAACCTCCATTTAGATCGTTCATGGGCCAGAGCTTCCCAGTTTTCGATGTTTATATTGCATTTTTTTAGATTAGCCTTATGAACATCTTTAAACCTCTTATATTGACCACCGATATTCCGCTTTCCATCCTTGAGTTGGGAGTAAAGTAACTGCTTTGGGAGACGGCAGTCAGGCATTCGAACAACATGACCGGTCCACTGAAGTTGGCGTTGAAGGATCATTTTTTCAATGCTAGTAGTCTTTGCTTCTTCCAGTACACTGACATTTGTTCGCCTATCTTCCCAAGTAATTTGCAGGATTTTCCGGAGGCAACGTTGATGAAACCTTTCAAGGAGGTGGAAGTGACGTTTATAGATAGTCCATGTTTCGCAGGCATACAATAAAGTTGGTAATACAATGGCTTCATAAACCAGTGTTTTGGTCTTCTTACAAATATCCCGATCCTCGAACACTCTATGTTTCATTCGAGAAAATGCGGCACTTGCGGAGCTCAGACGATGCTGGATTTCACTGTCGATGTTAGCTGTAACAGAAAGATAGCTGCCAAGATAGAGAAAATGATCGACATTTTCCAGTATTGTCCCGCCAAGCTGGATAGATGGCATCACCAAAGGATTGGCTTGCACTTGCTGATGAAGCACTTTGGTTTTTTTGATGTTAAGTGAGAGACCAAGTTTTTCGTATGCTTCTGCAAAAGCATTTAGGATAGTTTGGAGATCATCCTCTGAATGTGCAGAGACCACATTATCATCAGCATACTGAAGTTCCACAACGGAGGTTGTAATTACCTTACTTTTTGCTTTCAGCCTGCTGAGATTAAAAAGCTTTCCATCTGTTCGATATATAATTCCCACACCGGTGGGAAGTTTCCCCTTGACAAGATGTAAAACCATGGCGATGAAAATGGCAAATAATGTTGGGGCGATAACACATCCCTGTTTAACACCTGATCCCACTTTAAATGGAGCACCATGAGAGCCGTTGTTGTCCAAAACTGTTGCCGTCATGTTGTCATGGAGAAGTCGCAAGATATTCACAAATTTATTGGGGCATCCAATTTTCATAAGGATAGTCCAGAGAGCTGTACGATCTACAGTATCAAAGGCCTTAGCCAAATCAATAAATGCCATATAAAGGGGTTGATTTTGCTCCCGGCATTTTTCTTGGAGCTGACGTGCAGTAAAAATCATGTCTACTGTCCCTCTAGAGGGGCGGAAACCATATTGAGTTTCAGGGAGGATCTCTTCTGAAATAGATAGAAGACGGTTTGCGAGAATCCTAGCAAATATTTTACCTGCGGTTGCTAAGAGAGAAATGCCCCGATAGTTTCCACAGTCTGTTCTATCACCCTTCTTAAAGAGGGTGATAATTATGGCATCCCTGAAGTCTTCTGGGATCTCTTCTCTTATCCAGATTTTTTCGATGAGTTTATGAAGATGTTGTACAAGTTCGGGGCCCCCTTCTTTAAAGATTTCAGCAGGAATCCCATCTGGTCCACTAGCTTTGTTGTTCTTCATTTGATTAATGGCTTTTCAAATCTGTCCATTCCAATTTCACTCAACTCCTCATTTTTCCAGTTTATTTTGTCCGATTTGTGATTTTTGTAAAAGGAAAAAGAAGAAGTCAGCACAAAAATTCATACTCAATTTCATGCACATTTCCCCATACTTTATATACAGTACACATTTTTAAAAAAATTATTTGACTTGGACCCCACCTTTCTACCAAAATGGCACTCAAGGTGCCTTACAATCACTAATAAAACTTGATTTATTTATTTATTTATTTATTACATTTATACCCCGCCTTTTTTCCTGCAAGGAACCCAAGGCAGCTTACATAATCCTCCTCCTCCTCCTCTCCATTTTATCCTCACAACAACCCTGTGAGGTAGGTGAGCCTGAGAGTCAATGACTGGCCCAAAGTCACCCAGTGAGTTTCATGGCCGAGCGGGGACTAGAACCCGGATCTCCCGAGTCCCAGTCCAACACTCTCACCACTACGCCACACTGGCTCTAATAATAATAATAAAACAATAATAAAACAAATACATTAAACGTAATTAAAAACAATTAAAAACACAACAGTAACAGAGTAATAACATCCTCCAGCCCAACACACCTGGTTTTTTGTCCACATTTTCCACTTCTATACACATTATGTGCTCATTTTTTGTTGTGGGCAAGATTAGGAAAAGTGTGAATATGAAAGTCTGACCGCATTTTGGTTCTTGTGTAGGTTTGGGAAGTGTGAATCAGGTAGGTTCTCATTCAAATGTGAACCAACCAAACGAATTTTGGTTTGGTTGGTTCACATCGGATATTCACCCGATGGGGGTGAATATCCGATGGATTTTTGTGGAGAAAGCCTGGGCACACACTCTGGTCTTCCACAATTTTCATGATCCCCCCCCCTCGATTCCAGTTTGCCAGCCCTGCACTGCTGCTGACTCACTATGATGTGAGTCGAGGCAGCTCATGGACTTCCATCTGTGAGACAGGCCGCGGTTTGCACAATTTTTCGAAACACGAAAGAACTTTACACAAATTGTATAAATTGCGGTATTTTGCATATTTTGTGCAAATCAGCACCTGAAAAGCACGTGGATCTAGTGCAATGGGCCGATTTTATGCAAATCGCTAGATCCATCAGCTTTTCGGGTGCTGATTTGCGCAAAACATGCAAAATAATTTACACAATTTGCATAAAGTTCCGCAAATCGCACAAATAGAGCCATTTGCGCAAGATGGAAGTCCGCAGAAAAAATCTGACTCAGGCTGCTTCAGATCATCGGATTGGAAGTGGGCAGGAAGTCTGTCGAGCTCAAGTAAGCCAGACTTCCCAGCATCAGCACATCCCCAGTGTGAACGGATGCAGCAGATGCTCTCTAGGTTCCTACTAGCTACCGGCACTGCACACTCAGGGTGTATACAGGGTATAATATGGAGCATTTCATCCAGGCTTAAGAAAATTAAATGAAATTTGTAGAAACCTCTGCAAGAAGGTGTAGACAGCCTCCTGGGATTGAAACCCATTTCTTTAAGTCATCCTCATCCCCCAAGCCCTGTGGCATGCAGGGAAAGCTTGCCTTCTGAGGGCGCTCAGAACATAGCATTTGAAGTTGAAGAGCCTTACATTACCTTGGCAAGTATGATTTGCTTACTGAAAGTGCTAAAAGACATTTATTGCATCCTAAGTGTCCTGGGGCTAATTCAACTCCAGACACATGTACAAAAGTATGTCACCCAGAGTGCACACAACTGCTGTGTCGAAGTCTAACTTGGGGCTAGCCAGTTTTTCAAGGATTGCTGCTTCTTGCTGTATTTATTCCCAAGATATTGCTGGGCCAGCTCCTCTGAGTGACACACTGGTAGGAAACCTAGTGCCCTCCAGATGTTTTTGAGTACAACTCCCATGATCCTCAACCATTGGCCATACTGGCAGGGAGTGATGTGAATTGTAGTTCAGAACATCTGGATGACATCAGGTTGTCTAACCCTGGACTAAGCAGTCTCCTGATCCCCCCTACTTCATTAGTATTTTTTTTTTACATTTGGTCTAGCCAGGTTTAAAATGAAGAGGGGGGGGAAAACAGCTGCAACAACTCACCCATTTTCTAGATGTGTGGGAAGCTATTAATATTACATACACACATCTTCTGTGCAGTTATTATTACCACCTCACCCCTCTGTGTTTGTATATGTATATATCTATTGAATACCTTGTGATGGTTCACTGCCTTTTTTTCCCTTTTAAAAATAATTTAGTGGCATCTTACAAGTTTGCCTTGAGCAGAAATTGTTTTTCAAGTGAGACGTTATAAAGACAAAATTCACAGAGGCCATCTTGAACTACAGATGCCTCCTATACCAGCCTGTGTACAAATGTTTCCAGTGTGCTGGATACCAGAAATGCTAATTGTCTACGCAGGGGCTTCATTAGTCACCTGTGCTTTGATTTGGGAGGAGAGTTGAACCTAAGGACACATCTGAATGCAGCTTTCTCAGTGATTGGGCATAAATACAAATTCAGCACTTCTAGGGCCTTATAAAGTCACACTGAGCCCCAAGCTCAGCCTTAGATAACTGAAGCAATATGAGAATGAACGATGAGTTTGGAAGTCCCAGGCACAAATCTTGCTTCTGCCATGAAGTCAACAGACTGGCCACTCTCTCTCTAACCACCACCACCCCTGGTTGTAATATGGTGATAACAATATGGATCTACCTTCCTTATAGATTTGTTGTAAGCGGCCTTCCCCAATGTGGTACCCTCTAGATGTTTTGCGCTACAACTCCCATTAGACCCAGTCAGCATGTCCAATAGTCATGATGGGAGTTGAAGCATAAAACATTTGAAGGGCAGCAGGTTGGGGGAGTCTGGTTGTAAGGATTATTTATTTATTTAATAGATTTATATACTACTAACCATTTAAAAAAAAAAAAATTCTCTAAGCGATTGCAACCAGATGGTGTATGTAAAGTGCATTGAATGCTCTGAAATGCTATTTAAATACTAAGTATTATCATTACATGGATTCTTTGCTCATCTGCATTGCAGAGAATTAGCAAGGTTTAGGGCAGGGTTCTCCAGCCTTGGGTTCCCAGATGTTGCTGGCGTACAGCTCCCAGCATACCCAGCCAGCATGGCTAATGGCAAGGGATTCTGGGAGCTGTAGTCCAGCATCTGGGGACCCAAGGTTGGAGAGCCCTGGTTTAGGGGGAAGAGTATTGGAACTGAACTGGAGGTACTTGGCTTTGAATTGTCTCTCAGCCAAGAAGCCCATTGGGAGATCAGGGGGCCAATCATTCTCTCCTTCAGCCTAACCCACCTCAAAGGGCTGTTCTGACGATCAAAATATGATCACCCCCACATATGCTTCTCTGAATTCCTGTAAGAAGGATGGGGTTTGAATGCAATAAATACATTGTGCAGCCATCTGCATCATCCCTGATGCACTGTTGGCATGGGCCTTTCCCCATGTAACTGCTTTTTTGCCTGTGCTTTGAGCTTAGATTTATAAACACTAAACCAAGAGCATGGGAGAGCCCTTTGCAAACATCCCCTAACAGACAATAATAAGTTTGCATTCAACAGTCCATGGGTTTTCATTGTGTAAGAATAATGCTCTTTAATTATGTAAATTTAACTTGTGGGATGTGCATGGTTGCTTTGTTAAAGCCAGATTACCACAGGAGTTTCTGTGATGTGAATGTTAAAAATGATGCTAAATGTGATAAATGTAAGTAAGCTTTACTGTGGTTCTCACTTAAATTTTTCAGCTGCTTGTTAACGCACTCCATATTTCACACATATATACGTAGCTGGGATTTGGATTGAATCGTGAGAGCCTGAACACAAAGTCTTTGGTACCATCCACCTTTCCTATCTTCCATTTTTCCATAGGATGGGGAATAGGCCAATCTCTCATCCTCCTGTGGATTAAAGGGATGAAGCTTTCTCCTCTCTAGTTACAACCTTCCTTTGCAAAGGGAGACAGGAAGGGGGATAGGATCCCAACCTTGTGGTAGGATAGGCCTTTTCCTCCTTTAGTTGGTCTCCTTTAGCAGTGTGATACAACTGCAGAAAAGGCAAATGCAATTTTAGGTTGCATCAATTGAAGTATAGTTTCAAAATCATGGGAAGTGATAGGTCTACTCTGCACTGGTCAGACTTCATCTCGAATACTGTTTCCATTTTGGACACTGCACTTTAAGAAGAATTCAGATAAATGGGAACAAGTTCAGAGAAGGGCAACAGAGATAATCAGGGGACTAGAAACTAAGGCCTGTGTGGAAAGATGGAAGAAACCAGGTATGTTTAAACTTGAGAAGAAAAGACTGAGGGGTATATGATAGCACTTTGCAAGGGTTGTTATACAGAAGACGGCTGCAACCTGTTCTCTCATCCAAGACTGTAGGACATGAAATAACAGGCTTAAGTTACAGGAAGGCAAATTTCAGTTGAACATCAGGGAAAACTTCCTAATGGTCAGAACAATCAGACAGTGGAACCAACTGCCTAGGGAAGTGGTGGGCTCTCTGTCACTAGAGGTATTCAAGCCAAGACTGGACAGTCATCTGTTGGGGATGCATGCATTAAACTAGATTCCTGCACCGAGCAGGGGGTTGGAATTGATGGCCTAAATAGCCCCCTGTAACTCCATGATTCTTTTTCTTTGAAGACATGTGCAAAAGGCAGGGGCTGAGTTGTGTGTGTACTCCCAGTTGATTCAGAACTTTCTGTATCTAGTATTAATAATGGGTGGCAGCAGCACAATGCCAGGAAATGAACCATCCCTTTGCATTTTCATGAACTGATGTGTCCCAAACTGAAACACTGGAAATGGTGATGTCATTATGAAACAGAACATTACAGATTATGAATCACACAGTAATCCTCATGAAACTGTGGATCACAACCCAAACTGTGTTTGTTTTGGGGGTATATAACTTATGCTTATACATGAATCATTTCCTGCAGTACACTTTACCTAGTGCAATAAATGATTATGTATATGTATATTATATATAGATAGATAGATAGAGAGAGAGAGAGAGAGAGAGAGGACTGCTGGATGACTACAGTTTTTGAGTGTGCAAAATCTGAATGAGGTAGAGTGATAACCCAACCAAAAATATGTTAATTAAATGGAGCACAGTCCAGTAATTATGACTGAAATGTGCATAATTGCTCTGGGTTGTTTCCAGTTATGTCAAATATGGGGATTGCAACCAAAATATTTGGTGAGAAGTTTGCATTTTCAAACTTGATTTGCACATTGAAAAAAAAGAAAAGAAAAAAGCCCGGTTGGTTTCCCCTCTGTTTAAGAGCCCTTGACTTTCCTCCCTAGCAGAGCTTAAAAACTTGTCAGGAACTTTTTCTGCTCATGTTGCGGCTCGCAAACGCCTCCCTGAGATGCCTCTCATGAGACAGAAGGGTCACCTTGTTCCCAGACACTTTGATGGAGCTGTGATGCTGGAATGGCCCAGCTAGCAGTTGAGAGTTTTCTCTTTTGTTTCTGAGTGTGACATTTTCATTTGGTTTCCTTTGAATTGAGCTGGCAAGAGAAACGTGTGCTGCGAGCCCCACCTGTTTATTTTTTGTTCAACTGTGTGGCTTCATTCTCTGCCTCCTGCAATGACTAACTGTTGAGCAGCACGTTTGTTTTCAGTACTCCCCCGTGCTTGCTCCGACAGTGGGCTGCTCCAGTGGCAGGGATAGGTGCAGCACAAGGCGAGGGGAGAGTGTGTGTTGAAGCATGGCAAGCCCTGATTGGCTGGAGATGAGGTAATGTTATGCAGTATAAATAGAGATGCAGCGTTGAGGATGCAGCTTGACAGCATGCCTGAGTCCTTTCCCCGTGTAAAGGAAAGCACTGGCCTATGAAAAATGTCTGCAAGATGTCTGAGACAAATTAGATATAGGCTGAGGAAAAATCCTGAGCAAAAATTCTCCCTGCCAGGGAAATATATAGATCCCCTTGCTAGATTTTCTCATATCAGAAATGCCCATTTACTCAGCTTCACTCTTGCTGTTAGGAGGCAAAACAGCTTCAAGCTAAGGTATGTATGAAAGGATATGGATGCAAACTGAAAATATGTGCTGCACGTAAGGCACGAGTTGCAGGTGAGACCTAAAGCAAAGCGACTCTTAGCAGGAAGATTCTGGTTTAGTGTGGATGCAAATAGTACCAGCAGCAGGTAGTAGAACTGCCAAGTCGGGCAATGCTATCATGAAGAGTCACATGATCACTATAGGCTGGGAGAGACAGCTTCGAACCTTCCCTGGGAAAAAGAATCAGTATCAAAGGGGCATCAGAGCTCTACATTCCATTTCTTGGGAAACTGCAGAACTGGTGGCTGAGCTTGTTAGGAACCACTCAGGGCAGAGAGGTTAATAGAAGAAACTGCACCTTTCCTAATTGCCATGGTGTGACTAGTAAGAACAATATCTGAATATCCATATTCATGGCTATCTATGTGTTATCCGTCATACCACAAAACGAAGTGTGCGTATGTGTGGTGGTGGGGAGAGAGTACTGATTGTTGATGTGCCTGTGTATATTGGCTTGCATGTATATCACCCCATTGAACCAAAACATTGAAAAGGATGCTATAGCAAATTGAAACCCTATTGGACTCCACAGTGGTTTAATTCTATATATTCTCCTTCTCTGTGTTGCAGCATTACAGCAGATGAATTATTTGGGGATTAATTTTGAGCAACATGGGCAGCAACAATCTGAAGCAGGACAGTCTCATTTGCACCTAGCAATACATGTCTGTGCATGTTTACATGAATGTTTATGCACGGCATGACTTGACATGTGTAGAAGGGAAAAAATGTTGCTTGGACATAAAGACCTTCATGTTAGCCACCTTCAGAGACTGCACTAAGACAAATGAGAACACCATTTGGATACTACTGAACAAGTTAGGAGCCATATTGTATTTCCCTGCTTGAAAAATTACATATTTTATAAAGTATAAGAGGAGACTCAAGAGCACAGGTCAGAAAGGGGGAGACAGAGAGAAGGTATCAAATTTGAGAGACACAGAAGGGTTTATATAGAACTAAAAGGCAGGGCCGGCGCTATCACTAGGCGAACTAGGCGGCTGCCTAGAGCGCACGGCTAAAGGGGGCGCAGAAACGCTCCGCGGCACCCCATTAATTTTCTGCGTCAAACAGCTGATCTTTACCCAGCTGTTTGGCGCAGCCACCACCTCCTCCGCCCCACTCCCGTCGCTACTTGCACTACTTGCGGCCAGCCCACTGGCAACCGGGCCGGATCCGCCGCCGCCGCTTCCCCCACGTGTTGCAGTGACTCCTCTCTCTGGCTCCCTGGGCGCGTGCGCTGCCAAACGCCAGGCGGCTGTGCAGAGGGAATCGCTGCCGACACAGCTTCCCCCACACGGTGGCTCACGCGCCGCCAAACGCCAGCACCGCCGCCGAGGGAATTGCGCCTCTGCTGCCTGTGCCTGTGCCATCTCCCCCTCTCACTTCTCTCTTTCGCTCCCTCCCTCCGTCCCTGGAGGTGAGTCTCCTCTGCGCCACCAGCAGCAGCTTCACCAATAAACCAGCCCCCTCGCCTATCGGAGCCTGTCTCTCTTCTCCCCCCCACCTCACCCCAAGCCAAGTTCTGCAGTGTGGGGAGGGGGAGGCAGGCGGGACGGACGTAGCCCTTATTACTCGGGCTCTCCGCTGAGGCTCAGAAAGAAAGCGCCGCTTCAGAACAGTTTCACCACCGTAGACTGCCCTGCGCCCCATCTTATCGACCTGAAAAGAAAATAAATGGGGAAAGGAGGGGTGGGGGTTTGTAAAGAGTGTTCTTGCATTTGGATCTGCGGGCTGGAGGGAGGGAGGGCTCAAGTGCGAAGGGGAGGGGGCACTAAATATCTGATCTTGCCTAGGGCACCAAACTGCCTTGCACCGGCCCTGCTAAAAGACTTCAAATCAATTTTTTTAATCAGTGATGTGCTATACTTGTTTTCTGGTATCAGATACTTTTGCGGGGCCCTTCACAAACTACTTCCTGTTTGAACATAAGAACAGCCCTGCCAGATCTCAGACCAAAGGCCTATCTAGTCCTGCATTTTTCTCCCACAGTGGCCAACCAGATGCCTGTGGGAAGCCCACAAGCAAGATTTGAGTACAACAGCACCCTCCCATTCATGTTCCCCAGCAGCTGGTATTGAGGGGCATATTGCCTCTGATACTGAAGGTAATATACAGCCATCATAACTACAAGCCACTGATAGCCTTATCTGCCATGCATTCACCATCCTTTTAAAGCCACCCAAGTTGGCAGCCATCATATCACTACATCTTGTGGTACTGAATTCCACTCGTAGGGATGTACGAGAATTTTGTTCCTGTTCACAAATCATGCAGACATGTCCCATTCACAATCCTGAATGTGAACATGATCAGGTACGAAATTCTCAGGAAATTTTTGCAATTTCCCAAACTTGTGTTCACATTTCAAAGTGCACATATGCACAAGGGTACACTTTTGAAAATTCTCATTTGTGCACTTTCACCCATGTGCATATGTGCAAATGTGCAACCCCCCTCCACACTTTCACACTTTAGCCTGTTGGGGAAAATGACCATTTCTGATTGGGAAAAATTTGCATTTTTAAAAATGTATATTTTTTCAGTTAGGAAAAATGTGCACTTTTAAAATGTGCATTTTCCCCATCAAATATGCACATTTCCCCCAATCCCCCCCCCCAAGACACATTCAGGAGCACAAATGAGGTGAAATGAGCTTTGAGGAAGAATTCAGAGAACCTCAACGAGCTTGAACATCACACATGTCGACCCTTTCCTATTCCACAGTTTAACTATTCTCTGTATGAAGAAGTACTTTCTTTTCTCAGTCCTGAATCTTCCACCAATCAGCTTCATGGGAAGGTCCCAGGTTCTAGTATTATGAGAGAGGGAGAAAGACTTCCCCATATCTGGTTTCTCAACACCATGCAATGCATGCTTGTTTTTATGCATGCTTGTTTGATTTGAACTGCTGCTAAGCACTGTGCAGGTTTGAATCTGTAATTGTTAATATTGGAAGGTATCCCTCCCCCCCCCCCGATTTACATTAGGAAAGAGGCCCTCCCTCATTATTTTATGCATGGTCCGCACAACTTGTGACCAGTAAAGCTGAAAGCAGCCCACCTGCCATGTATTGTAGCTTGCCAGGTGCTTAGCAACCTCTCTGTTTTTGCAGGACCAGGCAAGTGGCAGAGTTAAGAGGTTTTATTGAGTGCCTAGTGGGCTGTCATACAGACTTGTTTGGGTGCGTTAGAACTGGTGCTCTACAAGCTGGTTTCTTCAGTAGCTAGCTACTTGGGACAGTCCTGCATGGTGGTGTATTGCAGGGGTGCAGAACCCCTTTCAGATGCGAGGGATGAAATCCATTGTGAAGGGTCCTTCCAGGGGCCACATTCCAGTGATGGGTGGGGCTGAACATAAAAGGGATAAAAATAGCAGAGTGCTTCAGCTTAAAACTCTTACTGCCAGGAACTAAGCCTTAGGGGAAGCATTTCAACCTTTTAGAATGGGGAACAAAAATGCACAGAAGCTGGGAAACCTCCAAACAACTGGTGGTTGGGGGAAAGGGGGTGGGGCCAGGGAAAAGGGGGTGGGGCCATCTGGAGACCCCCGGAGGGCTGGACTGGGACCCTGGGCCTGAGTTTCTGCACCCCTGGTTTATTGACTGTTATGATGGGGCATCAGTGGAATCACTCAGACATGGAAGAAGGCCACTCAGCATTCCATCATGTTCCGGCTTGAGCAGAAGCCCATGGGGCTTAGTGCAAGGCTGGTCAGAGGTTGCAGCACCCAGGAGAGCTGCTAATGAGCCACTCACTCTGACAAGTTCTGGGACCAAACTGAATGCTTTTATGCTACAGTCCCAGACTCTTACCTGTTCCTACAAAATGGAAGCCTTGAAGGGGGACAGGCCTCTGGCCTGGAGTCTCACACTCCTGCATCTCTCCAAGAGCTCAAGCCTAGCAAGCTGCCGGCATTGGCATATCAGTCCCATGGAATGTCAAGTGCTAGAGCTGGGCTGGGGGGTTCCATGCTTGGGGGTATCTGGTTATTTGGGCTCATGGATATCTGGCAACTCATGCTCAGGGGTCTCAGGTTATTCATTAGTGCACAGGCCTAGAGTTTCCTCTGTTGGCACCACTGGGTTCTTTGGCCTCCAAATCCATGTCACTGCTGGACTCTGGGGTCATGACACATTCAGATCTTGTGGGTTTTCTGATGTAAGCCTTTGAGATTTTCCAGCTGTAAGGGGAGTGGCAGTATAAGCACTGTGTGATACCATTATCTGTCATCAGGACCGGTGCAAGGCAGTTTGGTGCCCTAGGCAAGATCAGATATTTAGCGCCCCCCTTCTCACTTGAGAGCGCTGTATTTTTTTAAAAGGCGTTTCTGGTGCCCCCTTTAGCCCTGCGCCCTAGGCAGCTGCCTAGTTGGCCTAATGGTAGCACCGGCCCTGTCTGTCATACCTTATCATTGTTCAGGGAGAAAGATACCTTATTCAGATCTCAGCTAGGGCAAAAAAGATTTGAAATCAAGATTGCGGAGGGGTGTTCTGACTGGTATACCATTCTGTTTCTATGGGTTACACACCTGATCACGAGTGCAGGCAGCTATGTGAGCACTCATTACCATAATTCCTAATTATGACTGTCTAGGAGCCCAGCAAGAGGAAAGAATAATTATGTTTAACAGGCAGAGTGATAAAGAGAAAAGATTAATAAATTCCCCACCTTCTCTTTCAGATCACGGCAAGATCTTTCGAGTTTTCTCTGCTGCTCACAAGCCTGTGACTGTCAGAGAATACGTATGCCCCAGAGGAGAGGGCTTGGTGCCAGTAGTTTCAGGAACCCCCACAGCTGTGCTAGGCAGCTTGCCCAGACTCCTCTTAAAAGGTCTCTCAAATACAAACTTCACAGCAGAAGAGAAAATGATGTAGGGGGAGAAAATGAACTCCTCTGAAATGAGCCGTTTGGACTCTGTAATCTAAGGAAGTAAAAGGGTGAGGGCAGAAAGTGCCAAGGGACAGGGGGAAACCTCAGCAGCATCTGGATATTTTCCAGTCCTTTAATGTGTGCAGGGGAAATGGGATTTCACTCGGAGCTTTGATCAACAATATTGGTAAGAAGTTTGAACAGGAAAATGAAGCACGCATGGTGCTGCCTTCCGAAGTAGGCAACAAGCAATATGGCTCACAGGCTTAAGTAATCAACACTGGCAAAGAGCATCGGATCTTCACTGACACAAGCATCTTTCACCTCTACAATTTCTCGAGCTAGTATAGCTGAGTACTTTGAGAACTGCTAAAGGCAGGACCAGTTCCAGAGAGCAATGATCAGGTATTTCCTCAAACACTCAGACTGGGGAAGGGTCACTACTTCCAACTAGGGATGGGTGAGAAGTTCACTCTGTCAATGTTTTTTTTAATGGGTTTACCCAATTCACACCTCCCGAGCCTTTCAGCAAGACAAGACCAAGTTGTGTTCCAAAGTCTGCATTTTTAGCGAGCTTCCTGGTGCAGCTTGTCTCAGGGGAAAATGTGCACAAGAATGTGCATATTAGAGAAGAGTGCACACAAATTCATATATTTGAGAAAAGTGTGCACAAAGCTGCGTTTCTGCAATGCAAAATACTTGGGGAAACGTGGATTTTTGAAATGCATTCAGAAAGTGCACACATTAGGGAAAATACATACAGAAAAATAGTAAAAATTTCCATACAGATTTTTTTAAAAAAAGATTACAAGCTCATGCAGATGTAACAAGCTTGATCTCAAAAACCTGACAATCTTGGTGAGACTGAGATTGACAGATTTATTTATTTTAAATTATTTTTATTCCACCTTTAAGGGTAAAACCCTCTCAAAGTAGTGTACAGGATAAAAACCATACACAATATACAAATAGGCAATAAATATACAATAAAATACTATAAAAACAATTTACAAATCCTTGCATCCTTACTCCCAACAGTGTTGCCATTCCCATTTTGTATGGAGCACCCAAGAAAGAGCCAGTGTGAGAAAATTCTTCATTTATGTGCCTCACCTCTTCCATGTAAAGACATTGAACATGCCTTACTGGAGAGCATCCAGAGTCCTGAAGCTAGAGTACTGCCTAGGGACATAAAGCATTTTTCAGGGGGCGGATATGACTCTCTGATAGGGATGGGCGACCTGCCTGGCACTGGACTTGCACTGCACTGCGCTGAGTGTGAGCGCCAGCTGAGGCACTCACCGGACTTTGGGGTCCCCGGCGCTATGTTGTTTACGTAGAAAACTGCCTAATTTGCGCAAATTACAGTCTAATTTGCGCAAATTATGTGATTTACGCAAATTAGGCTGTTTTCTATGTAAACAACGTAGTGCTGGAACCCAGAAGTCACTTTCCCTGGCTCGGCTTGCAAGAACGCAAGTTGAACTGGGGAAAAGGTAGGGCAAGCGGAGCTGGGGGGTCGAGCCCGGTGAGTTCGCCAGACTTCATGACAGACTTCATGTCATGAGTTCTGTGCTCATGACAGAACTGCTTCTTTGTGGTCTAGTCCACAGCACTCTAGTAACATGAATAATCTTGCAGGTTTAGCTTCCCGTTATAGGATTGCCCTTCCCTGGGGGGCCAGTCATCATCAGCATGTGTTATTTCCACATCCTATGGGTTTCTTCTGCACACACATTCCCAAAGCAATGTGGTTCCAGATCACAGGGAAGTTGCTTCTGTACTGCAATGGTTTCCAGCCTTGCTACTCTGGTTATTTACCTCTGCTTCCCATCAGTTACTTTTTGAGTTTCTGTGCAGCCACATATAATTCCCATTTCTGCAAACAAAACATTGCTCATCTCCTCAGATATTCTTTAAGAATGAACCATGCTCAAGGAGCAACTTCATGTAACAAAAACAGCACAATAACCTATCAGAACTCCTGTTGCTGAGGAGGAGTGGAGCCACTGCCACTTTGGAAAGAGTCCAAGATGGTGGTGTGGTAGTACATTGTCAGACTAGTGGGGTAGCACCTCTACTGATGTTCTTGGACGGAGGAACACCTGATTGTCCTCTTCTTATATATCATTTCTTATTCTGGAGTGTGTGTGTGTGTGTGTGTGTGAGAGAGAGAGAGAGAGAGAGAAGGTCAAACACATCAATCCAATTTATCTAATAGCATATATATATTTCATAGGTTTTGCACAGATTTAGGAAGTTAGGAGAGAGAACTTGATAGCTGTTTGGTGTTTCAAGAAAAGAAGGTGTAGAGCACAGTGTTGGGGAGGAGATTGAAGAGAAAACAAAAGGTGGATCATTCGTTTCTTTGTCACAAAAAGTCAAAGTAATAGTTTTCCCCACTGGAGTGCTCACCACAGAGCTTTCCTGGAGCGTTACAAATTAACACTTGGTTTCTAAACTGTTCCAGAATAAATACCAGCTGTGGCTTATGCTGGCTCAGCTTGTCTGAGTGTGGAAAGCTAAGCAGGGTCAAGCCTGGTTGTTACTTGGATGGGAGACCCCTCCTCTAGTTTCCTGCACTGAGCAGGGGGTTGGACTCGATAGCCTTGTAGGCTCCTTCCAACTCTATGATCTATGAAATCTATGATGGCATCCATCCATTAGATTTTGCTTCACAGGTTGGCTGCCTTGTTTTGTGCATAAGTCACTAGAAATTTTGGGCGTAGTTTTATTCCAGGCTTCATCCTGGGAAAGTTCTGGAGACATCTCAGTGGTACCAAGGGCAGCTGTATCATTTTAGCACATACCAACCCAGATCTGCTCAGAAATGATGCAGCCACAGAACTCCCTGGAGTGTCTGCTGGGCTAATTGCTTTGTGACAAATGTGCCCTTTAGTTCCCTAGTCTTAACCATAAACACACACACACACACACATATATATATATATATATATACAGCCATGCCTTGGATTGAGAGCATAATTCATTCTGGAAATGTGCTTGTAATCCAAAACACTCTTATATCAAAACGAAATCCCCCCAAAAAAATTTGTACAGAGATTTTTAATTTAAGCCATACTACAGTACTTGTATTGCAAGACGTCGCTTGTATATCAAGTAAAAAAAAATTAAATAAATATTTAAAAATTTGCTTGTCTTGCAAAACGCTCTCAAACCAAGTTACTTGCAATCCAAGGTATTACTGTATATATATGTGTGTGTGTGTGTGTGTGTGTGTGTGTGTGTATTTATTTATTTATTTGTGTGTGTGTGTGTGTGTGTGTGTGTGTGTATCTATCATCTATCTATCTACAGTATCTATCTATCTATATCTGTCCGCATTATTTCCTGCTCTTGTGACACTCTCTCCAGTGCTATTTGCTGAACTGCAGGCTGGTTAAGAAACACATTCCCATTTGTTACTGATGAATTCTCTGCTTAAATTGGTTTTTAGGACACAGGCCCATGGGCCTGTCATCATTGAACAACAGGATGATGTGTATATTTTAAGATGTCTGTGGTAGCATTCCTTTGTACCCTTAGCTAGAAGAAGGTCCAATGGGATTTGCTTCCATGTAAATGTATGGAACTTGCTTCCACACAAATACATACCAGATTTGGCTGAGTCTATCATTCTCATTTATTTTTGCATTCATGTATGAAATCCCATGATTACTGGAGATAATGGTGTTAGAAGCTGTTAGAGCAAAGCAGGATCCAGTAACACAAAGAGGTGCTGTTTGTTGCCTATGATGTGCTTTGAAATAGTTATTTGAAAGTATGAGGTTATTACTGAGGAGTGAAGAGGATGCACATATCAGCAGTTCCAGCAGAATCTGTTTGCAAATGACGTGACAAAGCCATGTAGCTTCTGACTAATTGTAGTAGGGTTCCCCAATTTTATTTTATTTTATTTTATTTATTTATTTATTTATTATATTTTTAAATCGCCCGTCTGGCCGGTCACCCAGCCACACTGGGCGATGTACAATCAGGATAAAATACAATAAAACACCATTAAAACACAATTAACACACAATTAACACACAATTAAAACAATATAAGAGTTTTTCTTTAAAAATCCTAACCCACCCCATATTCCTGCCTGAAAAGCCATGTTTTTAAAGCCCGGCGGAAGTTCATCAGGGAGGGGTCATGGCAGTCACTGGGGAGGGAGTTCCATAACTTGGGGGCTGCCCCGGAAAAGTCCCCACCAGCCTGGCTGCCCTGGCTGATGGGACAAGGAGAAGGCAGACCTTGTTGAGCGGCCTACTTGATGTTGCTGGAGGCGCTCCTTGAGATAAGCTGGACCGGAGCCGTTTAGGGTTTTAAAGGTCAAAACCAACACCTTGAATTTGGCCCGGCAAGCAACTGGTAGCCAGTGCAAATCCTTGAGCACTGAAGTGATGTGATCTCGCCGGCGGCTGCCTTTAACCAGGCGAGCCGCCATGTTCTGTACCAGCTGTAGCTTCCGAACCGTCTTCCAGGGTAACCCCATGTAGAGTGCATTACAGTAGTCTAGGCAAGAGGAGACCAAGGCATGAACCACTGATGGGAGCAGATGATTAGGAAGGTAAGGGTGCAGCTGCTGTATCAGATGGAGTTGATATAGCGCTGCCTGGCTCACAGCTGACACTTGAGCCTCCATGCACATAGGGATGTAACATTTGCCCGTGCGGGCACGAGTGAGGCCCGAACTGGCCTCGCTGTCTGTTTAAGCCCTGCTGCCCTGGTTCCCCCCGCCAAAAACATAGCGCGGGGGTCCAGTGCGCTGGAGCAGGGTCCCGTCGCGTTACTTCCGCCGCGCTGGAAGTGATGCGACAGGACCAGCACAGGCGGCATGGGCGGCTTGCCGCAGAGAGGCGAGCTGCCGCTGGACGGAGGCAGGCCTGCGCGAGCAGGGCCGATTTCGGCCCACTACGCCCGCGCAAGGCGAATGGTTACATCCCTAAGGCCTGCAGATTCCTCAGTGGACCAGCATCTTGAAAGTCGCACAGATTCTATGGACTCGCAGACTGGTTTTTGTTTTGTTTTTACTTTCTAGAATTGTACAAAAGTTACTGGGAAATACGCTAATATATATGGCATTTGAAACACACAAACATTTTATACATGTCTGATCTCTCTTCAAAAGTCAGGCTCCGTTGTGTAGCAGTCTTTTTGTGTGTGTGCACACTCTGCTCATGGATTGTAAACTGAACTAAGAAAAATATGCAAAATGTTATGTGCCAGTGAAAGTTAGGTAAATTCCAGCTGACTATTTTTGCATACCTTTATGGGGGGGGGCAGGGAGGAATCCATTTCCGTCAACAAGTGGATGGAAGAAAGAAAGATGCCTGACAATCTGTGAGACACAGACATAATGGATTGAACAATATCCCTAATCCTCATACAGATCACTTTTTCCCTGCCACTGCTAGCAGTGAGGAAATAGCAATCTGTATCGGGATCACTGGGGGTGTGGGGTGTGCATGCATGCGCAGGTGGCAACATCACACGTGGCCCTTGGGTTCAAAAAAGGTTGTGCACCCCTGCAATAGCTGCTTTTCCAAGAGCAGCTCCCACATGGCTGGGGACTGTGTGTAAATGATCTAACCATAGGGAAGGGGGCTGATCCTATGGGTCTTTCCTATGGAATTCGCACCCTAGTGGGCTTGCAGATTACTTGGGAAAGACCCACTGAGCAGCCCCACCCACTTAGTTAGATAATTTAGATGGTCTCTCAGCCTCGTGGAATCCATTTCTGGGCAGCTGGGCGAATATTTAAAGGGCACCTGGGTCTCCATGGCAACAGGGAGATGGCTGAAGAATGGCAGCTCAATACAGCTGCCCCTCATTTAATATTGACTCCAGTGCTGACAGAACAGATAATGGGCAATAACACACCATTATGCTACAGGGAAATGAAATGCTTGAGCAGATGTCTATCATGCTGTGAGGATTTTTTACTGTACCATGACAGATTTCTCTCTCACACACCCCTTTTTGTTTACTGCACTCTATCTTTCATCAAATCTTTATGCCTCTCAGTTTTTAGCTCAGAGTTACCAATATGTCACAGTTTTCTCCTCTTCCTCCTCCCTTTGTTTTTCCACTCAGCCCCTTTTTGTCCTCCACAAACCTTCAGCCTCAGGTAGTATTTGGGGAAGTAGTCAAAACTCTCCTTTCCCACTGTTGTTTGACAATTTCCCTTTGTGTCAACTGAAAGTCTGTCAGACTGTATCACATGTTTGCTCTGAACTAGTCACTCTGACTTGCATCCCTTAGACATTACCTGACCCTCATACAATCAAACATTTGGAAGAGACCACAAAAGTCACCTAGACCATTTTAAAAGCAGCAGAACCACCTCCAATCCCAAAATGAAAACAAAACAGATTAAAATGAAACTAAAGGTCCAGGTGAACCTAGTGCCCAAAACAGAATGAAGCAGGGAAAGGAGGCTAGGAACCCATAGCACCCAACCTTGGATTGCACCTCTGGGGATGGTGCCAAAGAAGGTTGTGATGCGTCCAGGCTTACCCATCATCTGTCTTAATTGAAGAGGGCAGTGGCAAATAATGCTGTTGATCGGATCCTGAACTATGGTTCGGGGAGATAGGGCTGGGGCAATGTTTAAGTATTCCAATCATGTGGGTGATGGGGACCAATTGTCTGTGGCTGCATGGATTCAGCACCTCACTGAGAAGGGGAGGGGTGCCATGTCCATTGGAAAGACCCATGTGATCTGCTCCAGCCCAAGTGGCTGAGCCCTTAAAACATTATTCCAACCACAAGGGATGTGATCACAGAAACTCAGTTCCCATATGGCTAGGATAGCAATCAAAGGAGCCCACGGGCACTGCTTGTTCCTTTTGACAACCTATATTGTGTTTAGAGGTGCCACGCACCTCTGCTTGATTCCTTGGTAGGGATGTGCATGGAGCTCGATCGGGGGGTGGGAGTGGGGCGAACTCGCCTCACTAGACCCACCCTCCCTCGAGCTCCACGCGACTTACCTTTCCCCGGCTCAGCACAACTCTCCGCAAGAGGAGCCGGGGAAAGCAACTTCCAGGTCCCGGTGTGTCACTTCCAGATCCCTGGTGCTGCATTTTTTACGTAAATACCATGGAAAACCACCTTAAAATGGCCACAAATTGCTATTTGCCACAGTTTTAAGGTAGTTTACCCTGGTATTTATGTAAAAAAATACCCTGCCGGGGACCCAGAAGTGACATGCCAGGGACCCAGAAGTTCACCGAGCGCTCACCGAGCACCCCAACTGGCGCCACGAGATGGATCGCGTGGCGGGGGTGCTCGACAAGCGCCCAATGAGCCAAGGTAAGGGGAATTCGTCCATCCCAATATCAAGGTGAGCAGGGCTGTGCCCACTTTGATCCCGAGAGCTGCTGTAGCCTCCCCCTTCTCCTGCCCCAAGACCCAGAAACTTACCTTGGGGAAGGGGAAGATGGAGGCAGTAGTGTGTGCTCCCACACCCTGTGAAAGAGGAAATGGCTTGTGCATAAAAAAAAAAGGAAGGAAGGAAGAAACCCCACCCTCCCCTTTAAGAATACCATCAGGAGCAAACTATGATTAATACACATAATTGAAGCAAATTGCAGCTAACTGCAGAAAACCATCTCCCAGCTGTTGACAGAAGGAAATTGCTGACAGCCTTTTCCCATTAAGTGGAAGTCAGGAATGGAAGAAAGGAACCTTATCCAGCACATACATACACATCTACTGTATAAACATCCATATCCAGAAAAAGACACTGTAGTGACTGTGAATATATGCCACATGAAACAGACATGCATGACACTGGTAGTATTACCATTTCGTATTTATTAAACTTAGACCATGCACTAGAAGTTGATGGAATAAAGTGATGGAACCAGTATAAAAATACATGATATGCGTTTTCTCAAGCTCAAAATTTTTGCAGCCTGGATGGATCCCCATCTTTTCCACTGAATACATTATCAAACTGTGCACTCTGGAAGGTCAATAAACTCTACCCCCATGTAGAGATGGGGGAGAAATTTACTTCACTTCATTTGAAAATTTGCAAAACTCATTTGCAAAACTCATACCCCCTGGAACCAAACCCAGGCCAGAATGCAATCTGCAGTCTGAAATCCATACATTCTTCTTCGTGGTCTCTGTGCATCACACATATGGGCTCTGTGCCTGCACGGAGACGATTCAGGAAACTTTAAAGCTGAGGAAAGTCGGGCGGGAACCCCTCCCCCACCATCTCACTGTGCATGTCTGCACAGGTTCCCACCCGATCCCTCAGTTCCTCTTTGACCACCATTGTGGCAAGACGTTGGGAACGTCTGCTCATATTACCGAGTGCGACAAGAGGGAGCTGGCGCAGGTATTTCAAAAGGAGGCTTCCAACTGGCCAGGCAACAGATCCACACTGCTCAGCACCAGGTGGACTGTCATAGCAGGGCTATGATAGGCTCCATGGCTCTATGCCACCATGCCTGGCTACGGTCCACAGCCCTGACTCAGGAGCCGAGGAGCCGGATGGAAGATCTGCCCTTTGACAGGGAAGGACTTTCCCATGCTTCCTGTTGTAATTCAGTCTGGTTCAGAGAAAGCCGTTTCAATACTGTGCAAAGTTCAAGCCAACAAGATAAGTCCATCCATTTCAAGTTGGCATCTAGGAAATTGTGTCTTTCTATCTGCCCATCTAATTGTCAATATCAGAACCATATTTACTGCTGAGGGAAAGAGTAAGAAAGGAGCAAAAATTAAAGGGCAATTCCTCTCTTTGAAGTAGTGTTTGGGTGATTTGAAACCGCTCACATATTATACGTGTTAGGAAAAATAGCTGCTTGTGCCAGCCCTCATTTCCTATTCTCCCTCCATCTATGCTTGTGTTTCATTGTAAACACATCAATATGGAGCAGTCAGCAAACAAACACTCCTTTATCAGAGGTATGTCTGGATTGCAATGGATGCTAAACAGTTCTGGAAAGCAAATCTGACAGCAAGGAAAATAACAGTTAAAACCCACACAGTTTAGAGTTGTGGATTAATTTTCTAGAGACGGGAACTCACTGTTGCAAAAATGGCAGCACAGGGAATGGGAGGAAGTTGCAGCTACTGATATCTGAAGTGCAAAAAAAGTGGGGGAGTACTGGTGATAACAAAGAAGGTGTTAACTTGCAGGAAAGAGTGCATGGCTCCAGTTCCTCCATTTCTGGAAACATGAAAGCCAGTTCACTAAATCTTGGTCAAAAGAGGCTACAGGGGGAAAAAATGAGGTGGACAAAGAAAGGACAAAGTAGATTTGCAGGAAGGGGGACAAGTTCTGTCTTACATATTAACATATTCCGAAAAAGAAACAACTCTATATTACTCAATCCAGTGTCTTATGGATGGGAGAACCAGCGATTTTCAAGCTTGCCAATGTTCTCCAAAATTCACCTTGAAGGTGATTTCGGCTTACTTCGATTTCTGTTTTTGACCTGTTTTTTCTGCTCCTTTGATGGGAAAAATGTGCATTTCTGTGTGCATTTTTCAAAAGTGCACACTTTTACCCCATTGACCAAAGCGTGAAAATGTATTTTTTTAAAAAAGAGCATTTCAAAGTCTGAATTTTAAGAAAATACACATTTTTCTTTTTTTCTATTTTTTTCTTTTTTCTTTTTTCTCTTCTTTTTTTTACTTTTTTTTTTTTTTAATTGAATTTTCCAAAACAACAACAATCATATTTGGCTTCCACCTCATTGTCTGACAAACATTACCAATCCTTATCCAATCTAAGTTTCCTCTATTTTCACAGAAAAAAATTCTATCACCTTACCAATATTCAGAAATCAAAACCCAAAATTATTAAATCACTTTCCCTCCTCCCCAAGAAGTCCACCAGAGGTTTCCAGTCTTTCTTGAATGAAGATAGATTTTTTCTCTAATTAAACAAGTCAATGTTGCCATCTCTGCTAAGTCCAACATTTTAAACAGCCAGTCTTCTATAGTTGTTATTGTTGCTTCTTTCCATTTTTGAGCATAGATTATTCTTGCTGCTGTCATCATATATTGTAATAATGTTCCATAGTCTTTCCCAAGTTGTAAATCCATTATACCCAATAAAAACATTTCTGGTTTCAGCGTAATAATCACTTTTTTGAAAATACACATTTTCCAAACACAATTACAAATTTGGGAATTTACAAACATTTCTAACACCCCCCCCCCAAACACTCCTGCTCACATTCACTTTCAGGGTTGTGAACAAGACATTTTTGCATGATTTGCAAATGGAAATGAAATTTTCATACATCCCTCAAGTGTTTGTTTTCAAAATTCAGACTGGGTAGGCTGAATGAACAGCCAATGGATGGATTGGTTGATGTATCAACAGCCAGCTTTTAGTATGGGCATATGCCTAACCCAGGGCTGTCTATGACTCTGGACGTGGCCTGAGTTATGAATTGATGGTATACATGTGAACTTGGGGCATGTATTGAAGCAATTGTTTTTAATGCATACAGCCTAGGTGCTTTGCTGTGTTTATCCAAAATCAGACCACATACTGTCAACAAACACTTCAGTGCTCCTCTGGGATGGTGTGAATCAGGCTTGAATTGCAGGTTTTTTGGAGGTTAAACAACCTTTACCAATGACTTTACAGGATAGCCAATGTTAATACCTTAGTGTTTGTTTTCAAACTTTCAGTGGCTTGCCAAGGCTAAACCAAGATCTGAACAGTGGTTCCCAAACCACAGTTAACCATGTTGTGCCACGTTATCGAGAGGCCTTGTTGCACCCTTGTTCAGGGTGGGGGGATGGGGAAGTCCTGCCATCTATCCTGTAGTGCAGTTGGCAGTCCCAGAAGGCCATACAAGTGTGCAGCATGCCAGGTAGGACCAGCAGCAAGTTTGCAGTACCAGTTGGGCCTGGGAGGTGGAGCTTCCAGGGGAGGGAAGTCCCCTCTGCCCCTGGGGCAAAAAAGTAATGCCTGAACATGGATTACCAACTTAGACTTCACCGACCACCCTCCCTAGATATACAGTTTCTCAGGAGCTATGGACTTGTGTTGGCTGTCGGCTGTCAGGACTAGGAAGGAATTTTACCCACTAACATGACTATTGCAGTGGGGTTTTCACCTTCCTCATAGTAATTTAGATTATCATACTTTCTACAGGTGCAGTCCTTCTCTTAACTTCATCACAACCTACAGGTGGTGGTAGTGTGCTGGAGACACTGAGCCAGATCCATTTTAGAAGAAGCAGGGGTTATGGGACCCTGTTCCTACAAGAGGGAGTCCCCATAAGGGCCCTTGGGGGTGGAGCTGTAAGACTCCAGACCATGGATAGGCAAACTTACTTTTTGGGCCCATGGGCACAGTTAGCAATTTGAGAAACTGGCCTAGGCGCCACCACAACATGGGCACACTTCAGGTGAAAGCATCTGTGATCAGGAGAGAATTGGCCAGGAGTCAAGCTGCCAATTATTGGATCCAACCCTATGCCATTCCAAAATCTGGTGTAAGCTGTAGCCAATAACAGTTGTAGCCAATTTCACCCAAAGCTGGTGCATGCATGATGATTGCCTCCCTTCGTCTCACCCCAGTAAGTGGTGTGGGTGCAAATCCTGTTCAGTCAATGTACTTGGTATACTGAATGTGTGGTTGGGTGGGGGCAGGATTGCAGTTCTTTGCAGAGGTTCAGCTGAATGCACAAAGGTTGCAGGCAGAGCCTACCATCATAATTCCCCTCCCAGCACTTTCAGTGTATTTGCTTCACCATCTGAACACAAGTTAAGACTTGGTTGCATGGTTACTTGTCAGGCTGGAGTCCCCCTTTAATGATTCCAGGCTCAATAAAGAGAGGTCTAAGTCTCTCTCAGTAAATAGTACCACTCAGAGTTCTGGATGGGCGAATGAGCGATGTTAGAATTCGACATGATACTCTGAACATAATTTTGCCATTTGTCTCGTGCCTGATTTTCATTCACGTTTGCTGCTCGCTCTGCATGGATGGGAAACTTGGACAAATTGAGCAGCAATCGAATGGGAGATTTGTGCAGATTTCTCCAAATTTGCGCATATTTCCTAATTTGCTCAACTTTCCTCTATAGACTGAAGCAGGGGGGATACAGTCCATGGAGGAAATTTGCGCACGTTAGGAAATTTGTGAAAGCCGTACTGGGAATTGGGAATGAAACAAATGCGAGCCTGTGTTCGACCATTTACGAATATTTTCAGTGGGCACATACTTGTGTTCATGTTCGGAGCTTCCAGTTGGACATGTTTGCATGTTTTGCGAGCAAAAATGAAATTCTCAGACATCCCTACGAGTGACAGAGCACTTTGATGCAGTCACACATTCACATCTTCTGTAAGATCATACAGACATATATTTACTGCTGTATTAGATACATAGAAATTTTCCTTATCCCAGGTTAGATTATTTGTCCATCTTGTTCACTGTTGTCTACTTGGACTGGCAGAGTCTCCAGCACAGGTAAGAACATAGAAAGCTGCCTTATACTGAGTCAGATCACTGGTCCATCTAGCCCAGTATTGTCAACACTGACTTGCAGTGGCTCTCCAGGCAGGGATTTTTCCATCCCTACCAGGAGATGCCAGGAATTGAACCTGCGAACTTCTGCATGCAAAGCATGTGTCCCTACCACTGAGCTACAGCCCCCCCTTCATATTAAGACATGGATGGCCAATTTGGAAGGAAAAAAATGCAATTGGTGTCAACACTTTACCCATTTCTGTATGCACAGCATATAACATGCTGAGAAGGATAGGTGTTGCCAGTCTGTACATGGATTCATTTGTAAACTGTATGCAACTGTGTGCACAATATCCATCCCTACTAGTAGGAGGAAAAGGATCTTGGATTCCTCTCTAGTTTATTATTTGTCAAAATGCTTTAGGATTCATCCTTTTAAAGACTGTAACGTATTATGCAGGAAAATGTCTTTTACCTAGTCACCTTTGCAGCATATTTGTTGTTTGGAATAAGTGCAGCACAGATGTTAGAGAATACCGATATGCAGCATTCAGTGTGCAAAGAAACTTTTGAGGACTCAGAACCTTCCCAGAATATTGAACGGGCCTGTATAAAATAAAGATGAGACAATTTATACTGTGTAAGGGCCTGGAATGAATATCAGAAGGTCAGTAGAATACACACCCATTTAAATAGCATTTTCCTTTAAGTGTGATGCTCTTCTCACCTGCCCATTTAGAGTTGCTTTCTCCATTTTCTTTATAACTTTGAGGATGAGGAACTGTTTTTTTATGCTTTAATAC
The DNA here is from genome assembly GCA_021292165.1 of Shinisaurus crocodilurus. NCBI lineage: Eukaryota > Metazoa > Chordata > Lepidosauria > Squamata > Shinisauridae > Shinisaurus > Shinisaurus crocodilurus. The sequence goes on from CM037876.1 coordinate 275,925,183, forward strand.
AGGGGTGCAGAACTTCAGGCTTGGGGACCAAACCAAAGCTGGCCTGCCTGGGGCAAAATCCAGCCTGCTGGGTATCTCCAGATGGCCACACTCACTTCCTCTTTCCCCTAATCACTGATGGTTTGGTGGTTCTCCAGCTTTTGTGCAGTTTCCCCCTCCCCCACGATATATTGAAATGCTTCTCCTAAGGCTTGGTGACTGGCAGTAAGAGCTTTAAGCTAAAATATGCTGGTATTTTGGAATTTTGCCCCTGCCCCTTTTGCCTTTAGTCCAGTCCCTTTTGCCTTCAGCCCCGCCCATTATTGGAATGTAGGCATGGAGAGTTCTCTGAAATGGAATTCATCCCTTTGACTGAAAGAGCTTCTGCAGCCCTACTGTAATCCTTAGAAACCTATCAAAAATAAAAACCCAAATATGTTGCACAGAAGTGCCTCATGGGTTTGTGTTACACTATGCATTACTTTTACATAGCCTTTATTCTCCCTTCATTCTGGTTTAATTCTATCAACATATATAGAATTGTTCCTATGTTGCATGTTAAGAAGATCAGAACAATCTTGGTTGAGTCCAAGAGAGCGACATTATTTGTTTTTCCTCTTGACACCGAGCAGTATCAACTGAGCATGGTTTTAATAATGTTCTCTCCATCCTGCCAAGTGTCTATTGAATCAATAGAGATAGCAGGCTTACAGTGATAAATCATATCAAGATATGAAAATAATTTTATTCGTGTTATGGAGTGCCTCACTTTGGTTGAGCCAGCAGGATCCCTGTGATCTATCACCTTAAATCAACCGTGGTATATTAGGGCTGTGAGAAAGGAGACAAGCACGGGAATATCCCCTTCGCAAGCCCTGCAGGATAAAATAAATAATGTTATTATGTTATATATGCAAACAGTATATTTGGACTTCAGCACCACAAATAAGAATGCTGTCATTTTTGTCATTTTGCTATGTTGACAAATGGATAAAATGAGAAAGTGAATGTGATAAAATTGCCCACATGAATGGGCTACTGAAAATGTGAGAACACAGATCAAATACGCCAATCCTATGATGATAGATTCAGGCCCTGATCCAGCGAGAGGTGGTCTGCATATGGAAATCGGGTTCTGTTTGGGAACCTCTGCACTGCATGTGCAAGAGACTATTGCAAGAGGAACCAAATAAATGCCAAACTGCCAAGCAACAGGCCATGATTCTGGCACATTTCCATCTTGCTAGTAAATACAGTATTTGTTTATTAATGGGGAATGCTTTAGCCTGTCCCCCACCCGTGCCCCATTTCAGGCTCTAAGCCTAGGCAGGTGCCTAGTATTTCTATTGGTAAATCCAGTTCTTTGTGCCATTTTAGAATAAGGTCTTGCTTTAAGAGTTAGATGTATTTCTGAGCCCTCAGTCATTTACCATATTAAGAGCAAGGCTATGACTCTTGGATTCTTTGTGCAGTGTTGCATTTCACTTTTGATGAATGTTCAGATGAGGCTTTTTTTTTTTTTTTTGGCTTGTCTAAATCAATAACAGGTAGTTGGACTCCTCCTCCAGAGTGATAAATTGAATGGTGATGATTCCATTTATTATAGATTTTCATTTTATTTTTCCTTTGACAGAGGGTAGAATCTCTTCTGCTTATCTTAGTGGTTGGTTTCTATTATTCTTGATACCCCTCCTGAGTTGTTTCCCCCAGAAACTCAACTGCATCATTTGTGGTAGCCAGCCACTGCCAAAATAGAGAAAATGCATCACCAAGAAAGAGGGCATAGATTTTCATAAAATGGGCACACGTTAATCTCTATTATAGCTGCAAATGTATAAATAATTACTATAATTTAAACAGAAATATAAGTCATGGTGGGGAAGACTGTGATCGGGGGATCTGTGCGGCTGCTTTCGATGTGCTAACTGTTGATGGGCATCTTCAAGGCACCTCCTCCCCCTTCTTACCTTTTCCTGTCCTTTATCTTTAAAGCAGATTTGGACTGAACAGCCCTACAAACAGAGGACAGAATCAAATGGAGGAATGCCTTTTGACAGCCCTTCAAAGAGAGGACTGGCCTCTGTAAAGTCAGACACACACACACGGCCACCCTACCCAAGATTCTAAATCTTTTTTTTTTTTTTTAAGTAGGGACCTAGTCCTTAAAATAAAAAGGCATTGGTGCCTCTGGTGCCATTGGCAGTTTGACCCCGAGCCATTTGGGCTCTCCTGTTTTTTGCCTCAATGGCAAAAACGTTCCATGAAGAGGACATTTTGCAGTTTCTAATTAACTATAATTCTGATTGCTTTCTTTTTTAAAAAACAAAAAAACAAAACAAAACTGGAAAGCGATATGAACCCATTGCAAATCTTCCATAACAAATTTCTCCTTTTGTTTGAGACCTGCTCCTTATGGGGCATAGCTCATATCATGCCAATAATATTGCATCCTTGGGGAACTCAACCACAAGGTTAAGGCTTGAATGTGACGAGTGACAGTAGCTGAATGCCTCTCCCCCACTTTCTTTTCAACAGCTGTTCGGAAATAAATATAGGAATTTAGTAACTGGCAGCACATTCAGTTCTGCATCTTTTACCAGTGCAACCATTACTTTGGAAACTTTGCTGCAATAAAGCATAGTAACTGGGATTACAACAAGTAAGATCCCTGGTTTTGTAATCTGACACTCCTGGACACCCTCCTTCCTTCCCATGTGTTTTACTTTATGCCTGAGCTGATGTTATTTATTTGTTCCATTTACATTCATTCCCGCCTTTTTTCCTCTTGCAAGGAACACAAGACAGCTTACATGATCCTCTCCCTCTCCATTTTATCCTCACAACAACCCTGTGAGGTAGGTTATGCTGGGAGTCAGTGACCCTTAGTCACCCAGTGAGTTTCATGGCTGAATGGGGAGTGGAATCCAGGTCTTCCCCAGTCCCAGTCCAACACTCTACTATACCACACTGGTTCTCATTGCTTATGCTGTTGTGGTGAAGACTAGAGTCAGATTATGGTGGGATGGACTGGGTGAAGTTAGCAACACAGTCCGTGTTATCAGCAATACAATGTTGCATGTAATGGTTAATAACTGCTGTAATCAGTAATGGCATGCCACTTTTCAGAAGTTCCTGCATTGCTTCTCTAGGGAGGTGTCTCCTCCCTGGTGGAAAATCTTAATCCCAAATAGAACAATCAGTTGTACCCAATGACTGTGAATTCTCCATGGCCATAAAAATCCCCATTGCCCCAACAGAAGGGGGTGGGGGTGGGGTGGTAAGCCATCTATGAATTTCAGTTGTGTGAGTCTAAATGGTCACTTTTCCCTATCATAGAAATTAATTTGTTCTCTCACTTAAAAGGAAGTAAAGGGGCACTTTTTCCTTGGTTGGGTATTTTTTTCCATCCCTCCTCCCCGTTCATTTGATTGATCCTATTTTACTGGAGACATCTGATCAAGAGAAACAATCTAAGCAGCACCACAGGAAGCTGATTTCACAGCAGTATGGGACATCGGGAATTGGATCTGATGGTATCTCGGCTCCCTCTGCGGTGCTCTTTCCCCTGTCTTTGAACTGAAAGCTTGTTTGTGCTACACAGAGAACAGCTCCAAGGAAGGCTCACAGGAGTGGCCAGTGTATATTTGTGTCTGTGCATGGAACAGATGTTATTTTCAGGAATTGCGAGTGGTCCTTCCGCCCTCCCCTCTGTCTTCCTGCTACTTCCTTAGCCAAAATGGCCCTTGAGGTGTAATCAGAAGCCTTCAGTTCAATGGGCGTGTCCCCATTAACTTCAACAAGATGTAGGCTGTAGCCTTATTCTGCAGCTTCCTTTGACATGTTGTGGACCAGTCAAGGATGGAGGTGAAATGGATGTCAGTTAGCTGTCATATGTCTATGTATTAGATCTCTTCTCTTGATCCCACCCTCCATTCGATGGTAGTCTCTCATGGCAGGCTACAGTCCAACTTTCCAGCTTGGGCTTTATTTTGTCAGGCATTGTGTTAATTGTTTTGTTGTCTGGTGTGTTCCCTTCCCCCCCCCGATGGTAAGAAGTGGTAAAGGTCAGCTTTCAGAAACAGGCCTGTCCGTGGCTGATAAGGTGTTCAGGAGATTGGATTTGACTCATTAAGCTCTTTCCCTGTAGACATGGATTCTACTCTACTGCAGAGGAAAAACATAGACAAGCAGGAGGACCGGTGGCTCATCATGTGGAGGGGAGGGGGGAGGGCAGCAAGAACATACAGGCAAGCATCAATATGCTTGTGTTTGATCCATATACAGTAATACCTTGGATTGCAAGCATAATTCGTTCCGGAACCGTGCTTGTAATCCAAAACACTCTTATATCAAAGCGAGTCTCTGGCGGGCGTGAGCGGGCCCGATTTCAGCCCGCTACACCCGCTCGAGGCGAGCGGTTACATCCCTAAGCAACACCTTGCTCGTTTATCAAGTCAAAATTTTAAAAAAAATTTTGCTTGTCTTGCAAAACGCTCTCAGACCAAGTTACTTGCGATCCAAGGTATTACTGTGTTTCCTTGCCCCAAACCTCTTTTTTGGGGAGGGGGCATGTTTGCATTCCTACTTTAAGTGGCATGGGGCGGGGGAATGATAGCAGGAAAAATGGTTTCTGGATAAGCAGATATTTCATAGCATGGAAAACTGCATATTGACACCACACCAGTGCTCCACTATGGATACATCTGCCTGTGAGTCTAATTCTCAACAGAGTGGATTAAATGTGCTCTAGATTGACACATTTCTGCTAATGCTGATGTGTCACTAAGATACTCTGTTTGTACAGGGACCTGTGACAGTACGTACACTGTTTGTTTACTTAAAGTATTTATATGTGGCATTCACTGCAATGAATGGCACCCCAAGCAGCTCATGAATGATTCAAAGGCATAAACAAAGCATGAAATAAAACTACCGATGAAATTTCAGTTCATGGTGTCAGCATAAAAAAGAGAAAACCAGTAGAGAGAAAGAGTGCACGTGCCACATGCTCAGCTGTATAAAACCACGAGCTCAGCAACCAAAACATAAGCAGTTCAGCAGTCACAAAATGCCTTTCTGTACAATTAAAAAACAATGATGCTGAAAACACAGTGGCAGCATTTCCTTTTAGAGCTTCAGTGTAAAGGGTGTGGCCGAAACTCTATGGAACACCTTACACAATACCCCAGCAGAACAAACTTGTGCAGAACAAATGGACAAACAAACAAAACACATGTTTTGAACAGCACCCTGGGATGCCTACTGCATGAAGGGTGGTTTATACATTTTAAAAATAAATGTATAATGTATTTACATTAAACTGACAAAATAAATAAACTGAGAAAAAATGGTCAGTTTTGCTTTCTCTCACATTTCAGTTGTTTTTTTCATCTTCGCAAGTTCATTCCATCTTGAATATTAAGAAATTCGCCAGTATTGGTAAATTCTTATCAAAAATGGAATGAAATGGAATGAGATACCCACCAATCCACACCAGCCAAATTCAGTAGGTATAGCCATTCCCAGCATGCTGAGAACCATTTTGTACATGCCTGCCATGTAGCTGTTAAAGATGAGGAGCCTCTCAGAAGAAAGAGGTGGCAACCCTAATTCAGCACTAACATAGTTGAATACACAGGGATCCAGATTTCTAAAAGCTGAGCCCTCACAAGCCCCAGGCCTAGAAGGACAAATCTGCTGGCTTCGCTTTTTCATGTATTTGCTTTTTTAAAAATCTCAGGTTCTTTCAATTTTGCTATTTTTTGTAAATTAGTATTTTAAAAGTGAACAGAAATGACATTCTTATCCATCCCTACACAACATGGAGCAAGGTCTCTCCTTCAGTTCTCAATGGATAGGGCGGAACATACAGGTGAAGGTGTTTCCTCAGAGATACCAGACCTAGGCTATTGAAACTTTAAAAGTAGGTACCAATACCATGAAACTTTAAGGCAGCCTTAACTTTAAGGCAATATTAGTTGAGCTAATATTGGTGGAACAGAAGCCCTGCGTCTCTTCCCAGTTAACAAGCAAGCTCCTAGGTTCTGCACGCAGCTTCCAAGCTGTTTTCCATGTCAGCTCTATGTAGAGTGCATTGTAATAATCTAAGCAAGAGGTTATGAAAGCCTGGGTGACAAAGTGCAAGATTTTGGTCTAAGAGGAAACCTTGCACCTGGCTCATGCAGCTGGCTTATAGATGCTCCCGGCAATCAATGCCACACGAGAATCTACAGGCCTGATTAAAATGCATCTAGGACATTGGTTTCTCCCAACGGTTCCTGGAGCCAGTCCACCACTGCTTGTGCCTGCATAATCATCTTTCCCAAGAATGGAATATTAGGTACAGGCCTATTAAATTCTTGGGTACTTGTTTACTGAAGACTGTGCATGCAAAAACAACAGTCAGAGTGCTTCCACTCAGCTTTGCCTAGAGTGCCAGCTGCTTCCATTCCTGGTATGGTCAGACGTGAGATGTGATTAGGAACATGTGAGTGGGTTATCTTGCAGACAGCACCCCATATGTGGAACTCCCTGCCTCAAGAGGTTTGGTTATCTTCCTCTTTATTTGTGTTCTACCAGCAAGTGAAGACATTACTCTTTAAACAAGGATTTGACTGTGCTGTTGCTTAATTTTATTGATCAACTGCTGTTTTTATTCTTTGTGTTTACTGCCGATTTTAGCTTGCTAATGTGTTTTAATTATTATTGTTGTTACTATGTTTTTTATATTTGAAAGCCGATTGAGTGACTCTATTGTTGGAAGGGAAAAACAGAGTAAAATGTTCATCATCATCATCATGCTACTATAAAATGTATTTAGAAATGCATAATTTGAGAGAAAATGCATTTTAAAATACATTTGTAAGTGTGAATTTTCATACAGGTCCATTTTTGTAAAAAAAAGAAATCACAGAGTAATGTGGAAACAGGACAGAACAAAGATATGGGTGAACTCATAAGAAAGTGACATAGACTGGAACATTACTAATTTACCCCTCCCTATTCAGGATGTGAAAAATTATAGTCTCCTTTGGCAAGGGTGGCAAGAAGTATTCACAATTAAAGTAACCTAGGAATATAATTTGGCCTTGCAGGCTTTCACCAGCCAACAAGGCAGGTGTCAAAGGAGAAAGTGGTAGATCAGTTATCCAAGGATCTTGTCCACTTTATCAGGCAGCAATGCTTGATATTGATCCATCAGAATTGGATATGTGGATGCATCACCACATCTGATAACTGATTTGACACCACAGTAGAGCCCAGGTCATCCTGGATGTGAACATTTTTACCTGTAAAATGATCTATAAATTCCAGACAGCAGGCCTCTGGTGGTTCTTCACAGGTCAAACATGAAGGCTGGAATAATCTCTTCACCACTCAGAAAAGATCTGCTGGATGACATTGTGTAGATATGATTGAAGCAGAAAAGAAAGATCTTTACACTGCCCCAGTGATTTAGCAAAGGTTCTGTACTGAGCTCTAAGCTGTATTCAGTGCTCAGCCAGATTCAGAGTGAGTTTTCTTACTTGCACTCTAATCAGATTCCCAGGAACTTCATTGCCCTTGGGTCATTGGTATACGAAGGTGCATTACAGCTCTGCTATCTGTAGAGAAGGGACCTAGAAACAATTGTGTCAAGGCCTGACATAAATGATTGTTCCAATAATCAACCAAGCTGGTGACAGAAATGCATGAATGGTCTCAAGTAGCTTCCCAATAACATTGGGGGGGGGGGGAACTCCTCAAACAGTAAGATCCATCAATCTCAGGGTGTGGACTATTTTACTCAATCCAGCATCTTTGCAGATTTCACAGGCCCTGTGACTTGTGAGAGGCCATTGGCCCCGATAGAGATGCATGAGAAATTCATTTCAGTTCATTTTTGACCAGGATTTACCCAGTTTGCACCTCCTGGACTGAAAATGAACTTGGACGCAATCTGTGGTCAAAGTCTGTACATTTCTGTGCTTGGAATGTGATTTGCAGACTAAAAAAAACATGTTCAGTGGGATGCATACATTTGAAAAATGTGCATGAAAAAAATGCATACTTTTTAAAAATGCACACAAATACTCCTTAATCATGGGAGAAGAATGCATACATTTCGGAGATGTGCACAATTGATGCGTACATTTGGGGAAATAAACACGGATACAAATTTTCCTGTGAAAAGAAAAAAACAAAGCTCCCCATCTGATTCAGACACATTGGAACGAGCTTCAGAATGGAATTAGAACTTTGGTGTGCCTGAGTTTTGCTGATTCACACATCCCTATGGGACCCCAGAATGTCCTGTGCCTGTAACAGGTAATTCTGATCATGGCAAAACAGTAATCAATCGGTTGGAATACTGAACCACTGGGGGAAAAACAAAGCTAAGCAACTTTGTCCAGTGGCTGCAGATTCGAGTTGTGGCGTTAGGGTAGTTTGAGAAAAAACCGTGTGCAAGGCCAGTAGGCGAAAAAGCAAAACACCAAGTCAGTTTCTTTCAAACTCTAAAGTTTACTAAACTAAACTTGTAAAACATGAACAGATCAAAGAGTGATATATTACAAGAGTGAAAAACAGAATAGCATGTCAGACAAAACAGGTTACAGTCATGACATACAAACAAACTCTTATCACACCAGAATGCTCTCTTACCATATATTTACCTATACTCCTTACTCCCAACAAGCTTACAAAGATTTCACACACTTTATATACATTATGGTACAGTCACGTGCTAAATTAGGTAATGCCAGCTGCATCAAGGCATGATGTCATCCCAGCTGCAACCACTTTAGCTCGACCCTTGCTCCAATTACACTGGACACAAAAAACTGTACCTTACCCTCACTGGGACAAAGGTGAATCTTTCTCCATCCTGACCTTGGTCAGGCTTGTTGGTTTCTGTAGCCTTCTAGCCCGAAGGCAAACCCTGAATATGTGGAACCCATATTCCAACACCCCTCCTTGCCTGAGAGGCTTGAAGCTTTATTGCATATTCTACTAAACACATTCATTATAACAACATTCCAAACTTTTCTATGGTTTCAAGGAATTTGGGCTTGGGCAGTGCCTTGGTCATGACATCTGCCAAATTCCCCTCTGATGGGCAGTACATCAGTTTAATTACTCCAGTTTGGATGTGGTCCCTCACATTGCAATACTTAACAGCTATGTGCTTAGTCTGGGCTTTCAAGTGTTCTGTGTTGGCCAAAGATATACATGCTGTACTGTCACAATACACCTCTACCGGCAGTTGTTGATCAATACCCATATCTTTGAACAGTTGTAGAAACCAAGTTATCTCCCCACATGCCAGTGAAACTGCTGCCATTTCGGCCTGACAACTGGATGTGGCTACACTGGTTTGCTTCTTTGAAACCCAGTTTACTATGGTGTCACCAAATTGCATGATCATGCCACTGACTGATTTCCGGGAGAATACACAGTTTCCCCAGTCAGAGTCCACCCATATTTGTAAGTTTTCAGACCCTTTCACTGGTAAACTTAAACAAATGTCGAGTGTGCCTTTGAGATACCGCAGTACTCTCTTTGCTGCATTCCATGCAGGAACAGTGGGTTGTGCTGTGAACCGACACAAAACTCCCACACTGGCAGCTATATCTGGTCGTGACCACTGAGCCAGATACAGCAGACTGCCAACCAGGGATTGATACCTTTCTGCTTCATGGAACACTTTGTCTGTTGCAGTTACTGATTTAACAAAATCTGTGGTCATAGGTGTCAGGACCGGTGCACATTCTAGCATACCATACTTGTCAAGTAATGCTATCACCTTTTGTTTCTGGTTCAGACAAATAGACTCTTTTGATCTGACCACCTGCACACCTAGATACTGTGAGACTTCACCCAGAGATTTTATTTTGAATTTCTGCCCTAATTGCTGTGCAAATGTGGATATCTGGCTGCTGCTTGACCCAGCGCACAAAATATCGTCCACAAACGTGATTAAGACCATGTAGCTGTTTCCTGACCCTCTAGTGTACGGACACGGGTCAGCTACCCCACGTTTGAAACCAAATTGCAGCAATGTTTCATTAAGACAGATGTTCCAGGCTCTGGCTGACTGTTTCAGCCCATAAACCGCTTTGTTAAGATACCAGACCTTTCCCTGTTTACATTCAAACCCCGGAGCTGGCTCCATGTATATTTCCTCCTCCAGAGGAGCATTTAGATATGCAGTCGTGAAATCCAAATGATGCACCTGTAAATCCCTTTTCGCAGCCAGTGACAGTAGCAACCTTACTGTTTCTGCTTTTGCAGTGGGTGAAAATGTTTCATCATAACTTTCTCCCCACCTTTGCGAAAAACCCCTGGCAATTAATCTTGATTTAAATATGAATTCTCCCGAAATTGACACCTTCCGTTTGAATAACCACCTGCTGCCAGTTATTTTTACTCCTGTTGGTGCTTTCACCTCTGTATATACATTGTTTCGTTTGAATGATTCCATTTCACTTCTCATTGCCTCCAACCACTGTTGCTTTTCAGTATTAGGCAAATTATTTACTTGTTCAAGGTTCTCAGGTTCAACATATGTTACATTGCAAACTCTTGCCCCTCCTATCACAAACCTCTGGGGTGGAACACCTTTGTTACTCCTCTGAGATCTTCGGATCTCAATTTCAGTACTGCCTTCACCGGCTTGTTCCTCCCCACTTTCTCTGGCTTGCACAGATTGTTTTACATTCCTTGGGCTTTGGCCCCCCTCTCTCGCCAGCTGCTGCGGCTTGGCTGGCTCAGAGTCATCTACCGGAATTAAAACTTCTGGGTTTGCATGGATACGTTGCCAACCTTCCTCCACAAAATCTGCATTTTGAGAAATGATCACCCTGGCATTCCCTCGTGAAAACCTCCAGGATTTCCCAGTGCCAGCATATCCCACAAAACGCAACCTTTGTGACCTTTGTTCTCCCTTCCTTCTCATTGATTTGGGAATATGCACGTATGCAAAACTACCCCAGACTCGAAGGTGGCCAAGCTCCGGAGCCCTGTTAAATAGCTTTGTATACGGTATATTATCAATCACCATAGACCAGGTTCTATTGCACAGGTAATTGGCTGCAAGGATTGCTTCACCCCAAAAATGCGAGTTTGTGCTTAGACCAGCGTCAGTTAACAAACACCTCATTATTTGTTGAAGAGCCCCTAATTTTCTCTCAGCCGTACCATTTTCCCACGGAGAATGGGGGTTCGCAAGTTTGTGCACTATGCCATTTGTTTTCATGAACTTTTGAAACTCTCCGCTCAAGTACTCCCCACCCCGGTCTGTCTGTAGAGTACGTACTTTCGTATTAAACTGCCGTTCTGCATATGCTACCCAGTCACGGAACACAGAAAAACACTGAGCTTTTTGCTTCACCAGATACACCCATGTGAACTTGGAATATTCATCCATAATCAGTACCACATATCTTGCACCACCTTCACTGGGTTTGAAGGGACCACACACATCGGAATGCACCAACTCAAACACTTCATTGACCTGCCTGTTTGATTTACTACTTATTGGCTGCACCCTAGATTTCGCTTGTTTGCACACTGCACAGTTTAAATACTTCTTGCACCCTTTCAATGTAACCCCAGTACAAGACTCAGCAGTCTTCTTAATTACACCAAATCCGGAATGCCCTAATTTCCTGTGAAATGTGTGTAAACAGCCATCGTGTAACGGTGTATTATTAACCATGGCAATGTGGGGAGACAACACATATAGCCCATTTACCAGGGAGGCTTTGGCAGCAAGCTTCCCACCTTTGAGTATTTCACAGCCAGCTTTTGTGAATACCACCTCATACCCATCATTGGTTAAACAAGATACAGACAATAGGCTATAGTCTAAATTGGGGACACACAGAACATTTTCCATCTCTGTTTCTAGATAGGGTACTTTGCATTTCCCCTCACCCACAATCGGACACGTGCTCCCATCAGCCAACGTTACAGTGTGACTACTGCTTTCTTTAGACACTTTGTTAAATGATACAAAAGGCAAAGACGAGTTAGAAATTGTCTTGGAACTCCCACTATCAAGAATCCACCTTGATGTAGGCTGACTTACATTCACCCTCACAGTGGCAGACACAGAGTTACTACAACGTCCATCTTCCTGGGGTTGTTTCTTCCTCTGTGTACCGCCCTTCTGCAAGCTCGTCTTACAATGTCTTTTGATGTGTCCTGGCTGCCCGCATCTGAAGCACCTACGCACGCTCAAAGCTGCCTCCGTGTCTTCTCCGGCATTTCTCGGTTGCTCTGCGCTGTTGCTGTAACCCGACACTCTCACCACTCCTCGGCCTGAATTCCTTCGGATGGAGGGAGCTGCCGGCTGTTTCTGCTGCTGCTGTTTCGCTTTCCTCCTTTCCTCTTCTTCCAGGAGACGGCCAGCTAGATAATCCATTGTTAGATCGTCTTCTGGGAGCGAAGCAACGCTACTGACCAGCAAGTCCCAGCTCTCATCCAGGGATGACAGAACGATCTGGACTTGATGGATCTCTTCATATCTCTGACCCTGCTCAGCAAGCTTCATCAGCAGCTCCTGTATCGCTTGCAAGTGGTCAGAAACTTTTTCCCCGGGCAGCAACTGCTTCCTGTACAGTTGCCGTGCCAACAGGATTTTACAACTTGCAGAGTCCCGAATATGTATCCTCCTGAGAGTATTCCAGCAGTCGGCGGCATTCTCCAGCGATCTGACATGCAAGAGTTATGCATCGGACAGAGACAGCACAATCATTGCATGAGCTCTCTGCATCCGTCTGCTCTCTTCAGGGGTTGGGCCGTACGGGGGATTGACAACAGCCAAGTCCCATAAATCCTCCCACATCAGGAGCATTCTGGTTTTGAACTCCCAAGCCAGGTAGTTCTCACCCGTCAGCTTGTCCACCACCACTCCCGGGTACTGTTGCACCACCGCCATCGGAACGCCGTCCACGGTCTGCACAGGGGGAGCTGGTTCTGGAATTCTTCCCTCCTCTATCTCCAGAGGATCACTCTTTATCACCGGCTTTGACTCCACCGCCCTAGCCGTCTGTTCTTCCAGCTTTTCAGGGTTTGTTGCCAGAGAAGGACCTGCGATACAAAGCCCTAGCCAGGAACTTTGTAGCGATCAAACTTCTCAGCACCCAAACAAAAACACCTTACTGGACCTTTGCCAAAAACAAAACTCCACGGATCTCAATACCCATGTGCCACAGCTGGGCCCATAACCTGTTGGAATACTGAACCACTGGGGGAAAAACAAAGCTAAGCAACTTTGTCCAGTGGCTGCAGATTCGAGTTGTGGCGTTAGGGTAGTTTGAGAAAAAACTATGTGCAAGGCCAGTAGGCGAAAAAGCAAAACACCAAGTCAGTTTCTTTCAAACTCTAAAGTTTACTAAACTAAACTTGTAAAACATGAACAGATCAAAGAGTGATATATTACAAGAGTGAAAAACAGAATAGCATGTCAGACAAAACAGGTTACAGTCATGACATACAAACAAACTCTTATCACACCAGAATGCTCTCTTACCATATATTTACCTATACTCCTTACTCCCAACAAGCTTACAAAGATTTCACACACTTTATATACATTATGGTACAGTCACGTGCTAAATTAGGTAATGCCAGCTGCATCAAGGCATGATGTCATCCCAGCTGCAACCACTTTAGCTCGACCCTTGCTCCAATTACACTGGACACAAAAAACTGTACCTTACCCTCACTGGGACAAAGGTGAATCTTTCTCCATCCTGACCTTGGTCAGGCTTGTTGGTTTCTGTAGCCTTCTAGCCCGAAGGCAAACCCTGAATATGTGGAACCCATATTCCAACACAATCCCCACTAAATATATGCATATCTGTTTGCCTTGATCATATACCCATTCAATCCACATAAGTCTTTATCTCCTACACATTGATGCGCCAAGTACAAACATCCATGAACTAAGTAAGGACACCATATAGCCTGAGAAGCACCTGTTCCCTATGCAAACTGATACATGTGTCTTATTCACACACACAGGTGAGTATCCAGAGGTATACACATACTTTATGTAAATACAGCTTCATGACTGTAGAACTGTCATATATATGGGTGGCTTTGACCCACATTACAACAGAGGATGACTAAGGGCACAATCCTGTTGGGATGCCCATAACCCTCTGAACTTAGAGGAGCATAGAGGTGAAAGTTGACTTTGCATTTCTCCTGCCCTGCAAAGCAGCTAGACAGAGATTTCAGCTGTCTAGCTGCAGCGCTGTGGAGGGGGAGGGAAAGATGCTGAGGTGCCACCAAGATACACCATGTCATGGTAACACCAGTCTCCTCCCTTCCCTGCCCCTTGGAACATCCGCTAAACCTCCATGGTCAGTTTTGCAGCCTTGGAGAAGCAGCCGGCACTATTCTTTCCATGTCAGCTGCGATTGGCGGAGGGCTCTCCGAGCCCGGAGTCCCAGCTCCAACATTGGAGCTGTTTTCCAACATCGGAGCTGGGACTTTAAAAAATCCTATCGCCCTCTAGACCCAACGCCAATATAATATTCCCTGCTGCCCCACCAAGCCTCACTGGGCTGTTATCTTGATCTAGAATAAAGGGTTAGTGTTGTCAACAGCTTTCTTTATATGATGATTCTCAGGAACTTTTTTCTCAGCCACCCTCCTCCCCCAATATAGACACAATATCTGTTCCTGGTGGTTTGTTGTTGTTGTTTTTTCCAGTGGACAGGAGAAACACACACACACAGATGACTTACATCACCATGAGCTAGCATCATCTACTGCTGATCGCATGAATCCCGAGGAGGTTATTTTATAGTGTCACCAGGCTGTGTCTTTAGTTTAAAATGTCAAAGAGTCTTGTGGAGCCATAAAATGTGTATTTCTTAAAACTAAGTCTATGTTGTGCATGACCTAAAGCCTTCCTTTGAAATATATATATATATATATATATTTGTGTTCCCAGAGGGAGCTCAAGTGAGGCACCTCATGTGTCAGAGGCAATCTGAAGCTAGAAGGAACAGCTTTCCAAATCCTTACAACTGGCTTAGGTTGGATGAGGGGATTTATCGTTCTAAAATGGCTGTATATAGCACTGAGCGGACCGCCATCTTTGTACAGCTCACAAAGCAGTTCCTAATTTTAATCACACAGTTGTGTTCATTTAAAATGGATTACTCATACATTTCTAATTAGGCAAGTATTAAGTGTTGTGCTGGGTCAGCATCTTGTAGGGTTTTTCTCAGGTCATTGCCTCCCATCAAAACAGGTTTACCGGTATATCTCTCTGCATGTGCACATGTGCCTGGTTTACTTACTGTGTGTGTGTTTGTGTTTGTGTGTGTTTACACAATCCCTGTCTTCATTCCTCTCTCTCCCTCTTCCCCGCCCCCACACACTTAGATTAAATTTGTGGGATTTTTCTCAGATCATTGCCTCCTGCCAAAACATGAACAGGTGACAGGCTTACGTTATGCATGTGATGTGTGTGTGTGTGTTCTCTCTCTCTCCCTCTCTCTCTCTCTCTCTCTCTCTCTCTCTCTCTCTCTCACGCACACACACACAATAAAAAAATACCTGCCAAATTAAAACCAGAGTTAAGACTATCTCGTGTTTGCTCAAGCTCCATGAGGCCTGAGGAGTGCTTCATGAAACTCCGTGAAAGCTCCATGAAAGAAGTGCAGAATTACTTTTGGGTATGGGGTTGGCCCACCCAGCCCTCTATGGGATGTATGACATCAAGTGGGTGTGGCCATGTCCACTAACAGGGGCATGGCCATGCCCACCTGACCCAATAGGCTCCCCCTTGGTCCAAGTGCCAGGAGGATCTTCCACCCAGTGCCTGAGCAAGGGACCAAGGAGGAGGGTGTGTGCAAAGAAGCAGTGGAGGACTCAGTGAGGACTCAGCCACTTCACGCACCCCTAACAAATGTGCTTGTGATCCGTAACGATGCCGTGCAATGTCACAAATTGTGTCTGTTTATAACTCATCCTTCATGCACACACATATTCCCTTGGTCTTTCAGGCCTAAATCTAGATGGGGAGATTTGATGAATGGAAATACAGAAAACACACCCACCATAGAATGAATTACATCTGTTTGTGTCTTGCTGATCTCTGTGCACTGTGCATAGGTTTATTTATTTGTTTATTTTAGAAATGTCTCTTCCACACTTCAATAAAAGTTTGCAGGGGGGTTACATGCATCTCAGGCATCTAAAGGATTTAATCTAAAGTTGTAACTTTAGCCTTTACCTTTCCCATAGATAACCAATCATACATTTGGGTTAGTAAAAGATAATTCTTACATTAGGACCAACCAATTTTCACAATGCAGTATATGAGCTTTAGAGTTGCACAGTATTCCTCTGTTACACTTTCTATGATATTGATTTAATGATGTCATTCTCTGGTGATGTCCAAGTAGGCTCAGTGAATATAGGCTATATTGGTTCAATAAAGAGGAAGAGTAGGTAGAGCAACACAATACTGATCCTATTAGCTCTGTTCCTGAATCCTGAAGAAAGAGGAGGGACACAGCAAATGGAACTAGCCATCAGGAGGAGGTTGGACTATATGAACTCTGAGGTCCTTTACAATTCCGTGATTTTATGGGGATAATTCAGTCTAGCTGCTGGTGACATTTGCCCACCTGCTCTTAAACGTAATGGTCTAATAATTACTAATTCAGCTTTCATGGTTACAACTTCAGCAGGTACAGTGCATTTGGATAGTTTTGTTATGGCTTTTTCTGAGGGTTTTCTGGACACCTTTGTCATTTAACTGCAATGTAACTCAGAGGGTGAATGAAATGTCTGTCCCTCAGAGATTAGTTTATTTTTACCTGAAAATCTGGTGTGTGCTGCTTCCTTTCCACCTGACTCTGAGGTCTACCAGATGCCAGGACATGTGAATCAAAGAACCTGAGACTGAAAGACAACACCACATGACAACAAACTCAGTACCAGTGGTTTGTTGGAATTATACATCTTTCCTGCATTTTACTCTTCCAGACAGGATTAGTTTTTATGGTCTTCTGTTGTCTAGGGATTTTGTTAATCTGGACTTCTAGCACTTGCCTCAGGGAGATAATTTCCAGTGTCATGGGAAATCATTTAAAGAGTTTCCTGATGTTATACCCATGTCCCCCTTGTCTCAGTCAAACTGGAATGGAGTCTGAACCACATATGTTTTCCTTTAATATATAAGGTAGAAAATTAAAAGTGGGTCTCCTGTTGCAGGTTGGGAGATGAGACTGAGTCTTGAAGGTTGAAGGCCATTGCTCTGTTCCAGCCTCCGCAAACCTGGGTCCCTCCATATGTGTTGGACGTCAACTCCCATAGTCCCACAGCCAGATTATGGGAGTTAACATCTAACACATATGGAGGGACCCAGGTTGGGAGAGGCTGCTCTAGTCTATTCCATCCCAGAGAACTGAAATAACAATGAACATGAATTGGCCAAGGAAAATCCCTTTGAAACTTGTAAAACCGAGACATCATTCACTATCCCCTCAGCACTTTACTGGCTTTATCGCGGTCACCAGGAGTGAGTCCAAATAACGAAGTCCAAACTATACTTTCCAAAAGACGACCAGGTTTAGGATTTGATGAATCCCTGGCTGAGATGAGTTTGCACAACTCTCTGTCTAATGTAGGGTCGGGGAAACTTTTTCTTTCTTTCAAAAGTGTATTCCCCTAGGGCAAAGTTGGGAAGCCATAGGCCTGGGGGCTAAATCCAGCCCGCCTGGGGTCCCAATTAATTTATTTTATTTCTTATATTTATTAATCGCCCATCTGGCCGGTCACCCTGAGACTGAAAGACCTCTGGGGTTCCCCAGATTGCCACAGCCTCTTCCCCCGGTTTCACCCCCTTTTCCCCAACCGCTAATCATTTGGTGGTTTCCCAGCAGCCCCCCCCCATTGTAAAAGATTGAAATGCCTCTCCTAAGGCATACTTACTGGCAGTAAGAGCTTTAAGCTATAATATGTGGGGGTGGGGTGGAGCCCCCTGTATTTTGGCCCCACCCCTTTTGCCATTATCCCTGCCCCCTTTGCACTCGGTCCTATTAACCACCGGAATGTGGCCCCCAAGAGCTTCTAGAATCATGGAATTGGAAGGGGCTATTTAGGCCATCGAGTCCAACCCCCTGCTCAGTGCAGGAATCCAGTTTAAAGTAGCCCTCAGAGATGGCCGTCCAGCCTTTGCTTGAATACCTCCAGCAATGGAGAGCCTGAGTGACAACCCTTTAGGTACTTGAACAGTGCTATCATATCCCCTCAGTCTTTTCTTCTCAAGGCTAAACATACCCAGTTCCTTCGGTCTTTCTTCTTTCTAAAATTGAATTCAACATTTGGACTAAAAGAGTTTCCCCACCTCTGCCCTAGGGAGTTATCTGTTGTGGGCTTCATGCTGGCAGTGGGTGGCACTGGAATAAGCTGTGGGAGGGGCCAAAGCCAAAGTAGGCCACCCAATTTCACCCCCTTACTATTATCCCCTCTCTTTCTGCTAATACCCCTCTGTCTTTTTAACATCCCATTTCTCACCCCCACTCCCTCTTCTTCCCTGACCAGCGGATTATCAGGGAAGAGACAGACCACTTGTGCCCACGGTCTGAACCACTTGCTTGCAGCGGGCTTTTAAAATTAGGCTGAGAGCTGCATGCTGCCCAATCTGGTCTAATAGTTTTATGGTTTGGATTTAGTACACAGAGAGGGATGGAGCCAGTGAGCCCCCTGGGCTGCAGACAGACATTTGAGAGCTCGTCCCAAAAATTCTGAACAAGATCAGTCCTGGAGAAGAGTGCAACTTGCTCTTGTCATAGTGTGAGACAAGAGTGCACAGGATCACCTATCAAAGCAGGAAAAGGCTTTCAATGGCTACTAGTCCTGGTTGGCTATATGCTACCTCTAGTATCAGAGGCAGTATGCCTATGTACACCAGTTGCTGGGGAACATGGGCGGGAAGGTACTGTTGCACTCATGTCCTGCTTGTGGGTTTCCTGTGGGTAGGGGTGGGTGATCCACTGGGATCCGACCCACCTCTGGCTAAGTGGACACCACTTCTGCACCTGCTGAGCCAGGCTGAAACCTGGCATGCGCCACACTGCTCACCGGACTTTAGGGTTCACAGTGGGCTGCTGTTTATGTAGAAAATGCCTTAAGATACATCAAAAGCAGCTGCAATTTGTGCAAATTACACAAATTGAGGCCGCTTTAGGCATATCATAAGGCATTTTCTATGTAAACAGCGGCCTGCCAAGAACCCATAAGTCACTTCCTCAGCTCAGCTCGGGAGAATGCGAGTCGAGCTGGGGAAGAGGTAAGCAGGATGGAGTTTGGGAGGTTGAGCCTGGCTAGTCCGGCGGATTTCCACTCCCCCCCCAAATGAAATCCTTACACAACCTACCCGTGGGCAGCTGACTGGCCACCGTGTGAACAGAATGCTGGACTAGATGGACCCTTGGTCTGATCCAAAATGGCTCTTCCTATGTTCTTAAAGACAAGAACTTGTGCAATCAAAGTGAACTTTTCCTGTTCTTCCTTAGGGAAGCCTGACATGCCTGTTTCTCCTTAGGGAAGCCTTCCTTACATTTTGTCTATTGTGGCTTTAGTTCAGTTGGTTGAGATCTGCTCTGTGAATCTGATAATTCCCAATTCCATCCCTGTATAGGTCCTTTGTACAGTTCTTCTAGAAATGCATTATTGTAAATTTCTATATCTCTTCCAGACCAATGCAATATCAGTTGTTGTTGTTGTTGTTGTTGTTGTTGTTAATTAAGGATTTAGATTTAAATTATTGTACTGTTAACAAGTGTGGTATAAGATTAAAATGTTTTTCATGTAATAAACAAACCTGCTTTCAAAGCAATGTTTATGCAACATATGTCTGGTGTCGACTGAGTAATAAATCAGCTGCTGCAAATTATGTGCAAATTATCAGTCTGCATCCACTGCTTTAAAAGTACGTTCAGTAAAGTTCATTTTACCTCCAGTGGTGGCATTGCTACACTCTTACAACTAGAGGCAGTCCAATGAGCTCTATGCTTGGTGGATTCTGACAACTGTTTAGATAGAATGGCAGCAATGTGGTGGTTAAATGTAGATATTCTCTTCAACATTAGGGAGGTTGAAGAATTAGGTCTTCATTGTGTCTGTGTTCTCAAGAGACAGTCAAATCCTATGCTAGATTATTGGACCCCATCTGTATTCAACTGCAAACAATTGTTATAAAAGTCAAGCTGTGGTGTATTATGATTGGTTTTAATTCATCATCACACTCATTCCCAAATGAATATGCAGGCAAAAGCCAAGCACCGTTTTCTTGTGATGAGGTTGGAATAAAATAAGAGAGGTGGCACCCACTGACTTTCAGCATTCATTAGTGTCATGGTGTGTATTATATTATTTCATAAGTCATCTAATAAATTTGACTCAAATCTTTCTGCCTTCCCTTCTAATAGTGAGTAAACGATATGGTGCTCATTAGTAAGTTGAGCTTGCATTCTACAAGCAAAGAAGAGACCCTTTTCTGGTTGTTATTAGAAACCCCTCAAAATGGATTCAGATGTGTGAAGAGGGAGTCGAATTCCCTCATCCCAATGTTCTATCCAATGTGTGAGTGGCCTGGCATGTTCTATGCTAGAGTGCTAGATTTGTTATGAGATAGTCAACTATGTGACCTCAAAGGTGTTTGAAGAGTGTTAATGTGATGGTTTCTTCCTTGGCCTGTTGCTATGAATCTCCCTTCCCATCTGAGGCTGCATGAGACAGGCAGTTCCGATCATCTGGTGTCTTAGAGTACTGCAGTTTTGTATTTAAACATTCACCTGGTCGCCATTGGTAACAAGGAATTCCGTGCAGGCAAAGGTGAGTGAGCAAGCATATGTTTCTCCTTTTCCACTCCACTGCCTGTCTGTGCTGGCTGTGGAGGAAAGGGCTTTGCCGCTTCACTCACTTTCCCTACTGGCTGTGGAGGAAATTGACCTCCTTCTTCAATGGTCAGAAGCATGGACATGCAGTAGGCTGGTGGGGAAAGAGCAGTGTTCTATGTTTCTCCTTTGCCAATCCGCTATGTTTCTAGCCTACCAAAAAATAAAAATAGTAAATGTTAGCCAGCTTTTTACTCATAAGAGGGGCCTGTCTTATGAGTAAAAAGTAGGTGAGTAAGGGCACAATCCCATTGTGATGATCGGAAGCCCCCAAATCTGGAGGCTTATGCTCATCCTATGTAGTGTGGGAGGAGCAGTGGAGGTGATCTCTGCCTCCCCGTCCTCGCACCTTGCATTTTCGCTAGATGGGCTTTTTTGCCTATCTAGTGCAGGCATTTTGGAGGGGGCCTCAGGGAAGGAGGCTGAAGAGGACGCAGGATAGCTTGTATCCTGGCCTCTCCAGTCTCCTCCCCTCCCCACCCACCTAAACGCCCCCTTTTCCCCCTCTCCGAGGTCAAGTTCCTGAGCTGCAAGGGATGCCGGCTGCAAGGGAGAGGTGGAGGGTGGATGGATCGAAGATTCCTCCCTCTGCGGTCAGAGTACTGTCTCCAACCTTGGATCTGGGAATCTGTAGTATCCCGTGGCCCCACCGATGATGTCTAGGGGCCATGGGATTGCTCCTTAAATGTTTTAGCAATCTAATAAATGGTAGGGGGGTCTTAGAAACAAGGCTAGATTACTGTTATAAGATAACTCATAAATAGTTTTTATGAGGTTTCAGCTGGCCTAGCTAGTTTAAACATGCTTTTCAGATTTTGGAGTACAGATTATGTCCCACATTTCATAGGAGAGACATACAAATCCCCCAGTTCTTCTCTTTCTTGTAATCAGGATGGAGTGGACTATGTGAATACCAAGCATCAGTTTTCTATCTCATATGGAAGTATGTCAAGGAGAGCACTGTACTACACAGATAGATAGATAGATGTATAACACTCAGCCATATGATAAACCATCATTGCTAAAAAGAGATGAATATTAAGGATATCTTGGCTGTACAAAGGGAGAACTACTGTCAATTAAAATCCAGTTTCCTTAAGTCTGAACTATACTACAGAATATCTCCCAAACTTTTTTAATTTTTTTTTAAAAAAACCAAACATGATTAGCTTGGATATACGCTGGATTTAAGTGCTACATCTCCAGCTATTTGCTGAAGTCCTTTGTGTGTTCACTTCTGCTCTTTACTTGGGGTATACTGTACTCTGGATTGTGCTGATTAATCTGCTGGGTGAGGAACAATGTGTAGAGTGTCCTGCCTTGAATTGGATGAGATGACGTAATACTCTTGTAGTGCTGTGATTGTATGTTAAGTACCTGACATGGGGAAATATAAAATGCCATTTCTGCATCGGTCACTTGGTGCCTTTTTGTTTCTGATGTTTGTCTGGAAGATCTATGGTTTGTGTCTTCCTTTATGTTGGGCAATAAAGGGAACAGTGCTTACAAATAAATCACTTGCGATTCTGAGCTCTCTTGCTACTGTAATGCTTACTTTATACCTTGTTAAATTTGAAATTAGCTATTACTGCTCAAGAACAAGATTATGAAGTCATTCTTGATAGCTCTCTAAAATAATCAACTCAGTCTGTCCAAAGGGCAAACAGAATGCTAGAGACATGTAGGAACAAGGAAGAAATTGCTGATTCTCATCAAAGATATCATAGTGCTCTTACAAAAATCAGTTGTGCCAATCTTGAGTACAGTAAGCTGTTTCCATCCCACAATATGACAAATGAATAAGGCAAAGGTGCAGAAAAATGCTTCTCAAGCCTATTTGTTATGCTTGAATCCAATTCTTCTTCCAAGAGCTCAGAGACCATGTAGCTTCCCAGTGGTCTTCCATCCAGACATTTTGCCCAGGGCTCCTTCAGACCTGGAGCTGGACCTGCTTTAGATGAAACTAAGATATCTTGAGGAATAATTCCACCTTCTTCAGACCTTTGGCACTGAGTTGGCTGGCTCCCCAAAATTGTAGCCCTCTCCAGAAAAAAGACATCAACATCTGGTCAAAACCACTGAAACTGTGTACCTGGAAATGAGATTTCGGGATATCACCATGCACAGTGAATGTGCTATTTTTCTGCCTGTATCTTGTCTTGTTAAACCAAGATATGCACAAACATTGTGCCTGTGCATTCTGTTTACATGGCTCCTTTCCTCCTCCTTTTTCAGCATACTGCAATAGATGATTTTCTGAGTTAATTAACTATCTTTTCCATTATGTCTGCATTGGGAAACAGTGGTTGCAAGGATTGAAATGAGTCAAGCTCTTAAACAAACTTCAAACTGTGGTTTAAGATCATGTTTTGTTCTGCACCTTGTAATAATAATTTCCCAGTTTGGACGAAATGGGAATCTATGGTTAATTAATCTAGGATGTCTTCAATCATGGCATGCTGAGAATGGAGGAAGGAAAGGGGTTGCGCGAGGACAGAGAGCATGAGCACAAGGCTTATGCATATATTGGCTTTATAGGGAGAGATATGTGCATCCAAACTGAGCAGGTATTTGGAGAAATAGCATCATTTTTAACCTTTATACTGGGAGCCTGATACTTGGTCTAGGTGTGAAAATATCTAAGGGGAAGGCAACCTGGTGCCCTCCAGATGTTTTAGTCTACAATTCACATAATCTCTCACCGTTGACCATGCTGGTTGGGACTCATGGGAGTTATCCAAAATATTTGGTGGGCATGAGTTATGTACCCCTGATCTAAGAGATTAAGAACGGTCTTGTGATATTTTGATCAATGCTTTTCATATTTGGATGATCAATAGTCCATCCCATTTGATGTTCAATGGAAACTCACTGGGTTCTCAGGCCTTCTCCTGTCTGCTTGATGAGGTCCTTTTCACTGGTGGAGATGGAGCCTAAACATCATGCATCCAATGAATGCACTTGGGTGCCCCTCCCATCTTGTAGGTTCTTATGAGACTACCAATTACCAAACTAAATGTGTGTCACTTTGTTGAAAGAGCTGTGCAATTCAATTAAGGTTGGCAGAAAATTCCATATAATTGGATATGTGTGTGTCTCAAACTTGTTCAATACAGAAACCTTGACAGTAGCCCCAAAGGTTCTTCCTCATTTATCAGGCACTTTACTTCAAGCCAATCATGTTGGCTTGTTCTGAGCTTCCCTTTGCCCCTTTCCCAGCTATACCATTCCCTGTCACACTGATTCAGGTTCACAAGCCTCTCCCCATTTTTCCCCAGCCACGATGCTCCACTCACCCCCCCTTTTTTCTTTAGAGGGAGGCTGTCCATTTGTTGCACTGGCTATGTTCATTCTCTCTCTCTTTCACACACGCACGCACGCACACACACACATTTTGCCAGTTTTGGGAAAGAGTTTGTAAATGGAATCCATGCAGCAGACTAACAACTGCAGGATGGGCTCCCACACTGCAATCCTACACATGTTTATTGAGAAGCAATTCCCATTGTTTCTAGTGGAGCTTATGCACAAGTAGCTACGTATACAATTGCAACCTTCAGTTGTAGATGTGAAATGTCTTCTGTCCTGTATTTTCTGGAATATATTGAAGAAATTATGGCATGGCAGTTTCCCTGGATTAATATTTGGATTAATCACATAGCTTTCATGTAAGCAATTGCATTGAATAACTCACTTAAATTCCATACAAATGGCTGAAGCTGTGGGTCCTATTAATATAACTTAGGTTGAGCTCACAGACAGTCTCCTTGCCCTCATCCCAGCCCTTTAAATGTATATTCAACGCTTCACAAATCTTTGGTTGTGGGGAAATGGCTCAGTCATAATGACTCCATTTGACATCTGACCTCAGACTTCAGCTATTTGATCAGAAGTACCTGCAGGTATATAGAGCGCGTGTCTGAGTTGATTGTAACACATTTCCTTCCTTTGGATCAGAAGCAACTAGGCCAGGAAATTACTATGGCAGAGGGGAGAATGGGGAGAGAACTGTTACGTTCTTGCATCTGACTGCCTTGGAAATGTGACCGCTGTCAGCGTTATTTTCTGGGCCAGGCAGCTACATGCTAATACAGGCCATAGCCGCTAATGGACAATGTGTTGGGTTACATAGATGCACGCACTCAAGCCTTTCCAAGAAAAAAGTTGAACAAGTTCAGTGATTTTCATACTGTGTTCCTACTAGGACCTCTGGGATTCCTTTTTGAAAAGATCAGTAATAGTAGGCAGTACTAGACTTCTCTGAAAGTTGATATGTGCACCATCTCTACCTGCAAGTTATTGAATGATGCAAGGTGGAGTGTGTTACGGAGTGATGTATGTATCAGTCCTAAGAATTATGGCACCATTGCAGCTCAGCATATTATTTGCATCCAATCCCTTTATTATGGATTGGGTTATAAGTGTTTTGAAAAAATAATACAGTGAGATAAATAGACAAATCGTTACTAGCAGCCCTTCAGCGAATTCCATGTGCCCAAGCTTTTTTTGTGCCATTTAGTAATTAATTTGCAAATTTCATTGATAGGGGTGAGTTTAGGTAAGAATTTTGGGCTTAGATTCAGACTAAGCTAGTTGCATTTAGTTCTTATTGAAATCAATGGGACTTAAGTCAGAACAAACTTGTCCCATAGATTTCAGTGA
Organism: Shinisaurus crocodilurus; assembly: GCA_021292165.1. NCBI lineage: Eukaryota > Metazoa > Chordata > Lepidosauria > Squamata > Shinisauridae > Shinisaurus > Shinisaurus crocodilurus. The sequence goes on from CM037876.1 coordinate 275,950,739, forward strand.
GACTGGAGTGCAATTGACGTAATCTGGGTACAATCAATGGTATTGATAGTATGATAATAAGTGGGTTCCTTCTGAACAAATCCATTACAAGTGGATATGTCCCTTGGCCACTTATCTCCTTCTCCTGCGTTACTGTTAGAAAGTTCTTTCCCCAGCCAACCTTCAATATTTTGGATTGCCCCCCTCCATTCTTTCAGTCTTATCTCATAAAGTTGCACAGGCTCCTTTGGCTTTATGCTGCTTTACTAATGAATGAAAACCAGGGAGAAATCCATCAAGATAATTGATTTTTAGTTATTAGTCAATTTTAAAAACCCCTAGTGGCTAAGAGCAATTTGTCAAAAGCAGTTAATTAGCCACATTAAGTTATCTGTTAGACGATTCCGTAGACAATGCCAACTTCACAATAAAACTAACCCACGATAAATCTTCCTCCTTTGCATACTTTGTTAGGTGGTTAAGGAACTGATGCTCCTGAAAGGGACAGAACTAGGAGACTCTGTGCATAGGAAAGATGCACACTAGTCTCATAGGTTGACCTCGGGAGACCTGAGTGTATTGCATGTTAACTCTTTGATAGGTTTGCTTAGGTAGGATCAGATCACCATTCCATTCATTCATGTTCTTAAATGTATGTCAAACACTATTCAAAAGTGTGTGCAGGGTGGGTAGTGACAATTATAATTCGTTGCTGGGTGGGTCACTGCGGTGGATCTACATGTTTTACCATGTTACTGGAAAAGTAGAAATCATGGAGTCCTACCATAGAGGAAAAAGGGGCTTCACCTTTGTCCGGCTTGTTGGTCTAGTGTAAGGCCAGGGAACAGGTGGCAGAGTGGCTAATTGTGAATTGCCCAAGAAGAGGACACCAATTTGCATGTGCTAATTTATCAGCATAGATGCAAATTTAGAAATAATTATTTTAATTTAAATAGAAATATTCTTACAATGCTGTTTTTATTCAGTGGCTATCAGAGCCACAACCAAGCTTCAGCTATGAGCTGTTAGTGACTACAGGTAAAGAGGTCCTTCTTGTGAGCAAGCCTCCTGCATGCAAGTAGACCTTTCCTCAACAGGAGGCCTCTGGTGCAGTCTAGCACTCCTTCTGCATTCCTGTCTTTTCAGGCAGTGTCTCTCCCAAGGACTTGTGGGGTTCTCTGTCTCCACCTTTGATGCAGAGTCCTTGTCCTCCACAAGTGATACCCTCATGGTAGTCATCCCTGAAGGTCTGGGCTCCGCCTGGTCTACTGGCACAGACTGGGCCTTGCTGGTGGTGGGTGGTTCCTGGTCCTCCAGCTCTTCCTCCAATGAGGAGTCTTCCAGTGGGGCATGACATGCCCCCCCGGCCTCCATGGTAAAATTTGGTGACTGCCAGAACTGCTGTGGTACTCACCTCACAACTTTCCTCTGTCACTTTGCACTCCTTCTTGAAGTGCTCAGTTTTCATCATTTTGAGCTTCCTTCCTGAAGCCTCCTGAGCTGCCTGCACTTCCTGAAAGCCCTTGGGCCAACCTCAAGCCACAGGCAGCCCAGTAGGCTGCTTGTGGAGCACCTGAAACTGGTGTGTGCATGCTTAAAATTAAAAGGGTTTAACTTATTTTAAAAAATTATACTATTCCCAGGTGCTCCACAGGCAGCCAGTTTACTTTGTGGCCCTTTTAGGTGTGTGTATGTATAAAAGTCCATGAGCCCATTTTTGCCCACAGGCCCACCCATTATAGAAATATGGCCTCCAAGAGCCAGCCCATGGGAGAATGTGGGCTTTGGCCTCAAAAAGGTTCCCATCACCTGGTCTAGTAGCATGATGCATACTTTGGGTGCAAAAAGCCCTAGGTTCAGTTCCCAGGCCAGTCCTTGCACTGAAGGAACAATGGGCCACACAGGAAGGGCTATAGGTCACTGGTGGAGCACTTGCTTTGCACAACATGTCCCAGGTTCAGTCTATGGCATCTCTTCACAGGGCTCAACTGTGCTCTGCTTCAAACACTAGAGAACCAGTGAAGAACATACTGAGCTAGCTGGAACAGTGATCTGACTTGGTACGAGGCAAATCCCTAAGTACCAGAAGCAGATATTTCTGGCATTCTTCTGTATGTGCAGTGCGAGGCAGGTAACAGATCTGTTGGCTGCACAATGGCACAAGTAGAATGCCATGACGGTTTTTGAAGTGTTTTATTATTATATGAAACAAGACTGACCAACTTTCTGCCTCTTTCTCTTTGTCTTTCTGCAGCAAGAGATGAGAACGTAGCCACCTTCCGTGGCTCTGAATACCTGTGCTATGACCTCTCCCAGAACCCCATCCAAAGCAGCAGCGACGAGATCACACTCTCCTTCAAGACGTGGCAGCGCAACGGGCTGATCCTGCACACGGGCAAGTCGGCCGATTACGTCAACTTGGCTCTGAAAGATGGCGCGGTCTCGTTGATCATTAACCTGGGGTCCGGAGCATTTGAGGCCATTGTGGAGCCAGTCAGTGGCAAATTTAATGACAACCAGTGGCACGACGTTAAAGTGACACGCAACCTGCGGCAGGTAATGGGGAAAGAGAGAGAATGCTGGGAAGGCTCCTCTCTAGTGAATCGAATCTGGGGTAGATGGGCAGTTAGAAGGCAGCTGTTAGACATAGAGTGACTTGGGGTGGGTGCACTTCAGCATTTGTATCCTAACCTTGCGCAGTCACTGGAAGGAAAACAAGTGCTCATTGATTTACTGTAACTTAGCCTCATTGCAATATCTTCATTTCCACTTAATAATTTTCTGTCTTTTTCTTTCCTCCCCTGATTTGATTTAACAATACGATTTTGTGACTTAACTTTACTTTCATCTCCCTTTTCCTTTGCTCTTTCCCCCCTCCTTTTCTTTCTTTTTATTATTTCCCTAATTACATTTCAATCTTATCAGTAATATTCTTGTTGCATTTAATTACAGTAGGAATGGAGACTATTTTCTGCAGCTGCTTTATCCACTCCCTTATTCTCCTTTATGTCCTGTTAATTGATTTAACCATTTCCATGATGTCATTGCTCTAATTCTGTAAGGGGCCCAATCCTACTTGAACATTCTCTCGCACAAAGCCTCTTGCGATGAATGGCATCTAAGCAAGACCACTTCAAGAGGGCTTGTGCAGGAGAACTTCCCAGTGGATTGGGCTCATAGTAGACTTTGTTTCTGCCTTTCCCCCTCTTCCCCCCCTCTTTTGTGCATGAGTTACTTATTTTAACTTTATGCTCCTGACATTTAACTGGACGTACTTTTTCCAGATCTCCTTATTTCTTTGCTTTGGTTTTCCTTATGAATCTACACTACTGCTGCTTTTGCCTCTGCCCACTTTTCCCTGTGAGGACTTAAAAAGGGGGGGGGGAAGGGCCTACTAATCAAAGCCACCTTTGGAAGTGCCTGCTCCCCACCCAACCCCACCCCACCCCTGTTTTTTTTTTATTTATTTTGCCCTTTTGTAATCCCACCTGCTGCTTCCCTATGCAGTTAGGTGATGTGCTCACTTAGACATTCAGCCTTAAAATATTGCAAACCCCCCTTCTCATAAAAAATGAATACACATGTTTAATAGGTAAGATAAATTTAAATAACCTTGCTTCTGAAAGCTGGTGAAATATATCCAGTCACTTGGGTCCATCTGCAGCATGACAAATGAGCTGTATATCATGTATGTAAAGTATATGGGGTCTTGTTGATTTGTAAATGCAGTGTAAATAGCTTGTAAGCTGAGATTCTTTTAAATTAATACTTTAAAGTTGTTGTTGTTTTGTTGATGTAAGCAAGACATTGCTTGTTTATTTTGCTTGCTCATATCATATGAATGTTAACACCAATCACTTTATGCAACTTTACGGGCTGAAAAAGCTGCCTTCGGGGAATGTTTATACTAATAGAAAGTAATAATCCTCATGCCTAAGGACATTAACTAATCACAGTGGGGGGGGGGGGAGGAAAATCTTTTTTTCCCCATGGGCATTTCCTTGCATAATTAGGTTCAATTTCCAGAGCTTTCCAGTATCGGCAGTCCTTAAGCAAAATCAGCAATTGACTTCTCATTTCTTTTCAGAAACATTAGATCTACAGGTTCTAGGATGCTTGAATTTTTCCTTAAATTGGTTTTGTGTGTGTGTGTGCTTGAGATATAGTTGAACGATCCAATGCTCTAAACGTAATAAATATAATTATCTTACCTGTAGCAATGTTTAATGTTTTGGAATATACTTCTGGATGAACAGCCTGTAAAGCGGATTTACTTTGCAATTCATAGTGAGCAGCAGCCCTGTTTTTAAAGGGGGGGGAATTGAATAGAGGATGCATAATTGACTGTGAAATCCATTTTTTTATGCCTTCCTTCTTCAATATAAGAAATTGGAAACAGAATATCTAGACTTCAAAGAATGGCTATCCTGGATGTAAGGAGTGGCTCAGCCAACACAGCATCTGGTGGCTAGGTTGGATGTGTTGTACAGATGTTCCATGTCAACCCTCTAGGAGGCTTCTGCTGTCTCCATGGACATCCATACAGAACAAAGCAAGCAGGCAAGCAACAGGCAGCCTGCCTAATAAAGAAGCAGTCACTGCAGTGTTGAGTCCAGAAGTTAGGAATGGGACACAGAAACATAGCAAGGTCTGCCAGCAGACTTTGGTTATTGAACAAGAACAGATTCTGTGAAGCACAGGGAACCAAATAAGTACCTTATCCGCTGCCATCTACTCCCCATATTTCTAGCCGTTTGAGAGATGCTCAGATTTAGAATGAATTCACTGAGCATGTAACCTAATTGTTTAAACATTCCTATTTTACAATTATTATATTTTTACTCTCCCCCCCCCTGCCATTCAGTGCATTATTAGCCAGTGCTACACCTAGTGGCAGGGAGTTCCACAAACAACCTAGGTGCTTTGTGGGGGGTGGGGGTGGGAAGAGAAATTATCTTTGTTTTCAGACTTGCTGCATATTAACTGTGCTACTTGCAACATCATGTGAGAGGATAATAATGCCATCCTATTTATTTTTTTCCAGCCTACTCAAGATCTTATATACCTCAATTATATCTCTTCTTATCTCTCTTTTTTCCCCTCAGTTTAAGTATGCTGACTTTTACTTGTATGGAATATACACTTTTTTCTTTACATTTTTAACAATGTCATGAGGAGATCTGTGCACTGTTTTCCCCCCAGTACTCTTGATTTGCCAAGGGAAGTTGAGATTGTTTCTGTATTGTCTTCTATCCCTTTCTTAATAATCTCTAAACCCCTCCATTTGCCATTTTGGTGATCATAGCTCACTGAGCTACAATCCACCCTCAACCATCAGAAGAGCTACCAAGATAAATTCCAAGATGATTATTTCAGGGAGGATGGACAAATCTCTCAAGCTCAATTTCACTCAGGTTCTCATTTTTCTAATACTAAGTTTGTTCTGTCCCGATTCCGTATTGGATTGCAAAAATTAGTAGGCATTTTTGGTATGCATTTTCCAACTGTGCACATTCAATTCACTGAATAAACTCTTTGTGTGTGCATTTTTTTGCAAATATATGCATTTTGTGCACATTTTTGAAATCTGTCAACATGAAGCAATATTGTGCAATGCCACTATGGCTCATCTCACAATGTTTCTGGCACGGGAGCACCAAACTACGTTGCTACATTTGCAGGGCTAGTAGAATGTTACAGGACAATGTAGACCAGTTTTAATAACTTATTGACCATCAAACATTCTATTAGGTTTAATTTAGAGGCATGATTCCTCCTCTTCACAACTTGCATGCTGCCTCCTCCCTAATAGGTAGCATTCATCTGTGTATTTTAGTATTTCTGCTTTTGACTACATCCACTACCAATTTTCTCAGCACCAAAATTAGACTTACTGATGTGTAGATTTATAATTACCTTTGCAATCTTTTAATTAGATTTGCTTATATTAGCTTCCTTTTTAGTTTTCTGGTGTTGTGGATTATAAGAGACAAGCTACATACCAGAGTAAGTGGCCCAGTAATGTAATGTTTGAGTTCTAACAATGCCACAAATCTAGCATAGAAATTTGTGTCCAAAAAGCTTCTGTGCAGTCTTTAGAGCATAACGATTCCTTAGATTTGTTGCCTGAAAATAACAGTTCAGGTGGCCCTCTGATATATTATTTCAGGAAGGCAGATACTGAGAATTCCTTGGGCTCTTTTGATATATCCCCATCTTCCCGAAGAGTTCATCTTACATCTTGGGGGACCAATGGCCATACCGATCCTCTTGAAGACGTCTTCTAATTCATAATTTTCTTGCTATAAATTTGGATAGGTACTTCTCAGAACTATTCTCAGTGTTTCCTTGCAATATATTTTACATTTAACTTCCCACAATGCAAGAACATAGGAAGCTGCCTTATACTGTGTCAGACCATCGGTCCATTTAGCCCAGTATTGTCAACACTGTCAGCGGCTCTCCAGGGATGTAGGCAGGACAGGAGTTTTTCCAGCCCTACATGGAGATGTCTGGGATTATTGAACCTGGGACCTTCTGCATGCAAAGTATGTGCTCTACCGCTAAGCTACAGCCCTTCCTCAGGTGTTCTTGGCTTTCCTGCATTTGGATGATATTCCCACTTCTTAAAGAATGCCTCATTTGAAGGGGGGGGAGTGTGTTTTCTGTTCCAGGGCTGCAAATCATTCATTTCTGCAGAACTGATGTTTCTGTGTGTAAGCAGAACGATGGCATGGTGTCAAGCTAAATTCAGCTCAAAGTGACAGAAGACGGGAGGGTTGCAACTGAAAGCAATGTTTGTTTATTTCCACTGGATCACATACAGAAGTAAATTTCATTCCTTATGCAGTCAAATGATCCCATTCAAACATTCTCATCTGTCCAGTAAAGGACTGTCAGCCTCAAAATACAATTTCAAAATGTAACTTTATTCATTTTACCCATGATGTTATAGATATTCTTCTTTTTGTTTTCACATTTTCAGAATGGCTACTATTTGAAATTTTGTCTCTGATGCATTGACCATTTTGGTTAATGGTGTATATTATTTTTCCGGGAATGGGTAAGAACTGGTCTTCAATGACAGGCAATGTCCAAAGGAAATTTAATCATCCTGGCTTGCCAGAGCTGTCTGTTCAAAATGCAGCAACAGAGAACAGTGACAATTAGAATTATAAGTGGAGATCAATTGTTGTTGTTTTTTTAAAAAAATATCCTTCTCATTTTCTTGTCAGAGAGGGACATAAAGCCAATGGATACACACAGCAAAATGACATGGCACAACTCTTGATGGACTGTACCACTTCAGGTTTCTGGTGGGAGTTCAATGCTTCCCCGTGAAGAAAAAGTTCCTGGAAAATTAGGACATCAGGATCTTTGTGCCTTTCTCCCTGACATGTTTGTTTTCTAGGTGTGGGGAGATTTGTGTGTGAGTGTATTCAAAGTTTCAAACGTATTATTTCTGCATCTCCAGTCTGAAATGGTACATCCAGGAAGTGTTTCACCATGTGATTCTCTGGTATGTATAGAGTGGCTTGTTGTACTTAACCTCAGATGATACCATTTGTGCTTGATTTTTTTCTTGAGTACTCACTGCTTATGTCAGAATGAATTTATCTTACTGTTGTTTTAATTAAAATGTTATGTTTTAGAAAATGGAATGTGCTTTTGTGTGTGGCAGATGTGGGATGGCTGATATCTTTCACCAGCATTTTCAGAAGAGATATACTTAAGTAAAGTACTTACGTTTTTTTAAAAAAGGTCCTTCTACAGTCCAGCTGCTAACACTTCACTTTTGGCAACCCATTTGCCCTGCTGTACCTTTCCCCTCATTTATTAAGTGGAGGGCAAGAATACTTCTGACATAGCACAGGCTTGTGGCTTATGCTGGCTCAGCTTGTCTGAGCATGGAAAGCTAAGCAGGGTCAAGCCTGGTTATTACTTGGATGGGAGACCCCCTCCTCCAGTTTCCTGCATTGAGCAGGGGGTTGGACTCGACAGCTTTGTAGGCTCCTTCCATGATCTATGAAATCTATGAAACCCTAAAGTACGTGGTGAGAAGGTACTCGAAGTATTAAGTTTCATCATCAAAAGTGAAATGAAATAGACATATGATGGCATGCTATTGTAGTTGCACCAACATCTGTTCCAAACAAATAATGGGTATTCGACACTACCACTCACTTAAATTAGGTTGCACTAGCATAAGTAACCGCTAGGATAACGCCAATAGCATTTGCTGGCATGAAGGGTTTTTTGGGGAAATGCTATTGGTGTTGCAAGAGAGGTTGCCTACACTACCACAATGTAATTAATGTTAGTGATAGTGTCAAATAGGATACTGTCCATCTACTGAAAATCTAAGCAGTTTATTCCATTGCTAAATCACTCCTGTGGGCTACATGCCCATTTTAATAATTAGAGTAACCATGTTAAAAATTGAGGAAGGCAAGGGTTTCTTCCAAAATAACTATGCAGACAGATTAACAATCTGCAAGACCAAAGGCAATTAATGGCCCTCAGCATTTTTATTTTTTGGTTTTAATCTAAAGTGGACATGCCCCTTTCCCCATAAATAGATAATGAAGAGCCAGTGTGGCGTAGTGGTGAGAGTGTTGGACTGGGACTCGGGAGATCCGGGTTCAAGTCCCCACTCGGCCATGAAACTCACTGGGTGACTTTGGGCCAGTCACTGACTCTCAGCCTGACCTACCTCACAGGGTTCTTGTGAGGATAAAATGGAGAAGAGGATGAGGATTATGGAAGCCGCCTTGCGTTCCTTGCAGGAAAAAAGGTGGGGTATACATTTAATTAATCAATAAATAAATAAATAGTACTCCTGTTAGAGTCCTGGGTTGTGGAGTCCCAGTCTGCAAGCCTACCAGTGAACAGTAGAAGTGTACTTTTCCTTCCCCGAAAAGGACATGTTAAATTCTATCAACCTTCTTCCCTTCATTCCAAAATACCTGTTGTGAGCAGTCATCATGCCTTCCACAATTAGGCAACCTTCTCCCTACCCTCCAGAGTATCACAGGTGAGCTACACGTCTTCTCTGTTAGTCCAACCTCTCATATGCTGTATGTCTTTCCTGAGAGCCACCAGTCCAACTGCTTTAAAGAGAAATCTGGAAATTGGGGGACAGGAAGGAGAACCCCCAGGGAACCGTCAAGCAACAGCCTGCACCCAAGAGATATATTCGGTTGGTTAGAATAACTGAACAGCACCTGAGGGTAGCAAGGATTGGAATAACTATAAGGAGAGAGAAACGGTCTGGGCAGTGGGATGGAACATGGTTGGAACCACTCATAATGGTATATATTTATTTATGTGGGGTGGAGGGATATGGTTGGGGAATACAGTTTTAATGGGCTTTTGGAAAGTAAGTATTGTTTATATTTTATAATTTTGAGCCAGCTTTTGGGGGCAGGGTGGATGTCACTAAAATTTCTCAAGGTGGGATGGGCAAGAAACACCATAAGGAGAATGGGAAGGGTAGACAGCTCCCTTCCTCCTAACAATCTATATGGCATGGTTTCCCAGACAGTCCTGCTCATATTGTCCTCTTTCTCACTCTGTGTGTGTCGGGCGCCCCACGCCTTTTTTTGAAAGACTAACACTAGACCATTCATGCAATGTGTCATTTTTACTAACCGACTAATGTACTAACACCCTAACGACTCATCTTTGCTTTTAGTTATTTTAATTAACAATCGTTCTGTTCACAATTTTTTAATTTCCTTTCTTCCCCCTTTTCCGCAAAGCACTCAGGCATTGGACACGCTATGGTAAACAAACTACATTGTCTGGTAGATATCATTCTTATTGTCTCTTCTTTTGGGTTTGCCGTGTATTACCTGCCTTTACCTCTCCATCCCTCACCACCCTATTTCCCCCTCCTCTTTATACTTACCTCCTACCTCTTTGATTTTTCTATTGATTTTGCTGTAAACACCTTTTCTACCTTTTTATTTTTTATTTATTTGAAAAAAAACTTTAACAAGAACAACAAAACAACAAGAAGCAAACAAACAAATACAACAGTTCTGGAAATGGGGTTTCATCATCTCCTTCATTGGCTTCTTCACTTTATCTAGTGTGTGTGTGTGTATATATATATACGTATATATATATACATACATATATATATATATATATATATATATATTCCTCTTATTTTCCCCCTCAGTATTTTGCTCATTCTTTTTCTTTCTTCTTCTGATTTTCTTTCTTTCATGCTCTCTCTTTTTGCCTCTCTGTTTCTTTGGAATTCTCTGAAGGATTTTAGCTCAACAACCATGTCAGGGCCTATAGTTTGTTGTGGTGAGACCGCTCTTTCCCCACTCATCCTTTCGTTGTGGCAACAGCTGTTGTAGGCAAAACTGGCCAGAGCTCTCCTCTTCTTCCTCATTTCGTTCTAACCTCTGTCTCTGCCAACTTCCTCTACATATTCTCTCTCTCTCTCTCTCTCTCTCTCTCTCTCTCTCTCCCCCCACTCTTTGACCTTCCATCTGCCATGGCCGAAAGGAGCTCAGCCAGTTGTTTGTTTCAGTACACACTCTGCATGGCATGTCCACACATCTGGTTAAGACCCACCTCCTCTCCTCTCCCACCATACTATGTCTCAGTCTCTATTTTCCCCCATCTATTTTCCAAGCCAGGAATATAACCTTTAAACCAAATGCACATCATTTTCACTACCTTTCTCCCCCACCACGCTCCCGACTCCTCTTCCGTCTCCCTTCACCCTCCATGTGTTATGGGCTTTGGATATATTTTTTAAAGACTTTCCCCATTTTTGTTAAGGTTTGGATGTTTTTTTCTTCTACTCTAGTTAGCTTTTGTTTTTTGTTTTTAATGACTGCATGCAAGTGTGAAAAAATCTCTCCTTCTCTCTCTCTCTCTCTCTCTCTCTCTCTCTCTCTCAAAATCTTCTATTCTATTATTCTGGGTTTTGAATATCCCTGGCATGGGTGTGTCAAAGTATGGTGTATATGCACACTTGCCATTTCTCTCTCTCTCTCTCTCTCTCTCTCTCTCTTCCAGTTCAGACTCTCATCTTTTCCCCCTCACACTTGCTGCTGTGTGGTTGACTGTTTTCTTTTCTTTTTATATTATTTATTATTTTAATTTTATTTCATATATATATATATATATATATATATGAATATATTTTTTTACTTCCTCTTTTTTTTTACGTTGCGGTGCTGGGTGGTGGGTGTGTGTCTCTGTAGGTACATGGCATGCCCATCCATAATGTATTGAAAGTGAGACCCCCCCCTCCCTCCCCTCCCTCCCCTGAATGCATGACCGTCAGTGTGCCATAAGCAAAAAAAAAAGAAAGAAGAAGCAAAATCAAATATATCAACTTCGTCTTCATTAGTGTCTGTACTAACGATTGTAACTAACAATAAACACTACCAATAACAACCAATTAATCATAAAATCAGCTCAGATGCTCTCTCTCTTCCAAGAACGGCTCCATTTTCTGGCCTGATCTAATGGAAATCATCATGGCAGGTAGAATAGCTCTCCTTGGCTTTAGCAGTGTCATTGAACTAACAAAGGAGGTGACTGAGGAACTGAAGGGAAGGGGCAAAAAAGCAGACCAGAAAATGGAACTGGCACTGGATAAACAAAGCTCAGCAAAACTTGTACTAAAAGTTGCATAAAACATAGGGGAGATGATTTGCTCTTCTAAGAACAGTAAGGTCATTGCTGGGAATTTTGTTTTTCTTTTCTTTCTTTTTTGTTTTGTCCATTGTGTCCTTCAAACAGGTGACAATCTCTGTGGATGGAATCCTCACTACCACGGGCTACACACAAGAGGACTATACCATGCTAGGGTCAGATGACTTCTTCTACGTGGGTGGGAGCCCCAGTACAGCTGATCTACCTGGTTCTCCTATCAGCAATAACTTCATGGGCTGCCTCAAAGAGGTAAACGTTCCAAACCAATAGCATTTGCTTGTTTGACATTGACCTTCTTCAACCAACTTTTCTGTATTTTCCTTACTGAGTATCGAATCTGTTCTAATAATATACGCCTTATCTGAGTGCCTATCTTACATCACCAAAATATGAGTGAAGCTGAGTGGAATGCAAGCAAGCTATGAGAGCTGGAGATAGCAGAAAGTGATGGACGGTTGATCTATGTAGAAATAGCCTGTTTGAATTCTCCTTCCTATTTGTGAGCAGAGAAATTAGATCAGGGGGCATTTCACCAAACTATTCCAAAGGTAACAGGAATTCTCCAACAGTTTCTCAGGGATGGGGACCAAAATTAGCAGTGGCAGTAGCATAGCTTCTTTCATTTTTCCTAAGGTTTTATCTTTGCTGCTGCTGCAAGTAGCAACAGCAGCAATTGTTCTGGCAGCCACCTTTTGCATCTCCCATGGCACCCCAGACTTAGGAAAATATGGGCTGCCACAAAGAAATGTTAGAATATTCAAAGAATATTGTGCAAAGTGGCCTTTTTCTAGGAGGGTGTGTAAGAGAGAAAAAATATCTCAGAAATATTTTCAGAAAAATGTCTTTTGAGAAATTTTGCCTCAGGTCTATCTGACACACTAACTGTTGACAATGGTAATCGACTTTATAAGAGAAAGGAGGCTTACAGACTGAATTGCAGACCCATTTCTGGGACTAAGAAGAAAATGTAGCAGACTGACATAACAGGCAATAGGCCACAGGGAATAAGAACAGTGTCAACCAAAATTATAGAAGCTGGAGGAAATGGGAAGAGAGCAAATTTATACAAGAAATAAAGGTGAAAACATTGTACATCTAAGAAGGGAAGGGAATGATAGATAAGATGCCCATGTCTAGGGAACAGCAGCCATTTAAAGTTAGAAAAGAAGTATGAATTTAACTAGGAGAAATAAAATATATGAATGTGAGTGCAAAATTAGTAATTTTATGAAGAACAAAAAGTGTTGACAGCACTGCCTTAGGTCAAGAAAAGGAAAAACTATACATTGTTCTTTTTTGTACAGTTCTTTTTTTCTCTTTTCCTGAGTTTAGGGTGCAATCCTCTGGCCCTCCGACCTTGCCTGGGGGGCATAGGATAGGTCAGACTGCCTCCGGCAACCTCAGAAATCCCTTCCACAGTCGCAGTGGGGAGTTCACCCGCAGAGTGCCCTCCCCCCACTTGCAGCCAGCACGGTCCTTTCCACACCAGCTGGAAACTGAAAACGGAAGATCATCTTTGGTTCCAGCATGGGGAGGGGGTGCATATCCGGGGGCAGGGAGGGAAGGAGAAAGGCACCGCCATCATCTGCCTAATCCAGGTGGTGCCTCAACCTCTCCTTCTCGCGAGGAGAGGAAAAACTTTTAGACAGCCAAATTGGCCGTCTATATATTTTTGAGGGCGAGGGGAGTGCGGCAGCAAACCTATCCACCACACTCCTCTCACCTTCAATTGGATGCCCGTAATCCTCCAAATTTGGAGGGTTATGGGCACCCTCTTAGGATGGGTCTGTTATTCTGTTAACTTTCTGTTAACATACCCCAATTCCCCCAAAGAGGCAACATATGTAGCAAAAGCAGTGAGAAAGCGGGGCTGGTAGAAGGGAAGGGCGGTTACAAAGGGAAAATGCTATTCCATTTAAATTCAATTACCCTCAGGTACTAATAAGTGCTGTCATAAATGTGTGAGGGGAAAATAATTTGTGGGAAAACCTTTGTATGCTTCTAAAATAGATTAAAGAAACATATACAAATGTGTTGTTGAGAAAGAAAAATGTACCCGTAGACGTAGAGTAAAAGATTCACACTACCTGGCTTGGAACCTGGATACTTAAAAGTACTGTTTCCTACCATATCATCCACTGAGGTTAGCTGGAGAGGCCCTGTGCATGTCTCACAATCAGAGATATGGGTTGCAGGCATGTGTGAAGGAGCCTTCTATGTGACACCCATGGGCTATGGAACTCCCTGCCCTGGGAAATCTGTTTCCCCCCTCTGGGATTCATGTTCTGATGCCAGCTGAAGACTTTTTGTTGTTGCTGTTCTGGCAGGCCTACAGCCTGTCCAGTTCTTGAATATTATTTCTGGTTTTTTTCAGTTAGTTGATTTTATTTTCAACTTCTGATGGTATTTTCTTAATTTGTTTTAAATTGGGATTCTATCTATCTATCTATCTATCTATCTATCTATCTATCTATCTATTGCTGTTGTTAGCTACCTAGGGTGTTTCACAAGAAATAAAAAGGCAGGATATAAAAGTAATAAACAAATGAACCATATAAAGGCTGGTGTGCCAGCTGTGCCCATTCCTGGCATGGTCAAACATAGCCACAGTCCTACATATATTAATTACATCCTGTTTGGACTACTGTAACACATTCTATGTGGGGCTGCCCTTGAAAACCACTCCGAAACTTTAATTGGTGGAGAATGCTAAAATCTTGACTGGGACAAAGTGTTCAATTCATGTGACCCCTTTGTATTATCAACCATACTGTCTGCCAGTTCATTTCTGGGTGCAATTCAAGATACTGGCTATTACCTCTAAAGCCCTAAACCTTGAAGGGGCATGTTTGTAGCTTGGGGGTCCTCCTTGAGCCAACTTTGTCAAGCTCTAGTGGCCTTTGTGGCACAGAGTGCCTTCTACCAGCTCTGGCTGGTGGCACAGCTATGCCCCTATCTGGACAGGGATAGCCTGGTTTCAGTAATCTATGCTCTGGTAATCTCTAAGCTAGACTTCTGCAATGCACTCTACGTGGGGCTGCCCTTGAAGACTGTTCAGAAGCTGCAGCTTGTGTAAAACATGGCAGCCGGACTAATAACCAGGACCAGAAGGTCTGAACACATAACACCAGTTCTGGCCCACTTGCATTGGCTGCCTATATGCTTCCAAGCCCGATTCAAGGTGCTGGTCATAACCTATAAAGCCCCACATGGCTTGTGAACTTAATACTTGATGGAACGCCTCTCCCAGCTGCAATCTACCTGGGCACTATGCTCAACATCTGGGGCCTTCCTCTAACTGCCACCTCTGGGAGGCTCAGTTGGTGGCAACAAGGAAGAGGGCCTTTTCTGTGGTAGCCCTCCAATTATGGAACAAGCTCCCCACTGAGGCCTGTGTGGCACCAGCTCTACTATCTTTTTGGCGCCAGGTTAAGACTGTCCTCTATGCCAAGGCATTTAACAGCTCTAAATAGCACATGGGCCCCCCAGTTATGTCAGCTTTTTAACAGGTCTAGTTTTATTAACTTGTTCTTAGTTATTTAAGTCATTTTTAAATTTGGATTTTAAATTTTAGTAGTGAAATTTCTATGATGTTTTTATTGTTTGTATTTTATATAGTATTTTATTGTATTTTTATGAATTGTTATAAACTGCCCAGAGAGCGTCAGCTACTGGGCGGTATAGAAATAAAATGTATAACAATAATAATCAGTGTGGGATCCCGGTTCCTTGGACCATCTCCTCCCACGTTAATCTTGTCTGTCCATTAAGATGAGCTGTTGCAGCTCTCTTGGACGTGTTATTGCCTTCTGAGGCACAGTTGGTGACAATGCATGAGAGGACATTCTCCATGGCAGTGCCCTGTATGTGGAATTCTCTGCCCCAAGAGGTTAGATTTTCTCCCTCTCTATGTGTGTTCCACTGGCAACTGAAAACTTTTCTTTTTGAACCAACATTTGATTCTGTTGTTGCTTAATTTAACTTATTTGTTCTTCACGTTGCCTCTTTCTCTGTTGCCTCCGAACTCATACCTTCAAACACCATACCCTGGCCTCTGCAATCTCTTCCCCTCTCCGCCCACTGGAACGCCCCCTTTACCCCCTCTCCGAGGTCGAGTTCCTGACCTCAGATAGGCAGCCAGCACAGTTCTTTCCGCACCAGTTGCAAGGGGGTTGGAGCGCGTGCTCCCTGATGGAAGTGGAAGAAAGCATTGTATAATTACAGAATACAATTCAACTGGCACTCTCTCGTAGTGCTAGAACCTGGGCTCATCTAATGAAGCTGAATGGTGGGAGATACAGGACAGCTAAAAGCAAGTACTTCTTCACACAGCACGTAGTTAAAATGTGGAATATGCCACACATTATAGTGATGTCCACCAATATGGACAGCTTTAAAAGCAGATGGACAGCACAATCCTATCACCTTGACAGCGTCTAGATGGCCATATGATTTTTCAGAGTCCCAGTTCTGACATCGGAAAACAGCCCCAACATAGGAGCTGGCACTCCACGCTTGGCTTGGAGCATCCTTCCCCTCCCCCAGCCAGAACAGAAAGAACTGGGCCAGCTGTTTCGCCAAGGTCACAAAAGCGACCTCGGAGACGGGGTTTAGGGCTGTTCTGAGGGGTGAGGAGAAGACTGGCGCCACCAAGACACGAGGTATCCTGGTGGCGCCTCAGCCTCCTTCCTTCCCACACGAAAGAACCGCAGTTAGACAGCTGAAATCGGCCATCCAGCTGCTTTGCAAGGCAGGAGGAGCACGGAGGTGACTTTCGCCTCCGTGCTCCTCCCACCCTGCCTAGGATGCCCATAATCCTCCGAGTTCAGAGGGCTACAGGCAGCCGCATAGGATTGTGTCCTAAACAAATTAATGGAGGCTAAGGCTATCAATGGCTACTAGTCATGATGGCAATATGCTATCTTCATTATCAGAGACAGTATGCCTTTGTACACCAGTTACTGAGCAACATGAGGAGTAGGGTGCTGTTGCCCACAGGTCCTGCTTGTGGGTTTCCCACAGGCATCTGATTGGCCTCTGTGAGAACAGAAAGCTGGACTAGATGGGACCCTTGATCTGATCCAGCATGGCTCTTCTTATGTTCTAACGTTCCAGCTTGGGCCATCCCATATGCACTGGCTATTTATTTTTTTCAAGAAAATCTTGCACACCAGGGCCTAAATTTGTGAGTAACGTAATGTCTAAATTGGCCCTAAGTGTGTGAACCAGAGATCTCACTTCTTCAAATACCATCTCAGTCACGAACTCTCTAGGTAGTGATAGGCAAGTTGCTATTCTCTCCGTCTTAGACCCTGCCCCCTTCCAATCTGCAGGACACAGATGGTAATATTACTGGCCTACTTTTACAGAGTTGTAGTAAGGAGTACTTACATAATGTATCTGAAGATCCTTGAGCACTTGAAATGCATTATATAACTGTTTTAAGTATTGTTGTTAATAATACTTAGGTCATGACTGGATATTCACAGAAACTGAGAATCTGACAGATATCTTCTTTCTGCTGTTTTCATTATACGTTATATAATAATATTGTGTGCGTGTGTTTCATTTGTTTTTATGTTGTGTTTTCATTAAGATTTTATTTCTAATCTGCATTTTATTGTTAGCCGCCTTGGATGCCATTATTTGGCAGGAAGGCAGGATATACATTAAATAATACATTAATAATTTCTGATGAACAGAACCTCATGCACATACTTCACCCCTGCTCTAGCTAGCTGGATCTACACATGCGGAAGGTAGGAAGGAGGTGGCAGAATGACTTGTAGCAGCTCAGACTTTTGAATGCTGCTCTTTGAATGTTATTCTGTGTTGGGGGGGGGAACTAGCACCACAGAAAGAGGGGGGCATGCAAAAAAATGCTGCTTCTCACCAGCAATTTGGACTCATGCAGTCTACACGATCACTTCTCATTACTCCCTCTTTTTGTTAGGTCTGTAGATCTGGCAGGGCCCTCACCAGATCTGAGAGGGTACTGGGCAATGCGCTTCCCAGTATCTCCCTCCAGTGAGTCCCTGGTTCCCCCTCCACAATTTATCTGGGGGTGGGGGACAGATGGCCAGTGGCACTGATAGCACTCTTCAAGTACTTGAAAGGTTGTCACACAGAGGAGGGCCAGGATCTCTTCAAGATCATCCCAGATTGCAGGACATGGAATAATGGGCTCAAGTTACAGGAAGCCAGATTCCGCCTGGACATCAGGAAAAATTTATCCATTTTGATCTCTGGTTCACAAAAATTGTGAGAGCAATACGTCAATGGAACCAACTACCTAGGGTGGTAGTGGGCTCTCCAACACTGGAGGCATTCAAGGTGCAGCTGGATAGCCATCTGTCAGGGATGCTTTGACTTGGGTTCCTGCACTGAGCAGGGGGGTTGGACTTGATGGCCTTGTGGGCCCCTTCCAACTCTACTATTCTATGATTCCTCCCTCAGCCTGGCCCTGTCAAGTGGAGCATTGGGTGAGACCAGCGGCAAGTGCTGCTGCCATCTTCATTATCCCCATTGCCTCTGGGCTCCACCCTCGACATAGTACATATCAAGGGTGGACTTCAGAGTTATTGGGGATAATGAAGATAGTGGCAGCAGCTGCAGCCACCTAACCCAGCACTTCTCTTTACAGCACTCTCGGCCTATGAAAAAATGTTTAACAAATTGAAAAAGGGAGGCTGACATAAACCGTGGTGGATCCTCCAAGTTCCCACCATGCCGGGTGCTGGTGGCAGATTTGGGATCTGGTATCTTTCAAGTAAGGATTCTGCCCACAATCTCATACCATCCCGGACTGGAGTAAAGCTAGCAAGGAATAGAGCAGTGACTATAGAACTGGTAGCGATAGAACATGGTAGAAAAAGTGAATTGGAATGGCATAATTGCACCTATTAAATCCAGGCCTTCTTTTCTGATTATTAGCCATTTCAGACCAAATGGTTTTTGCATCCACTCTCTGAACAGATGATTAACGGTTTAATCTCTAATAACTTTATGTTTTATGGAACCCTGCTAGGATTCTGCATCTGGTGAGCCAAGCTATTTAAAGCTGTGTTAATTCTGTTAATTGCTCTACGTTTATTTGTATTGCTGGCACCTGCAGGCTTTGGGAGAGCATTTGGGGTTTATCGTCTTCCTGCTCCTTGCCGAGGACAATGGAGAGGGCCATTTTCCTCAGCTAGAACCAATAACCTTGGCAGAACGTCCCCACTAAAACATTTGCCCTCAAGACTCCCTCTTCCACCACAGCTGAAAGCAATGGTATGCCACTCAAAACACCGGAGGTTAGCTTGGTTGGGGTAACACCCATCCCGTTTGGCATCCATTCACTGTTCTAAGAAGGTGACAGACACAGCATCAAGGAATGCAGCCAGAGCATTTGAAAGGCCAGTCTGTTTTCTCTCTAAATGTCATGTTTCCAAGCCGGCTGCCACTGCTCCATTTTCACTGTGCAAAGAGTGTGGGCACTTTGAAGATACAGGTGTGTGTGTGTGTGTGTGTGTGTTGGGGGATGGCGATAGTGATGGTGGTGGAGGAAGATTTCTGGTAATTTTTCAACTCAAAGCGAAACATTCATTAATTACAAACTAGGGATGGATCTGTCATTTTGGTTTCTCTCATGTTCTTGTTTTTCCAGTCTAAGTTTGGTTTGTCCCTAATGTTGAGATTTGAAACCAAAAACCCCAAAAACGTTTACATGAAAATGTGTGCTAATTTTTGTGCAGATTTCTCAGAATCCATGCATTTTAATACAATTTTACCGAATATACTCATTTCTTGCAAGCAATTTCCCTCATATAACACATTTTAAAAAATTTTACTTTCAGGGATATATGCATTCTCAGTGTGCACTTTACCCTAATATATGCATTTTAAATGCTTTTTTAAAGTGGAGACTCCACTGGAAAAAAATGGAGGTCTAAATTTCAAAGGATGGCTCACTTTTGGTTTGCATATTGGTTGAAAAACAAATGTGTGAAATAAATAAAATGCAAACCAA
Organism: Shinisaurus crocodilurus; assembly: GCA_021292165.1. NCBI lineage: Eukaryota > Metazoa > Chordata > Lepidosauria > Squamata > Shinisauridae > Shinisaurus > Shinisaurus crocodilurus. The sequence goes on from CM037876.1 coordinate 275,970,417, forward strand.
AGAAATTTCTTCCCCATCCCTACAAAACCAAATGTAAGTTCCAATGGCCTGAAATTGAAAATTCATAATGAAAGTGTTCTAAAAGTACCGCTGAATGGAATATCTTGCTGTGGCCCATAATGCTGCCCAAATTTAGGGATGCGCGAATCAGGAAAACTCGAGCTCACTGTAGTTCTCCGAATTCCATCTCGAAGCACATTCTAACTTCGGTTTTTTCTTTTCACGTGAAAACCTGTGCATATTTTCATGCATATTTTTCCAAATGTACACATCACTTGTGCACATCTTTGAAATGTATGCATTCTTCTCCCATGGATTAAAGCGTACTTTTGCACATTTTTCAAAAGTGTGCCTTTTTCATGTGCATTTTTCAATGTACGTATGCTGTCAAACACTTTTTTTTTTTTTTTGGCCTGTGCATTACACTGCAAGCTTGGAAATGTACAGATTTCGACTGCAGATTGTGCTTGCATCTGTGTTCAGTTTGGAAGGCATGAACTGGGTAAATCCTAATCAAAAACAAACTGAAACGAATTTCTCATACATCCCTAGAAAATGCTTTTGGATTACTTCACACCCTATAACAGTATTTACAAAAGGGAAGATCCTATAATATGCCCAACAGGTCCTCAATTTAATGAGCTGCTGTATTATTCCTCTACATTCCACTTCAGATATTCTTCTGAATTGGGTCAGCAACAGATGGCCCATGGGCCTGTCATGGCTTCTTTGTGGCCCCCACCTGGTCCCTGCTTCCACCACCACCCTCAAAATCCCAGTGATTTTTCTGGGAGACAACATGCACAGGGATGTACCTGGTTTCTAGTAGAATGGGGCTCCAGACAGCCTGCCAAACAGCTGTTTGGTGGGCTGCTGGGAATCCCATTCTGCTGGAAAATAAGGCACATGCTCCCCACATGCCTTATTTCTCAGCAGCATCGATGGGATTCCAACAGTGGCCACTTCTGGAGGTGGCGGGGAAGGGTGCAGCCCCCACATGGTTCTGGGATGGCCAGTGCAGTTCCCCAGCCCTCTGAAGTTGCCCACCCCTGTTCTAAATACTACCCTAGAAATGGCACCCTATTGAAATGGCGCATCTCTTTTGGGGGATGCTAAATAAGCATGTCCCTCAACCTGCACAGTCCTCGCCAGAGATAAGCAGCCAATATTCAACTTTAAATTTCGGCTCAGGGATCTCCAAAGCTAAGGCTAAATCTGACAATGTGATTCTGGCATTCGTTTCCCTGTGGCTTGCAACCACAGAAGTGACTGTAAAAGCTAATCATTACTGCCCAAAGCACTCCCTGTTCAAAGCTCTCAGTCTGTGTGGGGTCGTCCCTTCCTGGAAATTTTCTAAAGCAGGGAGTAGTTCTTAACAACCTCAAATCAGTGGACTGGTGCTGAGTAAAAAAAGGGGCTGATGAGAAACTGGCCCACTGAGACATACTTCAGAGAATCATAGACATTAAAGGCGGCAACACCTGCTAGGTCCCCTTGTGCATCTCCTCCTGCCACATACTCCATTGTTCCCTTCACTGTATTAACATGAAACATGGCTACAAAGAGCTATTTAACCCAACCCTTTGCTGTCCAATTTTTCTATTCCCTCCATCTCTGCAAAAGAGATTTCTAAGGACAAATAAGAGTTCTCTCCCCCCCTCCCCCTGGTTTTAATCTAGCCTTCTCTTGTGCTTTGTTCCTGCAAAGTTGCACCATGAAGTACAATAATGCTGCGCTTAAATGCATTGTTTTGCATCTGAAGTTTTCTTAGTCTCTACCCCCAGCCCCAAAAGGAGGTGACAATGAAGATTATCAAAATGTCCTTCCTTTCTCCTCTTCTGGTTTGCAGTTTTTAATTGAATTTTCGTTAACCTGCACAGAAGTAAACTATAACATTGAATATTGAAGGCCTGAAGGAACTGTGACTGAACAAACCAAACGTAGACTGCCAGCAATCTGTCGTGGCCCATTGGGGTCCCAATAAACCACTTGTTTTCCTGTCTGCCTTGGACTGACAAGGCCTGGGTGGGGTGTGTGAAGCATAGCTGTTGGGCTGCATTTGCCTTGGTGGGTCACAAGTTCTGCAGGCTTGTCATGTGGTATACTGATTAAATGTAACTTATTATAACCTTCCCTGTTATTGCTCCTGGTCCATAGTATATTATTAAAAATAGAAAGAAAGACACACAAAGAAAGCAAACCAAACAAGAATGACAAAGAAGGTAAAGTAGGGCCAGGCCAGGCTTCATGGTGCAACTCTGCAGGAACAAAGCACAAGAGAAGGCACGGAAGCCAAGCCCTGCCCTTTGAAGGCTCAGTGGTTCAAACAGACAAAATCCGTGGGATGGCGGTTGCCCTTCCCTGCATTAAACCATAGTGTAATGCTATAAGAATGAGCTTTAAGTTAGCCTCAGGCTGACATGCCCCCCTTCTCCTCCTCCTTTGCAGCAACAAGGAGAATATCAGAGGCTTTCACATTTGTTTTCAACTAACCATGGTTAGTTGTTTTGTCAGATTCAAGAACTGTGGCTATAGTTAACTATGGTTGGGGAAATAAGCTGGGATAATTAATTTGTTGGCTTGTTTTCCTACACCATAATTAACACTCACCACCATTTGGCTGGGTTCATCCATAATAAAGAACCATGGTTAGTTGAAAATGGAACTGGAAGCTTCCTAATCCTATCTCTGTCTTGCAGCCATGCAGAAGGAGAGAGGGGTGGTGGTGGTGATGGTGAAACACATGAGTCTGAAGGCTTTGGCATGTAAAACTTGAAACCAGCCTACCCCATCTCATGCCCTCCAGATGTTTTGGACTACAACTCCCACCAGCCCCAGCCAGCATGGCCAATCATCAGGGAAGGTGGAAGGGAACCAGGGCTGCACTAAACCATGGTTCAGCATTATGTGAGAACTAAGGCCAGTATCTAGGAAGGGACCTTGCAGAGCTTGATGGCTGTATATCAAATTCCCCCTTTTATAAAACCCATTCAAATGGCCAAGTTAAAATCCAAGCCCTTGGAGAGGGGGTGTCCTTTTCACTCTGTTTCAGTGCAAGAAGCCTAGCTTACCACTGGCCTTTACATTAAGGCAGAAGTAAGCTCTCCAGAATGTTTGGACGACAACTCTCACAATCCCTGACCACTGACCAGTTGCCTACCCCTGCATTAAGCAGTGAGAGAGGAGGCAGCAGAGGTGGCTAGACCAGTTCTCTCCCCCCACCCTGGCCCACTACACTCTGTGATTGTCCCCTATTATAAGTTGCAGCCACACTTCCCAGCACTGGCGGAGTCACCTAGCATGGCACCCCCATGGGGATACTGTTGGCCATTTCTCCTCTTTCCAGCATCGGCCAAGCCCCTTTCTCCATGCTGAGAGAGGCACAGAACTCTTTAACGCTCTCAGCATGGAGAAAAGCTAAAATGGGGGCATGAATACATCACCTGCCATGTTCCCATTTTTGCACGCTCTCTTCCTATGGCAGGTATTTGCAATTTTTAAAATGTGCACATTAATTCCTTTTACAATTAAGGCCGTGTCTGGCTTGGCCTACAGGCATACAACACATAGCCAGACATACAGCAGTTACAGAGAGAGCACCTTGCATACACAAATAGCAGCAAATCTGCACTTAATAATAGTCAAGTGTTGTATCTTAGCAGCAGCAGTTTCCCCCTTATTTGTATTTGAACGTTTGTCCCTCAAGTGCTGCCAGACATGCAAAAATTCTTGTACAAGGATGAGAAATAAGGCCCTCTGTCTATGCAAGATCTGTTTGTCCTTTTGTAAGCAAATATATGAGCACTGTTCAATGAAACACTTAAACAGGACAACAGGATAGTCATTCCTCCTATGTCCAGTGAAATTCAAATAAAAGTGGTTAAATGAGCTGCAGGGTGATAAAGTCGTTTTCTGCTTTGGTACTGTTCGCTTCAGGGGAAAGGGGCATCTGGTCATGTGTCCCTGAGCCAACCAATAGCAGCAAAGTGTGGGGACAGGATTTTCCTTCCCTCTCTCTTCATGTTTGGTTTGTTGTCTATGCCAGTTGAGGACAGTATCACTGGGCAGTGATGTGTGAATCAACACAATTCAAGCTCGCCAAAGTTCTTTGAATTCCATTTTGAAGCTAGTTCCAACTTGAGTCTGTATCAGATTGCAAGCTTTTTTTTTCTTTTTGCATGAAAGTGTGTGCATATTTCCGTGTGTATTTTTCCAAATGTATGCATCAATTGTGTGTATCTTTGAAATGTGTGCATTCTTCTCCCATTGATTAAGGCATATTTGTGTGCATTTTTCAAAAGTACACATTTTTTCATGCACATGTTTAAAATGTACACATGCTGTCGAACACATTTCTTTTGGTACATAAATCTTATTGGAAGCTCAGAAATGTATGGACTTCAACCACACATTGCATCCAAGTCCGTGTTCAGTCTAGAAGGTACAAACTGGGTAAATCCTGATCAAGAACAAATGGAAAGGAAATGGAAAGGAATTTCTCATACCACCACCACCAGGTGGTTTTTGCCCAACAGGGCAGATGGAAATCAGAAAACATTAAAGGAGGAAATTCTATAACCCTTCAAACAGTCTTGAGCTAGTGTGGTATAAAAGGTTAGTGCATCAGACTAGAACTTGCGAGTTCTACGTTCAAGTCCCCACTCAGCCATGAAGCTCACTCACTGTATGACCTTGGGGTCAGCTGATATCTCTAAGCCTAACTAACCACACAGGGTTGTTGAGAGGATTAGTAATGGGGGAGAAATTTGCACTTTCCAAACCACTATGTAAACCAAAATACAGGTATATTTTGATATTCGCATTAAATTTTGCAGTGCCATTCTCAAATTAAAAAATGCATACAAAACTGCATGCATTAGGGGAAGGTGCACTCAAAATGAATATATTAGAAGAAATGCACCTGAAAATACATATGAATTTTCATACAAAGCTTTTTTGTTTTTGTTTTAAATTTGTGAACTGATGCAGAACCAAGTCAAAACAGACTTAAGGTTGTAAAAAAATGAGAAACTGAGTGAAACCAAACTAACCTTTATCCATCTCTACTGAGAATAAATGGGGAGAACTCTGTATGGCTCCCTGAACTCCTTGATGGAAGGGCAGGATAAAAGTTTCCTAAAAGTTCAATAAAATAAACTATGTTAGGTGTGAGGGGCAGCTGATATGCTTGGTGTTACTGCTGCATGAGAGAAAAAGGAGTAGTAGAAGTTATTGTTAAATCCCCCCCTCCACAGTAAAATGTTTCTATCTGAACCCCCCCCCCCAAACCCCAGAAAAATAACATCTGAGAATGCTGATGCTCTAAATTGAAGATTCCAAATAGATAACTGGAAATACTGCTCAAGAGTTTATGTAGGTAATTCTAATGACTAGACTTCCTAGGATGTCCATGGAGAGGAGGCAGAGCCTATTGGAAGGAGCTGAGAATCCTTCCTGTGTGTGTCTCTGTTTAGAAACAATTAAGAGAGCAATCCTAACCCCTAGATCAGTGATGGCGAACCTATAGCACGGGTGCCACAGCTGGCACGCAGGGACCTCTCTGTGGGCACTCGAGCCATTGGTCACCAGATCGCGAAAAGACTGTCCCCTTCTGCAAAACACTAATGATTTTGTTCTTTCTCACAGTGTGGAACAGAATGATTTTGTTCTTTCTCACAGTGTGGAACAGAATGATTTTATTCTAGAATTCCTGTTACAGAATTCTTTTCTACATTTATTTTTTTATTAAAAGATTTTGAAGAATATTACAAGTTGAGAATCCCTTATCCAAAAATACATGTGCCTAATTATTTAAAAAGTTTGTATAAATTCCCTTCAGGCTATGTGTACAATGTAGTACTATAATAATTTTTTGAGTTGATTTTTTCCCAACAAAAAATGTTTGTATCATTGAAAGCTCTGTTATTGTGTTTTTCTTTTAAGACAAAAGATGTTAATTAGTTCGGACAACTGTATGAGTTGTTTTTCTAAAACTAAAACCTCGGTATTCAGGTTTAATTGCAGTGTTGGCACTTTGAAATAAATAAGTTGGTTTTGTGTTGCAGTTTGGGCACTCGGGCTCAAAAAGGTTCGCCATCACTGCCCTAGATCCACTGGCTGGAGGAGGATAGGATGGGGTGAAGTACCTCTCCTCTGACAGGGGAGCATGTCCACCCCAGATACCGCAGTTATTCCCACAGAAAGCTCCACAGGTGTAGATCTAGTATCAGTGGTGGTTCAGCTGGCAGTAGCCCCCAAAATAGGGTGTTCCAGTGACAGGAGCATGTCAGAGGTGGCCCCTTTGATCCCCTGAGAGGCCCTAGGATTGGACCACCCAACTACAGCAGCCTGCAGCTGACATAGCTAATTCCCCCATTGAAAGCAATGGGAGGAAGAAAAAAAGAAAGGACCACCAGGATAAAGGGGCAGGGGAATGCCACCTATCTACTGCCCTGGCCATCATGATCTGCCAGGGGTTTGGATGGAAGTGGTGGATAGTCTGCCACTTCACTTCTCCACCCTCACAGCATTGCTCTGTAAGTCAGGGAACTCTATAAAGCTCTCCATTCCCTGCCCCCTTCAAAAAACAATTTTTAGAAATAAAAATCTTGGAAAACATTAGGACGGTGTTCTTTCTCTCCCTTTCTAGCCTCTAGCCTTGCTCTTTCTCTCTGTTCTACCCCTTTGCCTACTATTTCTCTCTCGCTCCCAGCTTCTAGCATCTCTATTTCTCTCCCCCACTCTTTATCCCACTCACTGTTTCTTCCCCTCCTAATCTCTAGCCTTGCTCTTTCTCTACCCTTTTGCCTTCCTGTTTCCTCCTCCCTCCCAGACTCTAGCCTTGCTCTTTCTCCCTCCCCCCACACCTTTTTAGCTCTCTTTTGACTAGCCAGGCCCCCACCACAGCCATTATGTAACTAGCCACATTCTCCATGGGCACCATTTTGTGGTGGTGCCCACAGCAGTTTCTCAAATTCCCAAATGTGCCCACAGGTCCAAAAAAGTTGGGGATCCCTGCTATAAGATACAAGACTGGACAAATAGATGTAGGAAGATACAACACGCCACACCACAGAAAGACAGCATGTAGGACACTGCATGCTAAACAGAAACATGCAAAATCCAATGAATAGCATATATGTGTGTGGGTATGAATGTTTATTTTTATACATTTGAGTTGTCTGTTCCATGCAGTTCATCGTTAAGTGATATTCAATTCAATATTTTCTCTGTTTTGTTTTGAAGTAGCTGCTCTGACTCTTCAAGATGAGGTGGGTTAAAAATCCAAATGAATGCATTTCAAAGAGAATGGCACTAAGACACTGCGGGCACAAATGAAATAGTTCACAATTATGTAGGACAGGCAGGCATGTATTAAATGGAATATCTATCTATCTATATAGATTGATAGATATATGAAGAACTGGGGTAATCAGTGCATCCATAGGCTTGTGTCAGCATGCATGTACACAAGAATACACATATATGAACAGTACATATATTAATGTTCTATAAATATTAGCATGTGTAGTGCGTATGTTCAAAAGCAAAGTTGTAGTATTCACAATCACAAGTGTCACTCTATATGTGCACCAACATGCACACTCTAATTCATCCCTGTAAGCATGATTAATATGTCCACAAATATTTGTATTGGTAGTTGCGTTTATACTGGGTCAGACAATTATTCCATATATATGCCAGTGCTGTCTATTCCTACAGTCAGCAGCTCTCTGGTATCACTTAGGCAGGGACGTTGCTGAGCCCAGATACCTCCGATCCTTTTGAGTTCATACTGGGCTGAAAGTTCCAAATGGAACTTTTTGGCACACTCCTGGATGCTTGGGATGGGATGGATGAAAAGAGGGTGTGAAGAGGCCCACAATCTTTGACGGGACTGACAAGTTCTTTAAACTTTTCAGGGGGGGATGTATGTTTATAGTGGCCAGCAGCAGAGGCATTCTGCCCTGCTACTCCATTCCTGCAGAGTAACTGCCTTCTCTCCCATTGTTTTTGTTTTCTTTTTAGAACATAGCAGGGCCACCATTTTCCTGCCCCCAACACTTCCCTGGAAATGCAATATGTAGCAGTGTTCTGCAGAGGCATGGTGGGGTGACATAGCCCCCAAGTGCTCTCGGAGTGCTGCCGCCACTTGCCACAAGAGTTAATTTTAGTTAAATGCATTTTAAAAGTGGGAGGGAGCTGCTGGCCATTATACTTGTATGTTCCTCCATCACTGATTGAAAGAATTCACCTGACCTGTCCATACCTGAAAAGTCTCAAAAGTGCCTCCTTGTCCCAACTTTTGCAGCCAGGGAATGGGACTGTGAAGATCAGGAGACATTTTCAACCCAGCATTATTTTGGTAGAGATGTCAGGATTTGAACCTGGAACCTTCTTCAGGCAAATTGTGAGCTCAGTCACGGAGCTGTGCTCTACCTCCCCACGGTTAAGTACATTGCAGTATGGAAGCCCAAGTGTCAATCCATGCAATTTCTTTGAGCTCATGTGTTTCTGCAACCTTTCATAATTCTTTTGAGCTGGTGGAATCACTTATCAAGCAGGAATGACTTCACTGGAAGGTTGGGTGGGAATATAGCTGAGAAGCATAAGAACTGACTCACATGTGTGTTTGACCCATCAGAGTTTGCTGCTCATGTTGCTCCTCCTCCTCAAGGAAAACCACCATGAGAGTACTCTTTGAAGATGAATCTGTATGCAGACGCTGAGCACACTGCATACAGAAGAGGCTGGGCTCCTCTGTGTTAAATGCATCCACAAAGCAGCCTTAAGCGTTCTGTGCGATGCGAAGTTGCTTTAATGCTGGCTTAAGACAGAAGACGAAAGAGCTCACATTTAAGCACCAAAAGGCAACATAAAGCCAGTGCTAACATAACCAGAGATCCTAGTGAAATTTCCTTTGCAATATATGTACAGACAAGTTGAACGATGATTTTGCACTGGCTTCTGAAGCAGGCTCTATGACAGTGATGGCGAACCTTTTTGAGCCCGAGTGCCCAAACTGCAACACAAAACCAACTTATTTATTTCAAAGTGCCTTAAATTTGGCAGGAAGGAGGAGGGGGCACTAGCTAATCGCGCCCCGCTCTGTCTCGGGGCATGGCTCTTCACCGGGCAGCGCAAAGATTCAGGCGCGCACGCGCTGTGCTTCTGAGCTGTCTGTTCGGGAGGGCTGGGTGCCTGTGCAGTCTGCTTCTGGGGGTGGAGATGTTGGAGTGTGCCTGCCTGTGGAGGCCAGCAAGGAATGAGTGGAGAGGAGTTACTATGGAAACCCGCCGACGCTGAATGCAGAAGGGGACGGTCTTTTCGCGATCTGGCGACCAATGGCTCGAGTGACCACAGAGAGGTCCCTGCGTGCCAGCTGTGGCACGCATGCCATATAGGTTCGCCATCACTGCTCTATGAAATGTGACGCCTGGAGAAAGGAAATTGACATGTAATGGTCTTGCAGGTGTTGGCATACGTGCTCTGCAAATCCAGGCCAGTAGGGCTTTTTGCCGGGTCAGGTTGGCAGAGCTACATTTGTAGAACCAGCTCATCAGCTGCTCTCTCTCTCTATATATATATGTGTGTGTGTGTGTGTGTGTGTGTGAGTGAGTGTGAGTTTTGGCCAGCTGGCAGTGACTACCAACCAGCCATGCCAGCTTCAGTTTGGCACTTCCTCTTTCCTTCCGAGAAGGGAACATGGGGCTGTGCTATTAAGCAGGTGCTTCTGGCCCGGGCTTCTTCATTTATTTACACTTGTATCCCACCGTATCTTGAAGGCCCAGAGAGGGTTACAACAACATGGGCTCCAAACAAAAGAGATAAAATGTTCCATGTCTGTTAGGTTCTGGCTCAAGCTTCCCAGTGCACAACACACACACACACACACAGAGGTAGAGAGAGAGAGAGAGAGAGAGAGAGAGAGAGGTCACAGTCACAGTCTGGATGCTTGAGAAGTGCTTCTTTTCCCGAACTATTCTCACAGTAGCATCACAGTGTCTTGGGCAGCCGGCCTCCTCCCTCCACTTGCAAAGGCAGCTGTATTATTCCCCACAAGGAATCTGAGCTCATGCTCTGTGCACACAGATTCCAGAGCAGACCGAATGATTAATGGGATGTGTCACTTGCAGCCTAGACGTGCTCTGGCGGGGCCGTTGGACTCTCCGCTCGTGCTGATTAGGTATTATGCACTGCGAGGCCTGGAAAAACCAAGCTGGGAAAATAGTTTTCATTTTCTTTTTATTAGAGATTGCTCTGCAGGCTTGGCAGTGCCAAGTCAGCCAGTCAGGTCAGGCGGGAGCTACTGTAAGCCTTGCACCCCTCTTTCCAGTCTCTAGCTGAGTTAGAAGGTGGCTAGTGATCTATTCATTATGGATCGGAGTTGTGTCTCGCTCGGCATGGGGCCTTGTGGACTTGTGGGTGTTCTTCGGGCCTTTCATGCCAAAATAAATGCAGTGCATTGTCTGATGCTGTATTAATGCAAGTGGCAACCCGAAGATGTGGAGCTGAGCTGTAGCAGGCGCAGCCTCCGTTGTCCAGCAGTGACACCCAGTGAGAGTGGCACTGGGCAGATTAAAGTTCTTGCAGGCATTCTGCACAGTAACTAACACTAAACTGGTGTAGATGTTAAACTCACCATTGGGGATGGGTGAGAATTTCAATTCAGTTTTTATAAGAATTTACCAAAATTTGCTATGTTCTCCATATTTGGGACCAAAAGGACTTTAGATTTTAAAATTCTAATGCGGGAGAAACCGAAACTGACAGATTTATCCAGCCTGGCCCAGGGCTTTGAGCACTTTAAAAGTCTGGGTTTGAATCCCCATGCATTCAAACATGTTAGTGCGTAATTAGAATGGCCAACTCTGTTTTCTGACAGGCTCCTCCTCTTTAACAGCTGTATGGGAGGCAGGTACATCATAGTTCTCTCCATGCTGGAAATAGCTGTACCTATTGAATTTGGTCTGTGCAGATGGATGAGCATTTCAGTTCATTTTTGAACCACCCGTATCATCTGGGTAGACATGAATCTACCCAGACACTACGATCAGCATCTGAGGCCTTCCTCCAAGTGCCACCTCCGAGGAAGGCTCAGAGGGTGGCAACAAGGGAGAGGGCCTTCTCAGTGGTGGCCCCTTGATTGTTGGAATGATATCCCCACTGGGGCCCATCTGGTGCCAGCACTGTCATCTTTTCAGCACCAGGTTAAGACCACCTGAGTTAACTACAATGTTATACTTGAGTTCTTGATTCTAAGGGGAGCAAAAGCTGAGTGTAGCCAAACACGTACCCTGGATTTTAGGAAAGCCAATTTTAACAAACTCAGAACAATGATAAGTAAGATCCCATGGCAAGCGACTCTAATGAGAAAAGGAGCCCAGGATGGGTGGGAGTTTTTAAAAAAGGAAATTTTAAAGGCACAATTGCAAACAATTCCCACAAGGAAAAAAGGCAAAGGGCAACAGAAGAAGCCAATGTGGCTTCACAATAAACTCAAAGATGACCTGAAAACAAAAAAGGACACGTATAGGAAGTGGAAGGAAGGACAGGCTACAAGGGAAGAGTAGAGGCAGGTAGCACAGAACTGCAGGAATAGTGTCAGGAAGGCTAAAGCTGAGAATGAGCTAAGGTTAGCGTGGGATGCTAAACACAACAAGAAAGCTTTCTTCAGATACATGCACAGTAAAAGACAGAAGAAAGAAATGGTGGTTCAACTACACGATGAGGATGGCAAATTGATAACAGAAGACAAAGAAAAGGCAGAAGTGTTCAATTCCTACTTTGGCTCGGTCTTCTCCCAAAAGAGGGTCTATGACCCCCCTGGCAAACCTGAAGTGCAGACTGTAGGGGCAGGATTGCAGCTTGAGATTGATAGGCAAATAGTCAAGGAGCACCTGATTACTCTGAATGAGTTTAAATCTCCAGGGCCTGATGAACTGCATCCTAGAGTAATAAAGGAACTGGCAGAAGAACTCTCAGAACCACTGCCCATTATCTTTGAGAAATCATGGAAGACAGGTGAAGTGCCAGATGACTGGAGGAGGGCAAATGTTGTTCCCATCTTCAAAAAGGGCAAGAAGGAAGAACCTGGGAACTATAGGCCAGTCAGTCTGACATCAATCCCGGGGAAATTTTTGGAGCAGATTATAAAGAAGTCAGTCTGCAAGCACCTTGAAAACAATGCAGTGATTACTAGAAGCCAGCATGGATTTGTCAAGAACAAATCCTGCCAGACTAATCTGATCTCATTTTTTGATTGGGTAACCTCCCTTGTGGACTGTGGGAATGCTGGTGGACATAATTATCCTGGACTTCAGCAAAGCTTTCGACAAAGTGCCTCATGATATCCTGATTAGCAAGCTAGCTAAAAGTGGGCTAGATGGAACAACTATCAGGTGGATCCACAATTGGCTACAGAATCGGACTCAAAGAGTGCTTATCAATGGTTCCTTCTCAAACTGGGGAGAGGTAACGAGCGGGGTACCACAGGGCTCGGTCCTGGGTCCAGTGCTCTTCAACATTTTTATTAATGACTTGGATGAGGAGGTACAGGGAATGCTTATCAAATTTGCAGATGACACAAAGTTGGGTGGAACAGCTAATACTCTGGAGGACAGAGACAAAATTCAAAGTGACCTCGATAGGCTGGAGCGCTGGGCCGAAAACAACAGAATGAAATTTAATAGGGATAAATGCCAAGTGCTGCACCTAGGGAGAGGAAACCAAATGCAGAGTTACAGAATGGGGGACACTTGGCTCAACAATACTACAAGTGAGAAGGATCTTGGAATTGTGGTAGATCACAAACTGAATATGAGCCAGCAATGCGATGTGGCTGCAAAGAAGGCAAATGCTATTTTGGGCTGCATTAACAGAGGTATAGCTTCCAAATAGCGGGAAATGATAATTCCCCTTTACTCGGCACTGGTCAGGCCTCATCTTGAGTACTGCGTCCAGTTCTGGGCACCACACTTTAAGAAGGACATAGACAAACTGGAGAGGGTTCAGAGGAGGGCAACAAGGATGATAAAGGGACTGGAAACAAGGCCCTATGAGGAGAGACTAAAAGAACTGGGCATGTTTAGCCTTCAGAAGAGGAGACTGAGGGGAGATATGATCGCACTCTTCCAGTACTTGAAGGGATGTCACACAGAGGAGGGCCAGGATCTCTTCTCGATCATCCCAGTTTGCAGGACACGGAATAATGGGCTCAAGTTACAGGAACCTAGATACCACCTAAACATCAGGAAAAATTTCCTGTTTGTTTAGAGCAATAAGACAATGGAATCAACTACCTATGGAGGTGGTGGGCTCTCCCAGTCTGGAGGCATTCAAGGTGCAACTGGACAATCATCTGTCAGGGATGCTTTGAGCTGGATTCCTGCACTGAGCAGGGGGTTGGACTCGATGGCCTTGTAGGCCCCTTCCAACTCTACTTTTCTATGATTCTATGACCCTCTAACTCCCAAGCTTTTAATGGCATTTAACGATATTTAATGGCATATGACATAAATGGCATTTATGTCAGCTGTCTTTTTAACACGTCTTGTATTTTTATTGAAATTGTTTTTAGCTGTTTAAATTGTTTTAATTTTTGTATATTGACATTTTATGTGGTATTTTATTATCTGTACTTGTGCTTTGTAATTTTATGAATTGTTGTGAACCGCCCAGAGAGCTTCAGCTATTGGGCAGTATAGAAATGAAATTAAGAATAAGAATAAGAAGTTACCAACATTTGCAAAGGTCTTCATATTTAGGAGATGAAGAACTTGAGATGTAAACCATTTGAATGTGGGAGAAAGCAAAACTGACACATTCGCCCATCCTAGGCATCCCTGTGGACACCACCTTGCCAAATCATTCAGTGGAACTTACCACGTGGATTCTGCCCATCACTTACTAAGCTTTCCCACCCCTGCCAGCATCCCTCACTGACATGGAGAAGCAGAGGAAACACATTACATCACAGGGAGGATTCACTAAACAGCTTTATTAAACAGTATACCTGGAAATAGGTAGAAACTCACCCTCTCTGGCCCTTCTAGCTTACCCCACTTAGATGTTAGGCTATTGAGATCCAGAACTTAAGTTTCTAAAAGGAAAATAAAAATTGGCGGTACGTAAGAGGAAATATTGGTGTCATCCTGACCACCTTCCAGTTTTCTCATCGGGAGACTCATTTAAGTCATATGCTACATAGTACATAGTCCAGTGATTTCACATTTGAGCTATTCAAGAAGCGTTGTGTGAATGCCATTCAATCATGGTGACTTGTTACTTCCTAACGTGTCAATCAGTTCAAAATGTAGTTACAAACCTTCATCCTGTATCACCTCAATTTCACATAGTTCTTCTGTTGTTCTATGACATGGCTCAGCAGTGGATATTCCTCCAACATCCTGTGCTGTGATGAAGACAGATGCAAAAAGAATTTGTTCAACTCTCTGTGGTTAGCTGTGAATCTTGGTTAAGAACTGTCTGTGTTTAAATGAAACATCTTCTCTGGGATTAGCTTGGCCCCTCATCACTTGCTTCAGTTAAGTGAAATCCAATGAAAGAGGAATCCAGCTGGGAGTTCATTGCCCAACACCAAGTATACTCAATACAGCTAATTCTTCATGTTAGTGTGAAGCCTGATGGTACTAATGATCCACAAAGGCTATAGCAGCTAGGTGAAAGCACTGTGCTTGCTTCCATTTTGGTACCTCCATCTCATTTTATATTTATTTATTTACAACATATATATACTGTTCCACATCTAAACAAATTCCGGAGCAGTGAACAATAAAAAGATTAAAAAAAGATTTAAAAAAATAAAACTATATTAAAACACCATTTCAGTTAAAAAAAAAATGTGGCTGGTCAGCTGAGGAAGGCTTCCTAATAAAGATGTTTTCAGGAGGTGCTGGAAACAACACAATGTTGATACCTGCCTGACCTCCAAAGGCAGGGAGTTCCAGAGGAATGGAGCCACCACACTTAAGGCTCTTCTCCAGCTGGATTCTAATCAGGCCATACGTCCATACGGAACCACCAGGAGCATGCCATCTGATGACCTCAGTGATCCCACATGCTGATAAGGGAGGAGGTGCTCTCCCAAATATCCTGGTGCCAAGTTGTTTAGGGCTTTATACACTAGCACCAAAACCTTAAACCTGGCCCAGTAGCAAATAGGCAGCCAGTGCAGTTCCTTCAGCAAAGGAGTTGTATGCTGAAAAGGGGCAGCTCCTGACAACAGCCAAGTTGCTGCATTCTGCACTAGCTCCAGCTTCCAGACCAGCCTTAAGGGCAGCCCCACATAGAGCGCATTGCAGTAATCCAGTCTTGAGGTTACTAGTGCCTGTATCACTGTGGCCAAGCTATCCCTGTCCAGGAGATGCCGTAGCTGGCAAACCAATCAAAGATGGTAAAAGGCACTCTGAGCCACCATAGTCACTTGGGACTCCGGCAACAACGATGGATCTAGGAGTACCCCCAGACTACGAACCTGTTCTTTCAGAGGGAGTGCAACCCCATCCTGAATAGGCAATGAGCCTATCTCCTGGACTCAGGAACCACTCACCCAAAGGGCTTCTGTCTCGCCAGGATCCAGCTTCAGTTTATTGGCCCTCATCAGGCCCATTACTGGTATAACCAGTGAAGGTACGGAATTGAGTTACTAGGAAATTCACATGCATGTAGGGAGAAGAGTGTTGTAGTGGAGCTTCAGCTCACAGTGTTGGAGCACTGGGCCTTTCCTATTAGCAGAGACAAACATCATCTGATACCCCCCTTCGGCTTTCCTGTTCCCATTGAGCTGAGCTGCTAATCCTCAGAGTAGCTCGGTGGGGGGAAATGGATTTTCTCAGCAGCAATGTATTATTGTGAGTTATCCCTGTTGAAATGCAAAATATTTTGGGGTGGCTTAGTCTTGAATAGGCAATTAAGACCCGTAGAGACAAAAACTGCTAGGACTGGTTTGTTGATATGGATCAAAACAGCTGCCTGAGTTTTTGGACTCACATCCTGGGGGTGTGACTGTGGTTTCTGTTATGAGGAACACCTGCAGTTTAAGATTTACCACTACATCACTGGAGAGATTTATTATTTATTTATTTACTTATTACATTTCTATCCTGCTTTCCCCTCTCCCCTCCTGCAAGGAACCCAAGGCAGCTTACATAAGTCCTCCTCCTCTCCATTTTATTCTCACAACAGCTCTCTGAGGTAGTTTAGGCTGAGAGTCAGTGACTGGCCCAAAGTCACCCAGTGAGCTTCATGATCACCAAGTTGGGACTAGAACTAGAACCTAGATCTCCTGTCCAACACTCTATACTTTAACCACTATACCACACTGGCCCTCTCTTCTTCTTCTTCTTCTTCTTCTCCTTGTCCTCCTCATCCTCCTCTTACTTTTCTGCATCAGCAACTAACACTTCAGAGGAATCATAGGATCATAGAGTTGCAAGGGGCCTACAAGGCCATCGAGTCCAACCCCCTGCTCAATGCAGGAAATTAGAGGAGGGCTCTCCCATCCAAGTAATAACCAGGCCTGATCCTGCTTAGCTTTCCACGCTCAGACAAGCTGAGCCAGCATAAGCCACAGGCCTACTAGCTCTTGGAATGAGAAACAAACAGAGATACTGACTAATCAAGAAAATGAAAGGATTTCCATAGTCTACAGGGCAAAAAATCAATAAACCTTCAGATATGCATCAACCTGAACATTTAGCAGGAAGCTGTGGTCCTTTAATCTGTGTCACTGTACATGAAAGAATTCATGAAACATCACAGGATCATGTCAGCAGCTACCATCCCCTGCTCCTTCCCATAACTCTTATCCATAAAATACAAGACTGCTGGGTTATTTATGATGGTCTCCTGCTACAAAGATTACAAGGGAGTTCGAGAGGATATTGGAGGAGCTTTATCAGAACTGGCTGAGGGTTTCCATCACTTGTACTCAAGTTGCACCTTGGCCAAGAATATACGATTGGAAGGGTCCATGTGAGCTTCTTTCTCTTATACCAGCACATGTTGCCAGATGAAGCAGTTGTGCTGTTTCTCCACATTTAGTTGTGGAGAGTACTTACTGATCCTACTTGTCTTTGCAAAAAATCTTCAGAAACACCAGCCTTCCACAACCTGATGCCCTCCAGACGTTTTGGACTTGAACTCGCATCAATGCCAGATGTCCCTTGGAAGCCCAACACACGGCACAAAGTCTGTAGGCCTCCCCCACTCTTGTCCTCCATCAGTTAGTATTTGGTGGCACACTGCTTGTGAACACAGAGGTTCTAAATAACTTTCATAACTAATAGGTTTCCCCCATATGATGTGATGATGATGAGTGACCCCTCAGTCTCAATTCATAAGAATTAGTTGCCCAAATGATTGCCCTAAAAGATAGAAAATAACTTGATATTATTATTATTATTATTATTATTATTATTATTATTATTATTATTATATTGATTTTTTAAAAATGGAACAATACAGAATAACAATGTGGGATCATATTCAGATCATTTGCTTAAAAATTTTTTGAGCTTATTTAAATAGGGATGAGTGAATGAGCAAAACGCAAGCTTGCGGAACTTCTCCTAATTCCATCTCAAAGGTCATTCTGACTCAAGTCCCTATCAGATTGCAACCTTTGTTTTTTTCTTTCCGCATGAACATCCGTGCGTATTTTCGTGCATATTTTTTCTAAATGTATGCATCAATTGTGCACATTTTTGAAATGTACATATTCCTCTCCCATTGATTCAAGCATATTTGTCTGCATTTTTCAAAAGTACACATTTTTTCATGCACATTTTTCAAATGTATGCATGCTGTCAAACACAGGTTTTTTTGGCCCGTGAATCAAATTGCAAGCTTGGAAATGTATGGATTTCTACTGCAGATTGTGTCCAAGTCTGTGTTCAGTCTGGAAGGTGCAGACCAGGTAAATTCTGATCAAAAATGAACTGAAGCAAATTTATCATACATCTTACCTGCAAAGTACTTACAAACATAGAGGTACTCTAATAAGTGTTTCTGAATTCTGATCAGTTCTAGTTTGCTGTGATATATGGATGGGTACTACATTTATAAGTGTACTGCAGAGAGTCTGTTCATCTAGCAGGGATTTAATAGAAACAAATGATTATGATTCATCACCAATAGAAATACAGAGAGGAACAAAGCAGGGATGTCCTCCCTTGCTGTCACTGTTCACTTTCTCAATAGAATCTTTGGCGAATGCACTCAGAAATGACCCTCATATAACAGGAATCCTAATACCGTATATGGGGCAAGACAAAACATGAACCTTTCACGCAAATGATGTGGTCCTGACTCTAGCAAACCCCAAAACTGAATTGCTGCGAGCTATACAAAGTATAGAACAGTACAGGAGACTTTCTGGCTTAAACATTAAGTATAAAAAATCAGACATTCTCAGTCTGAACATGTCACAGGATGAATCTTTAGAACTTGATCATTTATGAGCCTGTTTCAGATACTGTCATGTGATCCTGCCCAATTCCCTGACGTTATTACAGCATTCTAGGCACCTTGGAGGGAGATACTGCTTCCCTCCCAGTGCAAACATAGCCAGATAAGTGAGTGGGAGAGACTTGGGAGTACTTCTCTGGCTCTGATGACACTCTGGGGTGTAATGTTGACTTCAGCTTGGAGGTGAGCATTATAAATTGCCAAGTTCCATGTTCTGACCTACATCATTATAGACATTGGTTACACCTAGGGATGTATAAGGAATCTGGTTGTGGGGTCAAGATCCGGTGGATTGGTCTGACTCGGCCCCCGAGTCAACTTGTCAACTCAGCGCTGGCGCCGACTTGCTCTGACGCGAGTCAAGCCAGTACGTGGTCTTCCACTTTTAAAGTGGGCCACAATTTGCATTTTGTTGTTTTTTAAAAAATTAGGGAAACTTGCATAAATTCCAGTTGCAATTTACATAAATTCCAGCTGCAATTTCTGCAGTTTCTGTAAATTCTGGGTGCAATTTGCACAAATTGCACCCGGAATGTATGCAAAATTCTCTGGCTTTAAAAAAAAAGAAAGAAGCAAATTGCAGCCTGCTTTAAAAGCAGAAGCTGTGAAAAAAAAAACTGACTCAGCCCACTTTTGGCTCTCGAGTTGGTGAGGTGCCGAAAATTCAGCTAGCACAAGCGGGTCCAGTTTCTCAGTGTTGTCCCATCCCTATTAAAAATACGACATTCTACATTTTTATTCATATTCTGGCATCTGGGTATTGCTGCAGCCTTACAGGTAATCTTTTCATAACCAGGTGACTGCATATTATCATAAGGTGATGGATCTACTAAATCTTTTGCTTGCTACCCTGTAGCTAGTAAGCAGAACTCTATACTATTCTGACCAAAGCTAAACCAATTTCAGAACTTTTACTTTAGAGAGGATAACGTGTATTTCCCCTTCTATTTCAGAATTAAATTAGGGAGATTCCCACTCCCACTGTAATTTGATCATAGAAACTGATCTCACTAAAACCTAATTTGTTTGAGTAGGAGCATCAGGGGAGCATTAATAAAAACAACATTCAATTATCCAGACATTTGGATAAATGGGGGTGATATTTGCAATGGATTACAGTGACTTGCATATACATACTCAGTGTATATAGTGAATTTGGATAACTAGGACATTTAGATAAGTGAGGTACAGATAATTGATCTTCTGCTCTAATTGCCCATCAGTTTAGGTTAGCATGAAGGCACCATGAAATGCACAAGCAGCCAAGGGCATTATCGTGAAAGCAGGCGCCACAGAACAATGGATGGTCAGCCATTATAAAAAATTGCATCTTCGAATACGCTGACATCAGGATAGTGAAATCCAGGGAGGGAAGGTGCTTGATGCTAACATAAACTTGAAATGTGAAGTGAATCTGTTCATGAAAAGGTTTATGCAGTTAACTGTACCTAAACAGGCTGCCCACGTGATCTGTGGGCAGGGCCAGTTGGCACTGCTGGGCACCTATTGAGGCCCTGACCCTGGAGTATCCCATTCTGTGGTCCGTTGAGGCTCACAGAGGAAGTTGGTAGGAAGATCAAGGCAGGAAGAATGTAGGACCTTGGATAGCTCCAAGTGGCCCTGCTGGCTGGAACTCTCTCCTACTAGGGCAATAGAAGGATGCTGTCTCAGCAGGGAGCTAAAGCCAACTGAAGCCTTATGTAAGCTGAAAAGACCTGTAGTGTGGTCAGCTTCACCCCTCCTGGATGAGCTGAGTGGATTGTTAAAGGGTCCTCACTTGATTTTGTATCTGGGGAGATAAAAGTTTCTGCTGGGAACGTATCCTCTGAGCCAGGGGACAATGGCAGGGCTATGTCCTCTGGCCAGGAGGGCCCTGAATAAGGCACACTGACTGCCCTACCTCCCAGGGAAGTAGCCTGTGCCTGATCCTCATCAGAGTCCTCTGCTGCATTTAAGAAGGCCCAAGGGCTAGGGGTCATGGCACAGAGATCCCTGTTCCTCTTCCTCCTTGCTGTTGCTGCCTGTTCACCTCCCTCTCTAAATGCAGTGGAGCAGTGCCAAGAGCAAGGAGAAGGAACAGCAGCTTCCAGTTGCCCTGCACTCTCCTTCCAGGCTGTGGTGCAGATTGGGCACTGAGCAAATAAATGGGCAGCAGTGGCAGTGGTAAAGAGGTGGCCCCTCTAAGAGGGACTCAACCCCCATTATTTCCTGAACAACAGCATCGAATGAAAAATAAGAATATGCTGTTGTTGTTGTTGTTGTGTTGTTGTTTTAAAGTCTATTACATCAAATTTAACCCATCTTGAAAAGATGATTGATAGTGAAATGTCTCTTTGGGTGCCCATTGCAAAACGATGGGGACATCTAGTGGCAAGCTGCCTAACTACATATGGGTGTTGCCCAAGGGAACATGTCCACCAGTGTGCCCAAGGCAATGATGTTTCCTTCTTAATTCTGCCATACTTGAAGTAAACTGCACATTGGCTACCTGCCAAGTATGGCACATTCTCAGTTTCTCTCTCAACATCTGCAGTTGATTGCAGAAAGGCTCTTTTTATGGATGGAAAAAGCCATCTGATTAAAACAGTTGTTGTTGTTGTTGAGGCAAAATCAAAACTGTATAACACAGGAGAGATTATCTAAGTGCCACAGACTAGCAAGGCATTTGGAAGGAGCCTTGATACCATATTGTCTATATTGCTCAGCACCTGCCAATACCCTTGATGTAAGAAGCGGAGGGAAAGCATTATGGAGCTTTCTTGTGTTGTTGTATTTTGTCTTTATTCATGAGTTTCATTTTGGTCTTCAGTGTATAAAGGTAGCATAGTCTGGTGTTTTACTCCTAACAGCTGGGTCTTCTATATGTTTACTTGCAAGTAAGCCCCATTATTTCCACCTAAATTAATGTTGCTAGGGTTACAGCTTTGTTTTAGGATGTTGACAGCCCAAACCTCAGTAGTAACAGTGTTGGAGAAGACTCTCTCTCATTTAAATAAACACAGGATTGCAGCCATGTACTCAAGAGGGTTGTCCCATGCCGTTCTATAGGAGCTACTCCCAGGCAAGTGTGTATGGGATTGCAAGCGGAACAGTGCAATCCTCTGCATGTCTACTCAGATCTAAGTCCCATTGAGTTCAATGGAGCTTACTCCCATGTAAGTGTGTGTAGGATTACAACTTCAACACACTGGGGTGGAAAATCTCTGGCCCTCCAGATTGGGTTGGACTGCAACTCCCATCACCCCTGATCATTGGCCACACCGGCTGTGGCTGCTGGGAGGGGGAGTCCAGCTGAATGTGGATGGCCACAGGTTTCCCACCCTTGCTATGCACACTTATAACTCCTACTTACAGAC
The DNA here is from genome assembly GCA_021292165.1 of Shinisaurus crocodilurus. NCBI lineage: Eukaryota > Metazoa > Chordata > Lepidosauria > Squamata > Shinisauridae > Shinisaurus > Shinisaurus crocodilurus. Next base: position 275,992,262 of record CM037876.1, read on the forward strand.
TTCTGTGTAAACAGCCAAACTGACTGCAATCCTATGCACTCTTACTTGAGAGTAAGCCCCCATTCAACTAGGGATGAGTGAATCAGTAAAACCTGAGCTCACCGAAGTTCTCCAAATTCCGTCTCAAAGCGTGTTCCCACCCGAGTCTGTATCAGATTGTGAGCTTTGTTTTTTTTTCTTTTCACATGAAAATCAGTGCATATTTTTGTGTGTCTTTTTCCAAATGTATGCATTAATTATGCATAACATTGAAATCTACACATTCTTCTCCAATTGTTTAAAGTGTATTTGTGTGCTTTTTTCAAACGTATCCATTTTTAATGCACATTTTTGCACATTTTTCAAATGTATGCATGCTCTCGAATGTAATTTTTTTTTTGGTCTGCAAATCACATTGGAATCTCAGAAATGTACAAACTTCGTCTGCAGATTACACCCGAGTCCGTGTCCAGTCCAGAAGGCATGAACTGGGTAAAATCCTGATCAAAAGCCAAGTGAAACGAATTTCTCATACATCCCTACGACTCATTTCCATGTAAACATGCGATAGGGTTGGGCTGCATGGCTCCTATCATCCACACACTTCTTTGGGAGGAAGTCCCATTAAATTTAGTGGGACTCCCTTTGTGTGTTACTCCGAAGTATCAGGTGAAATGGTTGCAGGCTTCTACATATTTATCTGAATTGAGTCCAATTGAACTTGGTACAGCTTATTTCTGCATAAAGATACATAGGATTTGTCTATCGAACTCAAAACTTAGTTTAGCTCATTAAGAGATGCAAAGGACAGGGGTGGGAGGCAACCTGGTGCTCCCCCCGATGTGTTGTACTACAACTCCCACAAACTCTGGCCATTAGCCATGCTGGCTGGGGTTGTTGGAAATTGTAGTCTAAAACATCTGGAGGGCACCCAGTTGCTTACCCCTGGATAGGGCATAGCTGCACAGGTGTTTGGGGAGGGATTGGATATGGATCAGGCCCTTGCAGTGCACGTTGTACCAGCCCACCGTTTCCTGCCCATCTCCACTGCAGACAAGGCAATAGCAGCCCTGAGTAGCCTCTGTTTTCTCCATGCTGCCAGTGATGGTGTCTGCATGAAATATTCCTGTGCAGTATTGATTGTATTATATATCTGGCACTCTGGAAGCCACCAGGAGATGCTCAGAGTAGTGGTGGTGGGCAACTGGCCAGTGAGCCAACCCGCTGCCAGCTTGGTGGATGCCGCTGCTGCGCCCACTGAGCAGGCCGAAAGCGGACGTGCGGCGAGCCACTCGGGGCCGCTTTTTACATAGAAAATGCCATAAGATAGGTTAAAAGCGGGCGCAATTTGCACAAGTTACGCAAATTGTGGCCACTTTTGGTGTATCTTACGGCATTTTCTACATTAAAAAGGGCCCGCCAGGAACCTGGAAGTCGCTTCCCCGGCTCGACTCAGGAGAATGTGAGTTGAGCCAGGGAAGCAGGTAAGGGGGATGGAGTTCGGGGGGTTTAGCCCAGCCAGTTTGTTGGATATCCACCCCCCTGAACGGAACCTCACACATCACTAGGTCAAAGTTGATGGTGTCAGTGCACACGATGATGGATGTGCACGTGATTTGGCTCTTTTTCTGCACTAATGGTCAGACCCAATTCAGTTACCCTATATTTTTTCTTAACCTGTGGGTCCATAGGAGGATATGAAATAAAATGCATTCTTTGATTCATTTCATGTTCTTCTCTGGATTCAACAGTCAAGGAAATACAAGGTTACAACTGGGACCTGCAACAAAATGTTGCACTGTGGGATGCTCCTGTTCCATGTTCCCGGCAGCCAGCTGTGTCATCTTCCAGAATACTCCATTCCCATGGTTTGTGCCAACCTACTGACAGCGAGAGTGCTTAAGTCTGCTTCCTTACAGCTGTTTTCTTTGGAAATACCCATGGGACATTTTTATATCCTAGTATGCTGTTTGTGTTTGGGACAGAAAGACACACCAATGGCAAAATCAATAGAGTATTGGGAGATTTTATGCCCCAGGTGTGTTTTTGTTTCCAGAAAGAAAACAGTACGTGGTAAGTGACTGAAATTTGAGGATATTATGCAGGTGTCAGAATACAACAAGAGCATGGGAGGACTATGTTGTAGGTCTACTTCTGTGTAGTAATTTCTGCAATGTAAAGTGCACTTGCGGTAGGTTTGCCACCCCACCCTAATTGATGAGGGTTTTAAGAAAGTAGGACATAAAGCTCAGTGTAAGTTTAGGATCAGGCTGTATCAGTCAGTCAGAGTCACCGATCTGATTCACCAGTGGCTTAAAGGAAGGGTTCAGTTAACCGTGATGCTAATTATGCTGCAGAGTGGGCGTTTACCATTGTACGCTCATTATTTGAAAGTACTTCTCTGCGTGGTGACCCTTCCTGTCTTGCTCTCTGTGGCCTATGGTGTTGCCGTTCCCTCATCATATGATCGACTACAGTGGCCATATTTCCAGTTGTGAGGGGAAATTAAAACAAAACAAAACTTATAACTTGTGAGTAGCAGATGGCTTTGGGCTCTTATGTTTCAGGTTCTAAATGTTAACTGGTCTGGGAGAGGGTGCTTCTTTTTTCGCATGCTTGCCTGTTAAGAAAGAGCGGGCTCTACAGCACTGGAACCAGAGAGGCGTGGGGCTTCAGGATGTAGGTCATTTAATTTATCACATGCATATCTTACCTTGGCTCCAAAGAAAGGAGGAACTTAGGAGATGCACATGGTCCTATCTATCCCATTATATCCTCGCAACAACTGTGAGAGGTAGATTAAGCTTGGGGGGGCGGGGTAGTGATTTGGCTAAGGCCCGCCACTGAGCTTCAAGGTGAAGCAGGAATTTGAAGCCAGATCTTTTGAATATAATCCAGTTATCTCCCCAGTGCACTGCATTGGGTTATTTCAGATATATCTCCACGTTAATTATTAATCTAGTAGTTGTTGAATGCCTTGAATGGCAATGAATCTCTGTGGGTGCCTAGCATACACATTGGGTTAGTCCCAGATTCCCCATGTGTTTCCAGTTCAAATAAGCTATTTTCAGGGGGAAAGCTATTCACTGTAAAGCAAGTCTTTGGAATTGTTACTTCCCTTCCATGGTTTTCCCCCTCAACCAAAAGCAAATTCACAGACATACCTGGGGTTCAAGACACATTGGGTATCTCAGATTGAATCAGTCTGTCTGCTATTTATCCATAGACATTTGTTGCCATTTTGTGCATCAGGATCTTACTCTCTTGTTGCTGAGCTCAAATACCTTCAGCAAAGTTGCTTGTGTGGAATTGCATTACAAGATCACATTTTGTTACATCTATATAATAATAAAAGAGGATCTGTGTGTGGCTGTATGGCACCAAGACTGTGAAATTAGACACCTGAAACTCGGCATACTGAGGGGCCCCTGGGTGTGCACCACGGGGTTATTTTGCTTTTAAAAGTATTAAATAATTTTAATTTTACTGCGCCCATGTGGTTGAAGCCTGCAGTGACACTGTCAGCCACTAGGGGCAGACCTCCCTAACCAGCTTTGCAGTTCATACACTTTGAAACTGTGGGAGATTAGTAGGCTGAGTGATAGAGTTATGTGCCTATCCCCTCCCCCCTGCTGTGGGGCAGCCACCCTTGGGGGAATGGAGTGGACAGATCCTTCTCTCAGGGGGCTATAGTGGTGCAGCATGACAGTGGCTGTGCCCAGGGGTGCCAGAGGGCATGGTTTCACTCAGACAGGGCAGGCACAATATGTCCAACTCTGACAGCTGTGTAAGTTTGCTTGAAGCCTTCACTGTATCAAACCCAGGGCTATTCCAACCCCTGCAAAGACAGATCCATTCACTATTAAATACTAAAAGAATGGAGTCAGCACATATCCTGGGTTGTCCTTTTTGATGGATAGGATTCAGCACTGGAATTGTTAGGGAAATTCTGAATGGGAACAGTAACACACACAGGTTGTCAGCATCTATGCAAATGTAGCATCATAGTTCCAAGTGTACAGTGCATGTGGCATCCTATATTTCATTCCAGAGTCTTTAGAGCAGGGCTTTCCAACCTTGGGTCCCCAGATGTTGCTGGACTACAGCTCCCAGAATCCCTTGCCATTAGCCATGCTGGCTGGGTATGCTGGGAGCTATAGGCCAGCAACATCTGGAGACCCAAGGTTGGAGAGCCCTGCTCTAGAGAGACTCACTGTGTGCTTTCAGGTCTGGTGTCAGGAGTCAGCAGTGTCCAGCACCTACTAAGGCCAATGCCCCAGCAGGGGTCTTACTGCCAACCCCTGGAACTTCTGGCCCTGGTCCTTTTCCTCCTTGCTGTTGCTCCTAGTTCACCTGCTCTGAGTGAGTAAGCAGTGATAGGAGAAGTAGCAGCAGCCTCTGAGGGAGTCAGCCTCTGGGTGGCCATGTGGAATGGGCCCAGAGCAAGAAAGCAAGAGAAGGGGCGGCGGCATGGAGGAAGTGGCTCCACTCAGGGATTGGGGGAACGCAAATAGCATCTTGTCCAAAAACTCCCCAAAGGGTTGGCCTTGGGTACCTGCATTTCTCTGAATGTTCCCTCTTGTTTCCAGTTATTACCAATTGGAATAATAATAATAATGATAATGATAATGATAATGATAATAATAATTACTACTACTACTACTACTGTTATTATTCCTAGATATAGTCCTAGCCTGGGGTCTCATACAGACTCACCCCAACCCCAAGAGCTTTTTTGGCGTAGGGATGGGCAAACATGTGACGTTTGAGCTCATTGAGGTTCTTCGGATTTGTCCGTTAAGTGCGTTTCTCCTTGTTTGCATTTCTGAATGCAAGCATTTTTTTTTCTGATCAAGAAAAATACGCATCCCCTCTCCCATAGGCTAAAGTATGAAAATGTGGATTTTGGAGGGAAATGTGCAAGTGTGCATTTTTGAATGCAAAAGCAAGTTTGGGAAATTGCGAAAAAAATTCCCCCAGAATTGTGTTCCTGCTCACATTGCATTTGGGGTTGCGAATGGGACATGTTCCCATGATTTGCAAACAGGAACAAAATTCTCAGATACCCCTATGTTTGGGTGCTTCTTTCTGAAATACACATTATTATCTGGATTGATGTATGGTGTTTTTCCTTGTCCCTGACAGGTTGTTTATAAGAATAATGACATCCGACTAGAGCTGTCTCGCTTGGCAAGGATTGGTGACACAAAAATGAAAATCTACGGGGAGGTGAAGTTCACGTGCGAGAATGTGGCTACGCTGGACCCCATCAACTTTGAGACACCCGAGGCCTACATTAGCCTGCCTAAATGGAACACCAAGCGGATGGGGTCGATCTCCTTTGACTTCCGCACCACAGAGCCCAACGGCCTTATACTCTTCACCCATGGTAAACCCCAGGAGAGGAAGGATTCCAGAAGCCAGAAGAACACCAAAGTGGATTTCTTTGCAGTGGAACTCTTAGATGGAAATCTGTACCTGCTTCTTGACATGGGCTCTGGAACTGTCAAAGTAAAGGCCACTCAGAGGAAAGCTAATGATGGGGAATGGTATCACGTCGATATCCAGAGAGATGGTAGATCAGGTATGGAGAGAAATTCCATGGAAACTTTAGGACCATCTTTTTTTTTTCTATAGCAGCCTCCCCCAGCCTGGTGCCCTCCAGATGTTTTGGGCTAGAACTCCCAGCATTCCTTATCATTGGCCTTGCTGGCTGGGGTTGAAGTCCAAAACATCTGGAGGGCACCAGGTTGGGGAAGGCTGCTCTATATTAACACAGACCCTTTAAAATTCTTGAAGGAGGGATCAAATGAACTTCGGTGCAACTCCCACCCCATATTTATGTGATCCTTGATTGCCGCGGGGATTTTGCTTGATTAAGTATCTGAAGAGGACAGAAACAAGTGCTAAAAAAATATCTCTGTAATTTAATACTCCTCCTGTGAATATAAGAACAATTGGGACTCTGTCTTGAATGTCTGGCTTAGGGATTTGTGTGACAACTTTCCCCACTTTACTTACACACATGTTTTTCTCTTACATTGATGAAAGCCTTGTTGCTGCTTTTCAAGAGATATTTCCTCTCAGAAGGGCCCTCAGTTCTGTCCTAGAATGCTGCCAGAGCAGCTTCCCAGGTGCCAGGACTCAGATGAAATGGAGTTTCCAGGGCTCCTGAGGTCCCCAGTAGGGATCCTTGCATGTGGCACCATTCTGGGTCATAATAGAGGCCATGTCCCAAGGTCTGGCCTTTTTAAGGTAGCATTGTGGCCACTGCCAGGTACGTTTCGGGGAAATTTGGGTGCTGAGAGCTTTGGGGGGCTCGTGAGTGATTTGGTGTGGGGAGGCACACGCAGGGTCCTCTCATACTTCTGATTATGTCCAAGTAAGCACAAGGCAGAGGGAGCTGAACTTTGGAATGGGCTCAAAATAAAGCTAATTATTTTCCTCTGGAAGGAGGAGAAATCAAATCCATTCCAGACTTTTCAGGACTGTGGCTTGCCCATCACTAGTCTGGCCACATGCTGCCACCAAGGATTTTTTTTATTATTGTTATTTTTTACAGGTGTACAGGTCTGGCTGTTTTCACAGAAATAGAAAATACATAATACCTCACAAAGATGTCACGTGTTTTGAAGCAAAAGGTGGAGGGAAAGGTGCTGGAATTAGGTGCCTCTGCTTTTTTCAAAACAATTTAACTTTAATGGATAATACAGAATCCACTCATTCACTTAGGTTTTCCTTGGCAGAAAGAAAAACTAGTCTGAAAGGGCTAGTTTTAGGAGGATTTTCCATTTGTTCTGGAACCCTGCAAATTTTAATATTAGCAGTTTTGCATCACTTGCAGCCGGTTGATACAAACTGCAGCATTTTACGGGGATGTAAATGTCATAAATCTGTCCAGTACAAAGATAAGCCGTCGTCGTTATCACAGTCCAAGGGTCGAAGCCAAAATACATATGTCCAAAAAGCAGCAAATAGAAACCAGTTCAGGAGCAGGCAAAAGCATCGTCAAGGTCATTCTGAGGTTCAAGGGCACAAGTCTGAGTTCAGGGGTGTCAAGGCGTCTGGCTGAAGCTGTATGAGCAAACAATTGCTTCCAGCGTCTGATGTGCGTTTGGGACCTGCCTTTTGAGCAGGCACTGATTGGTGCCTTGCCCCACCCCAAACACACTCTGGCACAGCCGGTCTCCGTCTGACCTAATGGAGGCACAACAGTAAATAAGTAATCAAATCATTGATTTATTTTGCAGGTTGGCTCACTCTTAATTAGCTTGCAAGGATCAATTCAATCAGAAGCATTCATTACTACTTACAGTTTTGCTTACACATATAGCATATACCTGGCTGCTGAACAGCAACATTTATGATAAGAAATAGAAAAGAAACAGGGCAGAGTCTAGCCAAAGTTGAGCATTTTACAATGCAATGCAATATATGTCTACTTGGTAATGTGTCTCACTGAATTCTGTGGGGTTTATTCACTGTTAAGTAGGAATAGTATTGCAGCCTTAGGCTATGATCCTGTGCACACTTACCTAGGAGTAAGTCTCCTTAATCTCAGCGGGCATTACTTCTGAGTAGACATATAGGATTGTGCAGTTAATGTCCCATTTATTTGAAGCAGGAGAGTTCACCACAAGCCTAGCTTTCCCACTGCATTCAACGGCACTTAGAAATGCTGGGCTGTGGATGGATTAATAAGTGCTGAATTCAGCCATAGCTCAGCACTTCTGTATCCTGTTGATTTCAGTGGGAGAGAAAGAGAAAGCTTGTGCTGAACTCCCCTGCTTCAAATAATGCGACTTTAAATGTTATTACCCCAGCCTCAACTGATGGAGAACACTGCATCTTTATGATATACTTAAAGGTAGAAGCCTGCCCTAATTTTTTTTGGGGTGGTGGTGGTCAATGGGCAACCTTCAAATGATAATGTCCATGCAAAAGGGAAACATTTCCATCTACATAATGTTGACACAGGGACATTTTGTGTCGGTGCATGAATTCAGTAGTGCATGAATTCGGTAATTTTAGGCTCTGGACTTACTTGGGAATGTGCTGCAAGCTGCACATTATTATTATATTTATATTTATATTTATATCCTGCCTTTTTTCCTCCAAGAAACCCAGGGTGGCTTACATGGTCATCCTCCTCTTCATTTTATCCTCACAACTACCCTGTGAGATAGGTTAGGCTGAGAGCCAGTGACTGGCCCAAAGTCACCCAGTGAGTTTCATGGCTGAGTGGGGACTAGAACCTGGATCTCCCAAGTCCTAGTGCAACACTGTTACCACTACGCCACACTGGCTCTCCCACAACATTGGCCTTCCCAGCACTGCAGCCAGATAGGCAAGCAACCATGCCAGATGGTTCAGTTCCCTGCTGTGTTGTGGCAAAACTAGTAAGCATTGCCCCACCTCTTCCTCCCCTACCAGGCCAATTGGAAAGAGGAGTGGGGAAGACAGAACAATACAGCAGCCTGCAGGGCTGCTGGGCCTCCCCCCCCTCCCATGATGCCACAGTGGCAAGGGGAGGTGGGCCCCTGCCAGCTCTAGGCCTGGTGGCAGCGTTTTATACTGTATGCCCCTCTCAACGGCCATGCTGAGACCTTCTGCATGCAAAGCATGTGCTCTGCCGTGGAACTACAGACCAATTTCCCTGAGTCATCTTTCTTCCCCATTTCTTCCCTGTGGGCCAAATGTGCCCCAGTGCTCTTTGATTCAGTTACACAGATGGGGTATGTCTGCCAGCATTCAACTAATCTGGGGAATCTGCACTGCAGACTGGTGCAAATCCACAGTATCAATGTGCCCTGTCAAGTGCTCCAGGACTCTCCTGCATCACTGCACTTTTTGCAATTGAAGAGAAATAGCTTACTCTCCTGCCCAAATCATCCTGCACCAGACTGACAGGTTGTTGATACAGGAGCTTCCAAGGCCATGTGTAAAAATAGCCTTTTGAAGTTCCTGCAGCATCGCAGAGGACTGGACTGGATGTCCTTCATATGTCTTCCAGCCTATCAGTGCTATTATCCTGTGACTAGACTGTCTGAGAGGTTTGGTAGAGGGCAGCAAAGCACTTCCAGACAAGCCCTCTCTGTGTCATGGTTTTGTCTCACCTGGAGTCTCTAGTCTCCTGTACCGAAGGCCTCACCTTTCACCAGGATTGAAACCACACAGAAACGGTTGACTTGCGTTACCAACGGGGCTTGATACCCTTTCTTTTTCTTTCCTTTCAGGTACCATATCGGTGAACAGCAGAAGGACACCATTCACTGCTAGTGGGGAGAGCGAGATTCTGGATCTGGAAGGGGACATGTACCTTGGAGGGCTGCCTGAAAACCGGGCAGGCCTTGTCCTCCCTACCGAACTCTGGACGGCCATGTTGAACTATGGCTATGTGGGCTGCATCCGAGACCTCTTCATTGATGGGCGGAGCAAGAACATCCGACAACTGGCAGAACAGCAGAATGCGGCAGGCGTCAAATCTTCCTGCATTCGGGTCAACACCAAGCAGTGTGACAGCTACCCCTGCAAGAACAATGCCGTCTGCAAAGATGGCTGGAACCGCTTCATCTGTGACTGCACCGGGACCGGCTACTGGGGGAGAACATGCGAGCGGGGTAAGTCCAGAATCATCCAGATTCTATCCTGAGCTGAATGTTGACTGAACAGCACTGTGTGACATACTAGCTTGACCCAAGTGCACATTGCTGATGAGAACAGGGATTTCAGAATAACCATAGCTAGCTAGGGATGTATGAATTCTGTTAAATCTCTTCCATCTGTACTTCGTGGTTGTTGTCGTCAGGCATCTTTTGTTCCATCATCCGCTGATTGATGGGACTGTTTGGGTTTTTTTAACCAACATTTTATTCTACTTGTAATTTGCACTACCTGCTAATTCGCTCGAGTGCATTAGTGTAAGTGTGCCTTAGCGCTAATGCACATTATCACAAATCTGACCCAGAAGTGAAAAACCAGTCCACAAGTCCGCAGAATCCGCGTGTTTCTGATAAAGCTGGTCTGCTGTGGAATCCACAGGTCAGATTCATAGGAATCCAAACTCATTTGAGTCGATTGTGGATTTCTCCAACATCCCTGGGGAGTGCTAAGGGTCAGTTCACATAGTGTTGACCATACTAGTGGTGGGGCCTGAGAGCTGGGCATGCAGCCTACCACACACTGCGCGTATGGCAGGGGTGTTGAACCTGTTTTAGGCCGAGGGCCAAATTCCATTTTGGAGAAGCTCTTGGGGACCACATTCCAGTGGTGGGTGGAGTCAAAGGCAAAAGGGGCAGGACCAAATTACCCAAAATACCAGCATATTTTAGCTTAAAGTCAGTCACTAAGCCTTAGGAGAGGCATTTCACCTGGGGGAAAAGCTGCACAAAAGCCAGGAAACCACCAATTGGTGGTTGGGAGAAAGGGGGTGGGGCCAATGGAAAGCATCATGGTCATCTGGTGAAGTTTGGAGGACTGGCTTGGCACCCCAGGAGGGGCAGATTTGGTCTGCAGGCTTGAGGTTCTGCACCCCTGTTGGCATGTGTTTGATTCATATGAAGCTGCTGGGAGCAGTCATTAGGGGATTTAGAGCCAAGTGCCATCAGTACACACAGCTCTATATCCCTTGTGACAACTGAATCAGGAGAGGCTGTGCAAGTCCTGGATCAGTGCCTGAACTCAGTGATGGGCTGGATGAGGGCCAATAAACTGAGGCTGAATCCTGGCAGACAGAAGCTCTGTGGGTGAGTGGTTCCTGAGGTCGGGAGATAGGCCCATTGCCTGTTCTGGATGGGGTTGCACTCCCTTTGAAAGATCAGGTTTCGTAGTCTGGGGGTACTCCTAGATCCATCATTGTCGCTGGAGTCCCAAGTGACTGCAGCGGCTTGGAGTGCCTTTTACCATCTTCAGTTGGTTCACCAGCTACGGCATCTCCTGGACAGGGATAGCTTGGCCACAGTGATACAGGCACTAGTAACCTCAAGACTGGATTACTGCAATGCGCTTTATGTGGGGCTGCCCTTAAGGCTGCTCTGGAAGCTGGAGCTAGTGCAGAATGCAGCAGCTCGGCTATTGTCGGGAGCTGCCCCTTTTCAGGCATGCAACTCCTTTGCTGAAGGAACTGCACCACCTACCTATTTGCTACCAGGTCAGGTTTAAGTTTCTGGTACTTGTGTACAAGGCCCGAAACGACTTGGGACCAGGTTATCTGAGAGAGCGCTGTGACGTAACCCCACAATTCAGTTCCGTGGTGTATGTCTGCATTAGTATGTTTAGTGAGTATAGAATGTTGAACTGAGTGGGTGTGGTTTGTGATGTCTTGGAAAGGGTGGGGGGAGGAGTATATAAGGAGTGTTTGAGTGATGTCAGGGAGAGTTGAGTTAGTGGAGTTGGGAGGGAGTGTGTTGGGAGTGGTTAAGTGGTTAGAGAGTTAGGGAGTTGTGCAGTTAGGTTAGTTGGAGTTATTCATGTCTTGTCTGTCAGGAGTTTTGAGAGAAATCAGTGCTTGTCTGAGGAGTGAAAGTATTTAGAGTTATAGGGACTTACGGTAAGTTAATTACAAGGTATTTGGGGGTAGGCAGGTTTAAAGTTATTTTCTGGAACTAAGATTTTGAGAATTAAAATAAACTTATTTTTATTTTGTTTGCTACCCAAATCCTATGTGTAAGGCGTTATTAACCTGCATTACTTTTAAATCTACACACACACACACACACCTTTGTACCCACAGTATCATAAAGTTAAGATAGATCCTTAATAACCAGTATTAATCTTTTCCCTCATTAGTAGGGGAAAGGTTTCATTTGACCCTCCCCTCAGGTTTTTACGTGTTGGTGCTTAGCCTGAGAAAGGTTTATGAGCCTGGTCCTAAAGTGTAAGGGACCGTGTCGTTGCAACAAGCACCTCCTCTCATACTAACCTGCCTGGTCACTGTGGTCATCAGATGGCATGCTCCTGGTGGTTCCTCATGGACCTTTGGTCTGATTGGAGTCCACCAGAAGAAGAGCCTTCAGTGTGGTAGCTCCATTTCTGTGGAACTCCCTGCCTCTGGAGGTCAGGCAGGCTCTGACATTGTGCTGCCTTCGGCACCTGCTGAAGACCTTGCTCCAGGAATCCTTCTCTGCTCTTCAACCACCAATGTAATTTTAGTTTGTTTTCAACGTATTGTTTTTGTTTCTTTTATCTGTTTTTGTCTTCTTATTGTTCACTGCTCCGGAATCTGCTTGATGTGGAGCAATATACAAATACTGTAAATCATCATCATCATCATCATCATCATCATCATCATCATCATCATCATCATCCACGACATACATACATTTGTCAGGTTCTCATGATGCTTCCCATGAAGAGAAAGGATTGTGGGAATTTGACATAGTGATGTACACCCTGAGTCAGATGCTAGACAATTCCTTGATGGCATTTGCAGAAGCATGCTGAGCTAGTTGTTTTGGTACATGCACATGAAATAAAGAACAGCATACTCTGGAGCTTTCTGTGTATTGTTCTCCTGGTAATGCAGATCACTGTTTGAGCGTCTGGGGCCAAATTAATCATGGAGGATTGAAGTTCACCAGTCCCAAGGGCAAATCTGTAAGAGCCAGGCAGAGCCTTCCTTGGTCCAGTGGATCTCACACTACTGTTTTCTCATTGTCTCTTCTTACTGGTCACTTAAAGGTGTCTGATTGGGGATATATGAGGCGCTATTATTACTGGTACAGGCAGCCAAGAGACACATCCATTCTTGGTCAAATGAGAAGGAGCTTAGCAAATGTAGGACATTTGATCTATCTACTGTTCAAATTCCAGACGATCCCATTAATTGTCATCCCTGTATTGTGCCTTATGCCATGCTTAGAATGAACTGAGTGAGTGTTTTAAAAACAAAACCCAAACCAATAGTACAAGGTCCTTTTAATAAGGAAAATGGAATTCTCTCATTTCTCCCCCCCCCCCGGCAAATTTCTTGGTAATATTAGGATTAGGACTAGGATGGGAATCTATCTGAAAAGGTCCCATTAGGCTTCAGCTATGAACCTCTTGCAGGATCTCCTTGTCTTGTCTGCCTTTTCTCTCCCTCTGTTGTAGAAACTTGTAGTATGGCCTCACCGGGGGTGGTGGGGGAAGTCAAGGAATAAGGAGGCTAGAGTTGTACTTTGCCTTTAGCTCAGGAAGTTGTGTGTGGTTCTGGGAGTTAGTCTGGCCCAGAGGAAAGAACTTCCCAGTCCTCTTGGCCCAAGATGGTGCAAGGACACTCCTGGCATCATGAGGGAGAAAGGAGAAGGAACTACTGCGACAGGTGCAGGGCTGGCCCAAGATACATTGCTAACTGAGCCAGAGCAGCAAATGGCACCACCCGCATCCCCCAAATGAAGGTGCATAGTACTCAAGGCTACCAAGTTATTTTGGTACCAGAGGCAGAAAATCCCACAAACCCCTCTCCCTTTGCCTGGCAGTAAAAATACAACAGTGATAAATTGCATAACTCACCATTTCCTTCCCTTCTATGACACCCTAAATCACACAGCCACCTTAGTCTGCCTGATGGTGTAGGGCCAGGTCTGGCAAGGGGCAGATCATCACAGCCCCTCTTTTGCTATGGTAGTCTTACACTCTGCCCCATTTGCCTCTGTGCGGGCTGTTGGCATTTTCCAAGGCTCATCTGTCCTACAAGCACAAAGAGTGGCATTCTGATGAGGGAATTTCAAACTGAAATGAAATCCTTACTCATTCCTTCATGGGATGATGGGACTTGCAGTCCAACAACATCTGGAGGGTGACAGGTTCCCCATCCCTGCCTTATGGAAACAGGATGCTGGACTAGATGGACCTTGGTCAGATCCAGAAAGGCAATGCTTATGCTGCAATCCTATATGTACTTACCTGGGAGTAAATCCCATTGAACTCAATGGAACTTACTCCTGAGTAAACAGGTATAGGACTGCACTATTATGTTCTTATGTGACATATGTAAGGTGGTGACTGTCTTTTACTGGATCAGCTTGTGTTGCTGAATACATGCAACATTTCAGGTTTCCCAACTTCAATAAACAGGACTTATTGATTCTAATAAATGGTGCCAACATAGCCCTGTTTAGGCATTCACCTGAACGCATGAGAACTTAAAGTGAGTAGAGGTTTCAGGGCTATGCACACTGGCTCCATCCCCTAAATCTCTGGGCATGCCAGCCCTGCCCACCTTAGTTCAGAAAGTTCTAAATAAGCACTTGGAAGAGCTGTCTTGCTCTTTAACCTTCTGTTAGGTCTTAGCTGGAGGAAAGACAGTGCAAGACAGAAGAAAGTACTTTCAAGCCCAAAGTACCACAGAATAGATACAAGGGCTGCTTGAGGAATCCAATCATTCCGAATTAAGAACGTAAGAAGAGCCATGCTGGCTCAGACCAAGGGTCCATCTAGTCCAGCATTCTGTTCACACAGTGGCCAACCAGCTGCCCACAGGGAACCCACAAGCAGGACATGAGTGCAACTGTACCCTCCCACCCATGTTCCCCAGCAACAGGTGTACATAGGTATTTCTCATGTATGAGAAATTCGTATGCACATCAGTACATCACCACCTGTAGCCAGTAGCTGACTCAAATCATTTCTCTAAAGCCCCATTCCTTCTCTCCGTTCACTCTTATACCTACCCGGAACCTATGGCAGCTCTTCCGCTGTTGAAAAGGCCTGGGATGCTGGCCAATGACTCCCTGTACCAACTGATGCTAAAAGCTCAAAGCATATTTTTAGCCAGCTTGCTAATGTAAATAATTGCCTGTGCAAGTGGTCTACTCAGGTGAGAAGTGCAACATGAGATGAAGCTATCCCTGTGAGATTCTGGCTCTTCTTCCTATATTGGAAATATCACATCTGGTAATCATAAATTGCTCACACAAGTAAATCACAAATATGAGCAATTACTTCTTGCACAAGTACTATCTGGTTGATATGTCATCTGAACCAGACCTCAGAATGTAGACCTGCTTGGAAAAAAGTATTTGTCGTAACTAATAGAGGACAGGGGGAGGAGAGGGATGGGTGATAATTTTGTTCGGTTCATTTTTTTTATAAGAACTTACCAGAATTCACACATTTCTTCATAAATGGGATGGGGGGGGGACTTGTGATTTAAAGAATTTGAATATGGGAGAAGGTGAAACGGACAGATTTGTCCATCCAGGCCCAGGGCTTTGAGTGCTTAGCTCTTATTTATTCATTTATGTACGTACGTACTTACTTACAACATTTATATACCACTCCACATCTAAACATTCTGGAGTGGTAAACACTAAGAAGATTTTTTTAAAAGATTAAAAAAAATAAAACACTATATTAAACAGAATATCAATAAAAACCATGGTTGGTCAATCAAGGAAGGCTTCTTGGAATAAAGATGTTTTCATGAGGCACTGAAAACAACACAATGTTGGTGCCTGCCTCACTGCCAGAGGCAGGGAGTTCCCCAGAAATGGAGCCACCACAATGAAGCCTCTTCTCCAGGTGGACTCCAATTGGGTTGTAGGTCCATGCGGAACCGCCAGGAGCAGGCCATCTGATGCCCTCAGTGACCATGAATGTTGATAAGGGAGAAGGTGCTCTCCCAAGTATCCTGGTCACAAGCTGTTTAGGGCTTTATACAGAAGTACCAAAACCTTAAACCTTGAATAGGAAGCCAGAGCAGTTCCCTCGGTAAAAGAGTGGCATGCTGAAAAGGGGCACTACCTCCAGCTTCTGGACCAGCCTTAAGGGCAGCTCCACATAGAGCACATTGCAGTAACCCAGTCTTGAGGTTACTAGTGTCTGTTCCACTGTGGCCAAGCTATCCTTGTCCAGGAGAGGCTGTATCTGGTGAACCACTCGAAGCTGGTAAAAGGCACTCTGAGCCGCCATGGCCATGTAGGCCTCCAGCAACAATGATGGATGTAGGAGTACCCCCAGACTACAAACCTGATCTTTCAGAGGGGGTGCAACCCCATTCAGAACAGGCAACGTCTTAAAAGTCCAGGTTTGAATCCCTGTGCTTAACCATGTTAGTGCTTAATTAGCTTTGCCAACACTTTTTTTTTTTCCTTGCAGGCTCCTCCTCTTTAACAGCTACAAGGCAAGCAGGTACACCATGGTCCTCTCCATGCTAGGATTAGCTGTACCTGCTGAATTTGTCTGGTGCAGATGGATGGGAGTTTTGTTTCAGTTTGTTCGCAAAGTTTTTTATATTCAGGAGAGCAGGAACCTGAGATTTAAACCTTTTGAATGCAGAGGAAAGCAAAACTGACAGCTTTACCCAACCCTGATCCCATGCTGGCTGGGGTTGATGCGTGTTGGGAGTCCAACAGCATCTGGAGGGCCAAAGGTTCCCCTGCCCCTGCCATAAGGGATATCCATATGCCTCTAGAAGCACACCAAGCAAAGGATGATGGTGATGGCCAACCCCACGGCATACTCCCAGCATCCGGAATTCAGAGAGATGCGCACAAGGTTCCATTTAGCGCTCTTGGCTAGTTAGCTTCTTATGTTATCCACGAACCTAATCTTCATACATATGCCTAATCCTCAGGGAGAACCAGGCCTAAGCTGGTTAAGCTGAGTGATTACTTAGTAAAGGAAACATTGCCTTGTGAAGCATCTGCGTTCCTTGATATTCATGCATATATCCAGAGGGCCCTGGGTGCCCCTAACAAGGAATGTGACTCACTATTTCCCTGCAGAGACACACACACATGATCAAGGTCTGTTGAAGAGTGATGTTTTTGGAGCAGCAGGGCTGGGTGTTTAGACATGTGTGGGTGTGAGAACGCTTGCTTGTTTTGCTTGGAAACTGTAGTGCCATGGCCGCTCTGTAAAAGAAACATTAAAGGGGCCCCTAATGCACAAGCAGTAAGAATTTATTGGCACACAAAGTTGTGTGAATTTAGTTAACGCAAACGAGAGCAGATGAGATGCTGTATAGGGTGACGGGGTGAGAGGAGAGGGCTGGTATAAGGACAGATGGGTTTACAGAGGCATTCAAAGTTCTACATAGTTTGGGGGAGTAATTAGCATTTTCTATGTCTTTTGGCTTCTCGTTTGCTGAAGAGCCTGACGGCTGCTGCAGCATTAGGTGAACACAGTAGCTGTGCTGGCTGAGCTAATGAGGGTGCTCTGCAGATGGAAAGATCTGGCTTATGGAAATGATGTGCTTTTCTGCTCCGCTGCAAAACCACCTTCTCATCGTCTGCAGGCGTTCCTCAAAACACCATCCAAGCATTGCACAGATTGAGGCATGGAGTGTGCCCTGTCTTCAGATTAGCTTTGTGACATTATGGGTCTGTGCTGGAAATGCCAAGTGCTGAAGAAAGTGCCACTCATTTTGGTGGGCCTCCAGGCTCTTCTTCAGATTCTTCTGCTCCGACCTCCACTTATACAGGACCTTTGTGCAGAGCAAAAACACTGCAAAGGAGAGACAGGAGAAAAATGACATCTGAGGCCAGCAGCTGGTGGGAATCCATGCTTTATATTGATTAGGACATCTATAGGCTTAGGTCAGCTTTTCCCAACCTGTTGGCCTCCAGATACTTTGGACTACAGCTCCCATCAACTCTGGTCAGTGTGGCTGATGGCCAGGGATGATGGGATTTTAAGTGCAAAACATTTGTAGGGCAACAGGTTGGGAAAGACTGACCTAACCCTATAGATTTTCCATATCATGTCTACTGACTATGCAGTAAAATGGTGATACCAAACATACTAGTAGGTTGTGACAAGTTTAGGGTTAAAGGAAGTTTGCAATTTCTTATGTACTAAATCATGGTATTAGATATTCATTATTTTATGTCTACTGACAAGAATTCATGGCATAGTTACAGCTCATCTCTGAGTTTCACCGAAATCCATTTCCTAGGGCTGAGTTGAAACAGCTTGCCTCGTCGCCATGAGTGTCAAAAGCACCCTTCCCTTTTAGGCAAGGTACTAGCTAAGAATTCCCAGCTAGGTTTTATAAAGTGGGTAAAATAGTTGCACTTGTCTGAAGACGGTTGGTAACAGCTTCCCAATGCTTTAGATTCCCTGCTTGACCCACTACCATTGGACTCAAACCGACAACTCACACATAGGCCACAGTCCCCTGCAAGGCACCAAAAGCTGATGTAGGCAGCTCACAGGTTGTGCTGCATTGTGTATGGAACACAGTTTTGGACTACCAGTGGGGGCAAAGCTTTCTCTCTGGATATACAAGGCAAACAGATCTCTCTAGGCAAACAAGGTAACACAGTGGTTCAAGAAAAGGAACTTGTGCCTCTCCCATGTTGCCAGGGCCAAAGTCTGGAGCAGGGGATTGTGCTAGGAAGGATCATGAGGAGTGTGACCTTGGAGACCAAGTATATCCTGGGTTAATTTTAGAGCTGAGCTAAACCTACAAGTGTGAGGGATGCCCAAGCAAAAAAAGAAAAGAACTGGTGCCTGAACTCATGGGCAGTTAGAGGCTTCAGAGTACAAAGGACTTGATGGCTCTGGGGCTAGACTCAGGGTGGGTCAGAACAAAGAGAACAATAGTTTGTCTCTGAGGAATGAAAGAAAAGCTCAGGGAGGTGCCTCGCTACTTGACTGAGCTAAAGTTTGCTGGTTTTACATGGCAAGAGGTGTATGGTAGAAGATAATTAGCTACCATATTCCAAATAAATAAATAAAGAAGAAGAAGGAGGAGGAGCAGGAGGAGCAGGAGGAGGAGGAGGGAAAAAGGTATAACGAGGGTTGCCTTAGTGGTACCTAAACCTGTTGACCTCTGGTGAGTCAGAACACTTCAGGACTGGGCCATATTTCCTGCCAAGGCTCTGGACTAGGGATGTGGGTGGAGCTCGATAGGGGGGTGGAAGCTCAGCGAACTCGCCGGGCTTGACCCCCCCCCAAGCTCCGCTCGACCTACCGTTCCCTGGCTCGCCTCGTGTTCTCACGGGTCAAACTGGCTCTACGTTGTTTATGCAGAAAATGGTGTAAGATACACCTGTTTACATAGAGTATAGCGTAGTATACATTAAAAACGGCCACATTTACGCAAATTGCGGCTGGTTTTTTACGTATACTACGCTATATTCTACGTAAATGATGTAGAGCTGGGGAACCCAGAAGTCTGGCAAGCACCTCAATTGGCGCTCGCCGGAGGCTTGGCTCGACTCACGCAGCAGGAGCACTCACCGAGTGCCCCGTGAGTTGGGTGCCGGGCTGGGCACCCATCCCCACCCTGGACTGGCCAATACAAAGGTAGCCTCAGGGGTTAGCTGGCTGAGTGGTGACTCGGCAGTTAGGTAAGCATTTGCATGTCCCCACTATTGTGGAGGCAACTCCCCTTAGGGTGCAATCCTATGCATGTTTAGACAGAATAAAGGCCTACAACTCCCAGCATCCCTTCAGCCAGCCATGCAGGTTGGGGCATGTTGGGAGTTATAGGCCTTTTTTCTTTTTAAACATGCATAGGATTGCACTTTTAATCTAGTCAATGGAGGAAGAACATAGACAGCTAGTCTAGCTCTGCTGCAACCATCAAGGGCATTATTGTAATTCTGGGCAGCTTTCCATGTTTGTGGCTCTGCTGCTGCTTCTGGAACAAAATGGGTTCTTGAGCCAAGGTTTCAGGGTAATGTCAATTAAATTATGAAGTACAAGCACAGCAGCAGCACATCTGAGCAAATGGCACTGATCTGTCAAAATAAACGAACTGAAGAGCTTAATTGGAGGCAGGGCTCAGCCCCAGAACATAATTTTAGCATTATGATTTAGTTGTGGCACGTCTGACATATTATAGAGATGAAAATGGTCTACCCTTGGAGCAGGATCCGGAGGTGTCAGAATAGGCTGCACCACTTCAGGTTTCAGGCAGGAGAAACCATTTTTGAATGCTCTTTTGAGACCGGGGGAGGGGGAAGCTTCCTGCAAATAGAAAGCTAGTATATGATATCATGGAGAAATGTCCTAGCCTTCTTTGCTAATTTTCTACTTGCAGGGAGTTGTGTGTGGGGTTTTCTTTAACATAAGGGAGCATTCCAATACAGCATTGCTCATCTGCATTTCAAAGTGGTACAGCCCATGCTACGGCATCCCTCAGATCCAGTCGACGCATGCGTAGAAGGCCATTCCCCCTGACTAAGTTAATAGAGCTTTGCTTCCACAAACAACTGAGAGCAGGGAGGGCCTTACATGCCAAAGGGTGTAACTTCCAGTAGGCCTGAAGCCAGCTTTTCTCTTTTTGGAAAGCAATCGCTAACAAGGTAGAATTATTAAAATAATATCTGCAAAACCTTGGCTAATTGGGAGCACAGAACCATTGCTCTATTGGCTTCAATTACTTCAGAGTTTATCTGTAGCACAAACTTTTTTTTTTTTTTTTAAGTCATTAAAATGCCATGGTTCTTTGGATGTAACATACAAGCCCGACCGTTTTTAGATTCACAGTTTTTCAACCTTTCATGGTTCTTCAGAATGCATGAGCTTTCTCCTTCTATCGCTTGCATGCCTGGCCTCCACAGTTTCCCTGTTCTATTCTAAAGTGCAGCCATGGCTGCTAGAAAGTGCCGGTGAGAATTTTAAGCCCACGCTTCCCCTTGTGTTTTCCTCTATCCAGGACCTCCCCCACTTCTGTCCCATACAAGTGATTGCTCAGTGATGAGCCTGTTCTGGCACAGTGAATGTTGATTACAGGCACACTGTCCCTGCAATCACAGCCCACGCTCCCCTCTCATCCTTTGTAATAGGAAAACCCCTGCTGCAAGTCTATGTTAAGAGCCCTCCCTGTGAGCTGTATGTAACCTCATAAATAAGGGTGCAATCCTATGCATGTTTAGACCGGGGGGGGGGGACTCTTTCAGTTCCCAGCATGCCCCAACCTGCATGGCTGGCTGAAGGGATGCTGGGAGTTGTAGGACTTTTTTTCTGTCTAACCATGCATAGGACTGTAGTGTAAATCAGTTAATCGCCAACACCTATGTGGATCCTGAACACAATAGATAAGGTTGAAGAGACACCACAGAACCACTTGGTTTGTAGTTGCTGGTTTCTTGGTAACTTGCTGGTTTCTTGGTAGCTGACTGCTTGTGTACACAACTGTTAAAATGGGAGCAAGGGGGAAGGAAGAATAATTGGATCCTCCACCTTTGCTGCTGCCCAAACTCAGAGTAGCTCTGTGTTTGATAGGAGCAAGGACAACAATAGTAACAAAACTTTGGAGCTAGGGTGGCCATATGTCCTACACTACAGAGGACGAGGAGGGCCCTCTGTTTCAATGCATCCACTATTGGATGGGCTATCCAGTTTTAAAGTACTATTTAGGACTTCAACTCCAGTTTTAAGGGAAAAGAATCGTAAGAAGGGAGAATGGGGGCTCTGAAGCCAAGAGCAGCAGTTACGACCTGGGCAGCAGACTGAGCAGGCACGCAGGACTCCAGGCCTGGTCACAGCCCTCCCCACGATGGTGAGATGTATTTTATTTCTATTTAAATTAGAAAAATCCTTTCTAAATTTGCATCTATGTGAACATGTTAGCATATGCACATGTTATGCAAATTTGTGCTCTCTCTCTCTCTCTCTCTCTCTCTATGATGCGTAAGTGGCCACCCTGTGCAGAAACCAGGACAGAGTGTGCCACAGTCCCGGTCAGATGGCATTCAGTGCTACAAATCATCTGTTTGGGAGAACAGGGAAGGACAGGGATGGGTGAGAATTTCATTTCAGTTCGGTTTTGATAAGAATTTGACAAAATTTGCAAGGTTCTCCATAGTCGGGAGGAACTTGAGATTTAAAAACTGAATGTGGGAGACACTGAAAGTGACAGACTCATCCATCCAGGCCCACGTTTTTGAATATTGCTTGTAAAAGTCTGGATTTGAACCCCTGTGTATTCAGCCATCTTTAACAACTATGTTGCAGTCAGGTACATGATGTTGTTCTTGTACCAATTTGCATTTGCATTTGGCCAATGCAGATGGGTGAGAATTTTGTTTCAATTCAGTTTTGATAAGAATTTGCCAAAATTCACAAAGTTCTCCATATTTGGGACAAAAAGAACATGAGAGTTAGGGAAAAAAATGAATTGTGAAACTGAAATTAACAGATTCCCTCATCCAGGAGACTGGATCCTCCCTGCTCCTGACAAGTACTGAATGCTATCTAGAATGCACCAAGCCTCTGAATCCCACTATGGTGAGATTAGTTGAATTTCTATTCAAATTAGCAGAATGATTTCTAAATTTGCATTTATACATATAAATATGAGCATATGCAAATATTATGCAAGCCTGTATCCTTTTGCTGATGTGTTTCCTTTGGGGGGGAAGGTGATGCATAAGTGGCCACCCTCCTTGGAGTCATAGAATCATAGAAAAGTAGAGTTGGAAGGGGCCTACAAGGCCATCAAGTCCAACCCCCTGCTCAATGCAGGAATCCAGGTCAAAGCATCCTTGACAGATGGTTGTCCAGCTGCACCTTGAATGCCTCCAGAGTGGGAGAGCCCACCACCTCCCTAGGTAGTTGGTTCCATTGTCTTATTGCTCTGACAGTCAGGTATTTTTTCCTGATGTTTAGGTGGAATCTGCGTTCTTGTCACTTGAGCCCATTATTCCGTGTCCTGAAAACTGGGGTGATTGAGAAGAGATCCTCTTTACCTTCTCTTCTGCCTTCACTGCACCTCCTCTTCTAAGCATCCATGGGCCATTCATTTGCGAGTACAGCTGGGGACACTCTCTAAAACAGGGGTGGGCAGAAGATAGATCTTCAGCTATTTAGGGCTTCAACTCCCAGAAGCCCCTGCTAGCATGGCCAATGGTCAGGAATGCTGGGAGTTAATGTCCAAAACACCCGGAGATCTACGCTATGCCCACCCTTGATCTAGAACAGGATGTGCCTACTGCCTTCATTCATATGGTCCTTCCAAAAAGGACTTTTGTGAAGGTGTTGAAAATGTAAGTGCAAATCTCTCCTTGCTTGCAAGTCTAATTGTCCTTCCTAGGCAGCTATGCAGCAAAGGACCTCAAAATGGTGCCTCAGTTGCACAGGCAGCCATACTGGAGGCTTAAGCCTGGCCACCAGGGAAATCCTCCCTGGGCTAAAACAACTTTCCTGCCAGCATTTTCCCTTGTAATGTTCTTTATTCAGTCCTGCCCCTGACTCATACCCAAAGCTGACTCTGTACATTCCCTAACAGGATCGTGTAAGTCTGTTGTAGGTCAGCTGATCATGGCTCTGCTGAGTCATCTGATATTCTTCTTGCTCAAACATGCATGTGGCTGCATAGCAATACCATCATCCGTGGGTTAATGGATACATCAGTTATGAGTGAAACAGTTAACCAGGGAATTCTTCAATTTGCTGAAGAAACGAAAACTGAGTTGATGAAAAACTCGGCAACAGATTGCATCCAGGTCCTCTTGTGGTCTTCCCATAGGCATCTGGTTGGCCACTGTGCAAACCGAACACTGACTGGACTAGATAGGCCTTTTGTCTGATCCAGCATAGCCCTCCATGTTCCCAGATTCCAGATCACTGGACTCTAAATCCCTGAGATGTGGGAAATAGGAAGCCTGGATTGTTTGCCAAATTATATAGGGCCCATTCTTGCTCAAATCTCACTCACCTCCCTGCTTAACCTTGGCACCAACTGTTCTTCATTATCTGCTTTGCTGGGTGCTGCTTATGAAGGGCAATGCATCTGCTGTTGGTTATGTGATGGTAAACAGAGGGCTTTTGCTTCCATTTTATTATCTGCTGAGTACCTTTATTGCAGCATTTCCTAAAAGCTCTTTAATGACAGCACACATCTGCCCATTATGTATCCAATAAACTTAGGAGCTATAAAATTACAAGGTAATAAGAAGTGCTACGAAATTATTTACTATGTGGAGTGAGTTGTGCAGCTCTTGCTTTGTTTCCAGTTTGGCTAAAAGGTAGAGCTATTTTAATGGCTGGCTGTACCATCTATGAATTAAGGACTTAGTTGAGATGAGGACACATATGTTTTGGATGCTTCTTTAAAAGGGTCCAGGTTAAGCATCTTGGACATGCAAGTTTGGGCTGGAGATCACCTAGCAACAAGTTTGGGCTGGAGATCACCTAGCAACAAGTTTGGGCTGGAGATCACCTAGCAACAAGTTTGGGCTGGAGATCACCTAGCAACAAGTTTGCTGGAACACTTCTTAATCATGCCAACTCCTAAAGTTGCTTCTGGGAACAATTCAGTAGTGATCTCCTTCAAAGCTCTAAATGGTGTTGGTCCACAATTCCTTGAGGACCAGCTCCTCCCACTCCCATGCTAGTTTACCTGTGCCCTAAGATTTGGAGGCCTCATCTAGTATGAAGGCTCATTTGATGGGGACAAGAGAAAGGGCCTCCTCATGGGGGCTAAATTATGAAATTATTTAACCCTTGAGGCTCAGTTGGCCCCCTTTCTTACTGTGTTATGCCAGAGGGTAAAAACTTCTTTCTTTTTAATTTCAGCGGGCCTTTGTTTTACTGGCTTGATAATTTCCTATACAATATCTTTGCTTATCTGCTGAACCTATCCCTGTTTTATCCTCTTGTTATTTTTATGAAATGTTATTGTGTTCTATAATTGATTTAATTGTTGTGAGCTGCTCTGTAAGCACTAGAAGAGTGGGATACAAAACCATATACAATATACAGTACAAATAAAGAGCTAGATATAGCTGGAGACAGAGCTTGTTTGAACATATCATTGGGTATTACATGGTGTACTGGGATCACAGGGGAAAAAATATATTATCAGTTAAAGTAGGATTGAATAAGATGCAGAGTTCAATGACTAGATTAGAGGTAAGAGATAGAAGAACCTTCTGAATGACACACACTTTGGTGAGTACTGGTGTAGGACCATGTGAGTGTATCTAGATTCCTCTACGCATCAATAAAAGGTTCATGTTCTAAGTGCAAGAGTTTACATTTGTTTGTTTATTTATTTATTTATTAAACTTTATTTAAAGCTCAGTCCTAGGGTTTCCCTCTCAATAGACAGAGGGCTCCAAGATCAGACTCTTCTGTCTATCCTATTCCCTGCCAACAGAAGCCAAGCAGGGCAGGAGGAAGAAGGAGGTGAAAATGTCTCCCGTTCCTCTTCTTTACATTTTTAGCTAGAGGAGCCTCTCTGCTCATCTAGCTGACCTACCTTGTGGGTGAGATGGGTGATGGAGAGGCTTTAGGATGAGAACTTACCAAAATTTGCAAATTTTCTCAAAAACAGGACAGAAAGAATGTGAAATTAAAAAAAAAATGTGGTAGAAAGTGAAACTGACAGATTTATCCTAATAGGGATATGCAATGCTGGGCATTCTATTTTGTTTGCACCAAATGGGATTGTGGTGGACTACAGTTGATATTTTTTTCTGATTCGGGAAATGTTTTGTGCATTGGCGGGGGGGTTTTCCACCATTTGCGCAAATGGTAATTTGCGCAAAATTGAGTTTTATGTGTGTGGGGGATCTTGAAATTTGCGCAAATGAGGTCATTTAAAAAAAAATTCCCCTGGTCTTTCACAAGTGTGTAAGAACACAGGTTTAGCTGTCCAATATGTATAGTATTGCCTTGTCAATTTCATATGTTCCAACTGTCAATGGGAGCACTGAAGTGGAATAGGTAACATACAAGGAAGTTGACAAGACAAGACTGCATATAGGCTAATTTGCACACAGTTGCGAAGGGTGGGGGCAAAATAATAGTAATACAAAGGAGGAACCCATTTGCTCAATTCTGAGGGTCTGAAAAAGAAAGAGAAATCCGAACGAAGTAAGTGCACCAAAGGAGGGGGAACAATATCCCCCTTTGACAATGTAATACTTGTTGATTACATGTTGATCTGACACTTGTCATTGTCCTCCTCCCTTTCAACACTTTCCTGAGTCTCCAGCTAGTCCAAAAAGGGGAGATATTGGCTCCCCCCTATTCACAGCTCCTTCTCAGAGCAATTACTACTGTTGTGCAAATTCCCCTCCCTTCCCAGCCTCTAAATTTGCACAAATTCAGCCTCGTCAGACTCTAAATTTGCTCAAATTTTCCTTCCATTTAGTTCCCAAATTTGTGCAAAATTAGAGGCTGGAAAGTAAATGGAGGGGAAATTTGTACAAAATACAGCCTGGGAAATTTAAAGGCTAAAATATATGGGGAAACATGGGATAGGCAGGGACATGAACAGTGTTTGCATAAGTGAGACTGGGTCATGTCAGGAACAGATCAGGGGAGGAATCACATGTATAACAGGAGATGAGAGAGAAGCAGGCAGCAGGCACTGGTTTTCATACTATGTTCTGGCTGAAACCAGGGATTCCTTGGAAGCTTATCAGGGGCTCTTTGCTCACCCTCCAAATTATGAGTGTTTTCTTTATTTCCATATGAAATTAAAGACTCATCATCTTCAGGGTGTCCCTTGCAGCTTTTAAATTGTATGTCATCCCTATGTTCCCTAGTCTACTGAATTATCATTTTTTGCTTCTGCGCCATTGTGCCTGCCACGTGTACCAGTCCCTGGTGTTACATATGTTTTGCTGTATCTCACTGTGATATGGACCCCAGGACCATTTAGACAAGCTTGGACTCTTGCTATAGAATTTAATGAGTTGGAAGTAGAAGAATTTTTTTAAAGCATGGTAAGACTAATTATGAGATGCATACATGTGCATCCAGAAAGAAAGAAAAAAGACTGGTGTCTTCTGTGTTAAATGTGCATGCTCAATGCTATTTGTCTATGATCCTGTTGTTGCTCATCCCTGTGGCAGTGTATATGTGTGCTGCTAATTGCATAGCAGAGCTGATTACAACATTTGGAGAAGATCATTTCATGGTCTTTAGGTAGTTGGGCTTTCATGACAAGGCAGTTCATTGATCTGACAATTCCCAACAGTGTTTTCCTCCTTGACAGCTGGAAATCTTGAGAGCGTTTGAAATGAAATTTGCAAGCATCCCTTCCGTATGCCCCTCTGTGGAATGGAAGTCTGATGTGACTGCACATTTCCCATTTCTTAACACAAACTTCCACTGTATTGTGCTTTGGTACTTAGCAGTTATTGAAATGAATCTCCTTTGGGCAAAAGATGTGGGATGGTTCCTATCAGTCAGTCAGGCGATAACTCGTGACCGAGTAAGATTGTCTTCCAGTATAATGAAAAAAAAAGAAAGAAAAGAAAATTTACAAAAGGGAGGTTTTAAAAAGGAGGAAAATTCTAAAGAAAATTGTGTAGACTCTAGCGATGGGTCCGTAAGTGACTGTGCAGGCCAATTCTAGATCCACACAGCTTCCCACAGTGAGGACACAGGTTACCAGATGGAAGATGGTCCTGTAAAGGATTCATTTGACGTGCTTTTCGCTTAGCACGTTTCTCCCTTTCACCTTGCACTCGAGCTTCTTCAAAGTCCATAGAGCCTTTGTGAAAGGCCAACCTCCTATACCAGGGCCATCTTTATTATAGCTGTATGTGTTAATCTTCACTATGCAAAAGAAAGGGAATGTCTTCCATGTTTCCTTGTGCCATTATGGCAACATAATGTTTGTTTCTGGACTTCATAGCAGTCATCTGATAAAGTCTAGTAATGTCAAAAAATGTTTTCCATCTATAAATGTATCCAGCCTGCTGCTTATCTCTATGTAAATAGCTGCCACTAAGCTTTGCATCCCAGTACTAGATAACTCCAAACAGTATCAGATCCCAGGTCCTGACACATTTTCCCCCAGGGAGGAATGCAAGAGAGAAGATTGGTGGCATTGCATATATGTGACAGACTCCAGAGTGAAACAGTTTATTCATTACTGCTTTCTAAACAGTAGCCAGGCTGCAATCGTGTGCACAGTTACCTACATATATGCACCGCTACATAGCACTGTTTGAAAAGGGATTCATGGGAGATCTAGAAAAATGGTTAAATATCTAAGGGTACAATCCTCTGCATGTTTAGACAGAAAAAATTCGGACAACTCCCAGCATTCCCCAGCCAGCTATGTTGCCTTGGGCTGGGGAATGCTGGGAGTTGTCCGAATTTTTTCTGTCTAAACATGCAGAGGATTGCACCCTAAAATGCCAATCTTATAAGGACTATGGATGCCTATAAGGACTATGTATGGACAAATCTGTCCAATTTGATTCTGCTCAGTTTCTCATTTTTCCAACTTTTAGTTAATCCTGCCCCGTTTTTTTGCCCTAGGTAGAAGTCCTCACGAAAATTCAAACACATTTTCTTGTCCATTTCTCAAAATGTATGCAGTTTTGTATGGACTTTTCCAAATATATGTATTTCCTCCAAGCTATTTCCCCTAACGTAATGCATTATTATGGATCTATGGAGTCTTAGAACTACATTTCCCAACAGCTCCTGCTCTCTGGGGGCTGGCCTGCTGGTGAGGGAGGAAGAGAAGGAATGAGAGAGGCACACTGAGAGACAGAAAGAACTACAGCCTGGGAGTAGGTCTGTGAGGGCGGGTGAAGCACCAGTGGGGGCTCAGTGGTGGAGAAGCTGATCCTTTTTTTTTAGCAGTCTGGAGCAAACAGAACTCTGGGACTGTTGGGGAAAAAACCTGGAGCGGGAAATCCTAACATACTGTTAAAACTGTGCAGGCCTACTGTTTAATTGACAGAACTGTTACATTTTGAATCCAGTTCTTTTGTGTGCCACAGTCTCAGTGGCTGAAAACCTTCCTTGTTAACTGCCCATAAAAATCACCTTTGTTTCTAATTATATACCAATGTGATTGCTGGAACTCACCACGGTTAGTAGAGTTTACTAACACTGAAGTGCATTCATCACTTGTCTTCAGTCCTGATTGTACAGTCACGCTACTGATTTATAAATTAATTACAGCATTTTTGTGAGCTCTTTCCCCCTAAGATACGCATTTTGTGTGCACTTTCCCCCCATTTATTTGTGAAACACATCGCAAAATTCTGAAAAGTGCAAATATTGCCATGTAACTGCGTTCTGGTTCGTGTGTGTGTGTGTATGCGCGAAATGCGAAATCAACGATTGTTTAAATGGTTTTTAGACCTATTTATTTATTTATTTATTTATTATATTTATACCCTGCCTTTTTTCCTTCAAGGAACCCAAGGCAGCTTACATAATCCTCCTCCTCTCCATTTTATCCTCACAACAACCCTGTGAGGTAGGCTAGGCTGAGAGTCAGTGACTGTGTATCTCTCTGTGTTGTATGCTTATAGGTTTGCATGTATATGTATATGGTTTTTATAGTGTTTTATAGTGTATATGGTTTTTATAGTGTATTTTTATAGTGTATTTTTAAGGTTTTAATCTTTGTAAACTGCCCAGGGAGCTTTGGCTATTGGACAGTATAGAAATGTAATGAGTGAGTATGACTTTCTCACCCATCCCTAAAGCACAAGCTGAAGCAACTGGAGTTGTTCAACCTGGAGAGTGGAAGGCGGCGGGGAAAGAGATGTGAAATTCTTCAAATATGCATCTCCAACAGGAATATGAAAAATAAATGTTCACTGTCTCTAGGAAAGAACAAGAAGCAATAATTGTAAATTACATAAAGCTAGATTTTAATTCAGTGTTAAGAATATCAAGGCTGAATGAGCTGCTCAGTAATAGAACAATAAAATCTCCCTTGGAGATTTTAACCCAAAGACTTACCAGGCAGCTGGTGATAATTCTGTAGATATAATATGCTCTGCTTTAGGTAGGGGTATATGAGAAATGTGTTTCAGTTCATTTTTTTATCAGGATTTACCCAGTGTGCACCTTCTGAACCAAACACAGTCGGATGCAATCTGCAGTCCGAGCATGGAATGTGATTTGCAAACACACACAAAAAAATGTGCTCAACAGTATGTGTTCATTTGAAAAATGTGCATGAAAAATGCATGCTTTTGGAAAATGTGCACAAATACATTTTAATCAATGGGAGAAGAATGCATCCATTTCAAAGATATGCACTATTGCATTTCGGAAAATATGCACGAAAATACACATGGATTTTCATGTGAAAAGAAAAAAACAAAGCTCACAATCTGATATGGACTTGAGTCAGAACAAACTCTGAGATGGAATTCAGAACAAACTCTGAGAGAATTTTGGCAAGCTCAAGTTTTGCTGATCACACCCACCCACCCTAGCTTTAGGCCATAGGGTTAGTTGGACTATCCATTGGACAGAAATCTACAATTCCATTGTGTTGAATGCCAGATGCCTACTTCTCTTGTTATGGCCATGACCCAAAGGCATACCAAAGGGCTTGGATGTATCCAATGTGAGTGTGTGGGTGTGTTTTTTTAAATCCTGTCCCCTTTTTAAATGGCAGACCCACCATGCCATAGCACAAACTGTCTTTGAAAGTCCCCTAAGTTTCAGGAGTGGTTCATCATCTGGCATGGAGAGGAGCTGTTTGAGGAACACAAGCCTAAACCCTCCAGGGCGGCTTACACAGTCAAGATACAATAACAATCAAAGCACAATATAAAATACAAAATATAAAAACAGATAAACAACCATCTAGTATGAAAGCAGCATATCACTTGGAGGAGATAAAATGGATCAGATTGAATTGAAACATGGAAGAGATTAATAGTCTTGGTGGAATAAAAAAGAAGTCTTCCTCTGGTGCTAAAATGACATCAATGTGCCAGATGAGCCTCTCTGATGAGCACATTCCAATATTAGGGCACCACCACCAAAAAGACCCTTTTGCCAATAGTCGGCCGCCACACCTCAGATGAAGATTTTAGGGTCCATGCAAGCACATGTAGAGATAGTCAGATCCTTGCCAGTAGTTTGAAGTTACATAGATAGGTGTTCCCAGAAGTGTCTCTGATTTCTAAAGATGCAATGCAGAAAGGTTTTATATTATATATATATTTGGAGGGCCTTAGCAGTTCATTTGTCTTTCTGGGAAGTGGAAACTGTAGAATCACTTTTTAAAGATTTTCAATGTAGGAGAGATTTCCAACTTCAAAAATTAAAATTAAAAAATCCTGGCAAATGACCCTGAGCGCTTGACGGCTCCTTCGAATTTCCTAATGTAATGTAAATAAGCCTAGTAATTAATCCACATTTAGGGAAGATGAATGGACAATAAGAAAATCATTAAAAAGCCCAACCATCTATCTTTATTATTTCCATGATGCAACAATAAAAAAGTGATCTGTGGTTTTATATTCTTGATTTCATATAGCACGAGTATGTGGGGCGTGGGAGCTTTTACAGTGGAAGTAAAATGTGATCATCAGAGCCTTTCATAGACATAGCCGTGCACTGCTGCACCAAAAGCAAAGTGTATTGTGAGCCAGGACAGCAAGCTTTAGGGTTGCCACACATAACCCATGCTGAATCTGGCCGATACCTGTCCTCACCTGAACGATACTGGTGGTCCAATGGATTATCAGGGATTTTTTTTTATTATGGACATTTATAGTACAATTCGGTACATGTCTGCTCAGAAATTAGTCCCATTTGGGTCAGTGGTGTTTACTCCTAGGTAAGTGGGTTAATAGGAACGCAGCCGTATTGTCCGTGAACGTTGCCGCTTACAAGCTCACAGGTAGACTGATTAATAAGTGCATTATTATTTCCTCACTTTGAAGATGGTGGATTCCAACATAAATAAAAATGATTGCAACTGATATACAGGCAGTCCCCAGGTTACGAACGTCCCAACTTACGGACAACTCATACTTAAGAACGGACTGCCATATATGTAAAAATCTGAGTTAAATACAGTGGTTTGTACTTACAGATGCACTTTGCAACACTTTGCAACACGTTGAAAACATTGTGCGGCTTCTGTTCCGACTTACGTACACACTCGACTTAAAGACCGACTTATGAACGGATCTTGTTCGTAACCCAGGGATTGCCTGTACTTAACCTTTATGCAGTGTAAACTATTTTCCCCCTTTTTAATATTTTCTTTATCGTTTTTGGTTTTGTTATAATTTTTTGAAATTCACAATAACAAAATTATTTTAAAGATACATAAAAATGCTAAGGATATCCTCCAAACGTGTCTATTTGGCAGGTAGAATACCAGCTTTGTAAACAATGTTATTGCTAGATCTAACCATACTGTTACCATAGTATGCATTTGGAAATCCTGAATTTATATTATCTGAGTGCTACATTTGTATAAAGTGCATGTGATCCAGTATTTATTTTACTGGGTTTTGGTGTCTCCTTGGATCCCAGAATGTGGCTTCTTCATGTACCTTGCTTGTTTACTGGCCTGCTATAGCCCTGTTCAGGCATTCTCTGAGTGTGTTGTTTAAACACACGAGGTGGGGGAGTGCTTCAGCCCTGCCCCCCCCCCCGTTCTTGCTCTTGTCACATTGTACGCGTGGAGGGTGACTTTGAGAGGAGGAGAGCCTCCTGTATCCGTGGGGGCTCTCCACACGATTAAGAACCCTGATTTTCTAGAGGAGTTGGCAGGAGCTCAGCATGCTGTGAGGAGGTAGGCAGGCTGGGGGTGAGCAGAGGGTTGTCCCAGAGCGGGGCTGGTTGGCTGGCAGGCCGGCAGGCTTTCTGGGTGGGGGGGCATGATGGGTGCTTGCGTTTGTGTGAGCATGTGTGTGTATGCGTATGTCAGAGAGACAGAGGGTGGATTCTGGATAAATAAAGGGGACACAGAGAGAGGAGGGATGCCCCCACCCGCTTTGGGTGTAGGTTCTGCCCACTTTTGCTCACCTCTAACCACCAATATGGGTCCCCGACCACTTTCACCCCAAGGGAAATGCAGTTCTCGGCCCTTTCAGGGTTGCCCACCTCTGCCCTAGGTCATGGAGCGACAGGAGTCTCATTTCAGAGCTGGCATTGGCCCATCTTGGTTCCTGATTGCTCACTCTCTTCTCTTTTGCTGCCTTCTGTTTTTGCCAAGGCAAGCAGTTACCACTGGCATTGATGAAGTGAAATGCCTTGATGGGAAACTGGCTGGGAAGAAGTGGATTCATTTGTCGTGAGAAATTATTTCCAATATTTGAAATTACCGTATTGGCCTTGGAGATGTTATCAATGAAATGAGCTCACTATGTCTCTGTGCTTCACCTGGATCCAGTCCCATCCAACTGGGAAGCAGGCACGGGCCCAACACTATGCCATTTCTTTTCTCTTCAACTTGGGAGAAGTCGAATGATTTCACATTAATGATTCACCTTTAATTGACTCTTTCCTCCCTCCCTCCTTCCTCATATGAAGATATACACACACACCCCGACAGCTTGATGGATGGGCCGGAGCTGTTGTCCGATATGGAACGTGGAGACAAAAGTACAGTCGTCACCACTATTTGGAAAGGTCGCACCTGGGAGAATGTATTGAATTCAGACTGGTTTAGTTGGGCTGTCTTATTTTTCTTGCATCGCACTAATTGACAAAGGTTGCCCTGGTGTGTGTGGGGGTGTGGGTGTCCAAAACTAGAATGCAGAGACAGGGAAGCTCATTGTTGGAGGCAGGATACAGGACCACCCATTTGGTCTTTTATGCCTGTGATTCATACGTCTCCCAAGGGAGGCACAGTCAGTTCTGGGGAGAGGCTCGGGCACCTCCTCAACCCCTTCCTATGTTGCATTTTCAAAGAACCAAGAATCCAGCCTCTTAATTAATTAATTAATTTATTAATTGATTGATTAAAGTATTTTTACCCTGCTCCTCAGCCAAAAAAAAAAGGCTCATGGAGCAGCTTACAATCAATCAGCAAAAAGACAGTCCCTGCCCACAGGCTTACAATCTAAAAAGACACGACACACAAAAAAAAAAGGGATGGGGAGGGAAAAGGAAAATAATTAAATAGACTGTCTGCAGTGTGGTGGACTGGCGCAGTGTGTTATCTGCAGTATTCTCCATTCTTCAAGCCATAACAGACTGTTGTTGTTGTTTTTAAATGACAGCATGTACACAGTGTGCAAATGCCATTAACCTTAGCTTCTTGCATCAAAATTAAAAGACCTCATAGCTCTTATATAGTGCCTTATTTGTGTATTGACTGTCTGCTAAGTGGAATGCAGCGAGAGTAAATATTGTGTGTGGGTGTGCATATGCATGCACACAATGTGGGGGACAGCATAGAGTTGCAAACCGAAGATTCTGTGACTAAGAATTTTTAAATAAACAAATGTTCAGGAAAGAAGGTGATGCAGGAAGTGCCCTTTGATGGGATGTGTACTTTAGCCTATTGTATGACTATGTATAAAGTTAAATTGTACAATAGTTATAGGTAGGGTGTGTGTGTGTGTGTGTGTGTGTGTGAGAGAGAGAGAGAGAGAGAGAGAGAGAGAGAGAGAGAGAGAGAGAGATCATGGTTTGGGGAGAAATGTGAAAAAGAGATACTGGGAAAAATTATTTCCATTAACTTAAAGGTCACCATGATGAAATGAGGCAAAGAACTTGGGAGTACAATGTCAAAAGCAAAGAAGAAATATTACAAGAGCTTGTTGTCAGATCCACGGTGCTGCTATGCCTTATGTTAACATGGATCTTAATCTTCTGAAAACCTGACCTTTAAATGTAAGACCTCTTGAGTCCTGATTGACCACGCTTTGACCTCCATTAGCATAATTCACTGTGTAACAATAATATTCCTACACTCTAGAGGAGGGGGAAACATATTTTCCTGATTCACATGACACACGGGTGGTTAGTAAGCCACCGTGGCTTGTTAACCACCCTGTGCATGCCGGTTGCGTGTTGCCCAATTTGCATAATTACCCTCTCCATGCATGGCTTGTCATGACATCCGAACCTGGCAAGGGTGGTTGGTTGG
Organism: Shinisaurus crocodilurus; assembly: GCA_021292165.1. NCBI lineage: Eukaryota > Metazoa > Chordata > Lepidosauria > Squamata > Shinisauridae > Shinisaurus > Shinisaurus crocodilurus. The sequence continues at coordinate 276,026,961 of CM037876.1, forward strand.
AGCGGTTAACAAACCACCCAGCGACCCTACAATAGGCCATGGGTTCTGGGTGGTTTATTAACTGCTACAACCATCCACCGTTGCCAGGATCGGATGTCGCTACTAGTCCTGATGGCTATATCCTACCTCCAGCATCAGAGGCAGTATGCCTATGTACATCAGTTGCTGGGGAACATGGATGGGAGGGTGCTGTTGCACTCAGGTCTTGCTTGTGGGTTTTCGATGGGCAGCTGGTTGGCCACTGTGTGAACAGAATGCTGGACTAGATGGACCCTTGGTCTGATCCAGCATGGCTCTTCTTATGTTTATATGTCACAACAAGCTGTGCCCAGTGATGGTAATTATGTAAATCAGGCTAGCATGCGACCAGCAGGGTGGTTAACAAACGACTATGGCTCACTGACCACCCTGTTGTGCAAACTGGCCCATATCTTGGAGTGTGAAGCACCAGGATTGAGAAAAGGCTCTTCTATATTATACTGCAGAGCCATGTGGCAAGAAGTTAGAGCCTGATATTTGAGAATTTGCAGATGGTAGAGTGCTGATGTAGACCTGTGTATACAGAGTTAAGTTTCAATCACAGACACAATCTCAGCTACTGGTGTTAGGTTGGCCAGGTATGTATTGGCAAAACAGAAAAGAGGACAAAAGGGGACACAGATTTGCATAAAATGTGCATGCTAATTTATATGTCGAGATGCAAATGTAGAAGCAATTGTTAAAATTTAAATAGAAATACAGTATATCACACCATAGTGGGAAGAGCGTGACCAGGTGCCCTGAGTGATTGCCTGCTCAGTCTGCTGTCCAGAGGCTGATGATGGGCAACTTTCATACCCTTGCTCTCCCTTCTTAGGGCTCTTTACCTTTAAACCAGACTTGGAGTGGGCAGCCATTCAAATAAAGGACTCTGTAAAGTAGGATACATGGCCACCCTAGCTGATCTCCTCTCCTGTAAAACAGGGCTAACAACGGTCTGCCACAAAAGGTGGCTGTGAAGATGGCCAAACTGAAGATTAGAAAGTATGTTAGGTAACCATATGGATCTTGAACTATCTCTGAATCCACTCATCCTTATAGATTCCAGTTCAAATGAAGGCAAACATTTCCATTTCCAAAATAAGGGGAATATATGTCAAAGCTTGTATAGAAAGTATTTTCTAAGTATTTTCATGGCCTGTGTAGAATGTTTGTTTGTGTCTTGCCAGGTCAGACCAAAGGTCCATTTAGGGTGCAGTCCAAGGGGGATGCCGATAAGCCTCCGAGCTCAGAGGATTACAGGCATCCCATGCAGGGCGGGAGGAGCGCGGAGGCGATCTTCGCCTCTGTGCTCCTCCTGCCCTGCAAATCAGCCAGATGGGCGATTTCAGCCACCTAGCTGAGGTGCTTTGGACAGGGAGGGAAGGGGGCAGGAGCACCACCAGGATACGTCATACCCTGGCCAGTCTCCTTCCCGCCCCCCCGGAATGCCCTCTTCACTCCTTCTCCATGGTCGCTGTTAATAGGGATGTGTGAGGATTTCCTTCAGGGGGTGGAAGTCTGGCGAACTCACCGGGCTCAATCCCCCAAATTCTGTCCCACCTACCTGCTTCCCCAGCTTGACTTGCGTTCTCCCGAGTCAAGCCGGAGAAGCAACTTCTGGGTTCCCAGCGGAGTGCTTTTTACGTAGACAATGGCGTAAGATACATTAAAAACAGCCGCAGTTTGTGCAACTTATGCAAATTGCGGCTGCTTTTAACATATCTTACGCCATTTTCTACGTAAAAAGTGCTTCACCGGGAACCCAGAAGTCCGCCAAGCGGCTCAGCTGGCATTTGCTTTTGGCCCGGCTCTGTGGGAGCAGTTGCAGTGCTCGCCAAGCGTCCAGAAAGTCTTACGCACTGGCTGCAAGGGGGTGAGGAGGATCCAAGTGCGGATCCCAAGCTCTGAGGTTGGAGTGATTTTCCAACCTCGTAGCTGGGAATCTGAATGATCCTATGACCCTCTAGATGCTGTCTAGGGGCCATAGGATCACTCTGTTAGTCCAGCATATCCCCCCCCCCCCACAGTGCCTCTGGGAAGCCCAAAAACAGGATATGAAGGCATTAGCCCTTCCCCAACAACTATTATTCAGGGGCATATAGTGCCTTTGAACATGGAGGTTCCATTTAGCTATCTCTGATGAACATCTCCTCCATGGATATTTCTAATGTAGAATTAGGACAGGAATCTGAAAATATACATCTCGGCATCATTAATTCCCATTGTCTTCAAGTTCCCTTTGTTTTGCAAATGAAGAGCAAGTGTTCTGGAATGGTCTATATATGCTGAATGTATATAGAACATTATATAACTGGAGCAGGTGGGGAGAAACGGAGGGAATAAGGCAGCAGAACTTGGGAAAAGCAACGGCTAATGTCTGCATGTGACGCCATTTTATAGTCATCCACTCTCGCATGTGGAGCAATTGGGCAAAACAAAAAGGAGCAGACTGGAGAGAAATATGAGGCAATAGAAAAGGTATTCTATTATATGGCTTCCATTTGTTTTCTCTTTTTAAATTTTAATTTCTCTCTGCTTTTGTTTAAAGCCAGAGGCATTGGGTCCCTAAAAATAATAATAAAAAACCAACTACTCAAACTGCCTTATCAGGAGAATAATGGATACAGCAGACACAAAGTTGCATTGTTTTTTTGTTTTGTTTTTTTAAAGGATAGGAAGGTGCTAAGTTGAATTGGTATTGACTGTGTTGAGCATGTGGTGGCAGAGCTAATGGATCTGCAGAAGAAACATTGTTGTCATAAAACTACAGTCCTGTTGCTTGTGCATACAGATAAGACTGGGGCTGTAGAGGTGCAGGTTTTATGTAACCACGCATTCCCTACCTGGCCTCCCAGGTTGTCTATGGAATCCGATTATAAATTGAAGTAGCAGTATTCAGTAAGAAACTAGCTTTCGAACAGCAACTGTTGATGGTGGTTTAAACCAGTGGTTCAAACTTCCTACCAGGGCTAGAACCAAAGGTGTGCATAGCCAGGCACCTGCAGAGGCTCAGACCTCAGCACAGGGCTCACTGCCAACCTGAAGAGCCCTTTGACTTTGTTGTGGCTTATCCTTGCTATAGACATGCCTGTTTTGAGTGAGCGAGCTGTGACAGGAGTGAGGAAGAGGAGCGGTCAACACACATCTTGCCCTTTCTCTCTGGGCAGCCAGGCAGACTGGGCCCGGAGGAAGAGAGCAAATGAATGGGCAGCAGCAATAGAGCTAAAGAGGAGGTTCTCCCACTCCAGGAAGAGGACACACCAGGGCATCTTGCCGAAGCCTGCCCTCCAAAAGATGGAGCTGAGATTGCTGTGAGAACACTGTGCCAGCCCTCCATGCTGACTGTGTGCCCCCTGCAAGCCATCGCTCAGTGGTAGAGCACCTGCTTTACATGCAAAAGGTCTGCGATGCAATCCCCGGCATTTCCACACATATGCTTCGAAAAACACTTGCCTGAAACCCTGGAGAGCTGCAATCTGTCAGTGTTGACAATGCTGGGCAAGATGGACCAGTGCTCTGACTCAGTATACAGCAGCTTCCTGTGTTCCTAATTGTTTTCTAGTGGCTGCCCCAGCCAGCCAAGCAGGCCCCTCTCTGTTGTTCTGGAGCAAATGCTTTCAGACACCATGACGTTCATCTTTCTGGTTTTAAAGAAGGCGTAGCTTATATCCACTGGTCTTGTGTAATTGAAAATACCCGTCTGGATGGCCCTTAATAGCATTGCAACATTCTTTTGTTTGCCATGCCTTGTGATTGATGTTCCTAATGCTGTCACTTCAATGGGATTCTGCCACTTTGAGGTTCCACAGGCAGATCTGGCAGAATGAGTGCTCTTGAGCTCAAGGCACTCAAGGGTAAAATGCCTGCTCATTGCTTTAGCATTAGAGAGATAAAATCGTTGATTGCCCTTATGAAACACCACACGCGGACCTTTCCTTTCTTTGGATGTCAGGGCTTCTTTTGTGCAGAAACTTGATTGAATTTATTTATCAGCTCGGCAACAATGCCAGAATTGCATGACACTAAAGAGGAACACAGCCCTAAACAGTTTTACCAGCCGACCTTTGTCGAGATAATAAGCCCGAATGCCGTCCCCTGTCTGACTAAAATATGCAATGGCAACTTTACATCTGGGACTTTCAGTGAAGCGGTGGAAGCAGCCATCACAGTCACTCTAGCATAATGTACATTATCAAAAAAGGGGTGGGGGGAAGGCAAGATAATAGATAGCGTGCCTGACTTAATGAATTCCATGCGCTATTTACACAAAATTACCAAGGAGCCGATGTCAAATAGTTTAGGTCTAAACATGAAGAACAAGACTCCAGACGGGAGGAAGAAAAATGATCACAATGGGAGCAAGAGACACATGAAACAGAACTGAATATGTATAGTCTAGTTTAGCGTTGCCTCAAGGCCAAGGTTGAGCAATATATGGCCTGGAAGTGGCATGGCGCTCTACCATGCACTCCACCTACTCCTGTAGGCCTGACATCAACATATCACATTCTCGGATGGTTCTCGCAGGCCCAGGGCCCATGCAGGGCCCACCACTGATGCCTGCCCTGGAGCCCCCTTTAACCAGAACTCCAAACTGAGCACCAGATGGCTCATTCTAAGGGAGCCACCATTTAAATTTCCCACAATCCCCTAGAACGATGCTACATTGGTGGCACTGTAGGAATTTTACGTGGTGGTTCCACTGGAATGCTGTTGCTACTAGGTAAGAACTGGGGGGGGGATTGAGGGCATTTAGTTGAGGGTCTCCTCAAACCTGGAGCTTGCCCTGTGCTCCTTAACCATGCAAGTATGCATAAAAGATAGGCCATGTCCCTGGTTCCATTTCCATGAAGCTTTCAGGAGCTGCGTTCCAGCAGTGGGCAGGGCAGGGCCAAATGGGTAGGGCCAAGAATCCCAGCATATTTTAGCTTAGAGCTCTTCCTGCCAGCAACTAAGCTGCAGGGAGGCATTTCTTCCCCCCTATTAGAAGGGGGGAAGAATGAGTGGCAGCCACGGGAAGGGGGCATGCATGGCCATCTGAGGAAACCTGGAGAGCCATACTGGGGGCCCAGGTGGGTTGTACTTGGTCCATGGGCCTGATGTTCAATGCCCCCTCCTCCTTTTCCTCAGCATCATATGGTTCTCTTTTGGCCTCCCGCTGCCCCCAGGCACTGACAAGACCCAGACCTGCTTTAGCTACATTATGAGGCCCCTGTCCTGGGCCAATGCGCCTCCATGTTATGTGGGCATTAGGTTTGCACAATCCAAAGATTTATTAAACCAGTTCTGTAACCAGAGGGGGCTTTGCACCTTCCCCCCCCTTTAAAAAGTGACCCTGTGCTGCATAGGAAACTACATTTTGAAGGGAGTTTCAAAAGAAGTTTTCAAGATGGGATCAGGGTCAGCTGGTCAGAGAAAGAAGGACAGACATTCCAGTGTAGGGAGCACTAGCCCCGTACACAAGGCTAAGTAGCAGTTTGGAGGATCCCCACCGACATCTGCAGGCAGGCCTTGTTTCTCCCAATCCCAGTGTACGCATGGAGTGATACCGGCACACGTGTAACAGAATCTCCCATTCTCTGCATTGTGATGCTCATCTGGTCTCGGGTGGCCACTTCTGAATTGCCAAAAAGGAAGAAATGCATCACCAAAAAATAGAACAAAAGAGGGCACCAATTTGCATAAAATGTGCATATGCTATTTTTATATATAGATGCAAATCTAGAAATAATTGTTATAATTTAAATAGAAATAGAGTACATTTCACCATAGTATGGAAGACTGTGACCAGGCGCCCCGTGTGTCTTGCTCAGTCTGCTGTCCAGGTGCTATTGATGGGCAACTTCAAGTCCCAGCTCTTCCTTTTGATGGTTCTTTATCTTTAAATCAGACGGATTGGAGAGCCCTTTAAATAGAGCAGTGTTCTCCAACCTTGGCTGGGGCATGCTGGGAGTTGTAGGGCAAAAACATCTGGGGACCCAAGGTTGGAGAACACTGAAATAGAGGGATACCTTCAAAACAGGACAATCCTCTGCTCTGGCAGCCCTTCAAATACAGGACTGTGCTCTGTCAAAGAGGACACATGGCCAACCTAATTCTGATCTGTGTTGAACTAAATGGACACTTCTGATATAAATGGGGATGTGAATTCCCACTTGGGCCCACTGATCACATTCAAAGATGAGTGACTAGCCCTGGATTAGGATGATAGTGTGCAATACACTCAAACTGGGCGCAATAGCCTCTCAAAATTCTCCACCCGATTTGTAGGCAGAGAAATTGGGGGAACAGTTTCACCGAATGTCTTCAGGAGGAGGAGAAATTCTCCAACACTGGTAGGGCTCACCATTGGCAGAGGTTGTATTTATTTATTATATTTATACCCCACCTTTTTTCCTTCAAGGAACCCAAGGCGGCTTACATAATCTTCCTCCTCCTCTCCATTTTATCCTCACAACAACCCTGTGAGGTAGGTTAGGCTGAGAGTCAGTGACTGGCCCAAAGTCACCCAGTGAGCTTCATGGCCGAGCGGGGACTAGAACCCAGATCTCCTGAGTCCCAGTCCAACATTCTAACCACTACGCCACACTGGCTCTAGCACAGTTTGTAGCACAGTTTCTTTCTTTTATTTTCCCTGACGGGTTTCTGTGTTCTTGCACTGCCATTGCAAGTGGCGACAGCAGCAACTATGTTAGCAGCTTGGCCCCCATTTTCCATCCTCCTTCATACACAGTGTCATCCTGGGGCACTATGGGGGGGCGCGGGGAGAGGGAAGGCAGCCCCCACAAACATGGTGAAGAAAACTTGGAGAAAATTCTGCAAAGTGGGCTGTTATTTCTAGTGGGGTAAGAAAATAAAAAATAAACATTTATGAGAAAAAAAAATGTTTCCAGAGAACTTTTGATTCAGCTCTCTTTATTCTATTCACTGTTCAGCACCTTCCCCAGGGTCTTTCAAATGTGAAGTTTCTTCATAACAAAAACCCATTAGGCAAAGAGGAAGAAGCTGTGCTACAATGGTGAGCCCTACCTGTGAGAAAGTATTGGAGAGAGTTTCTCCTACTGGAGAAATTCAGTGAAATTGCTCCGCCAATTTCTCCGCCTACAGAGAAGATTGTGGATACATCTTGCCCCTAATACAGCTGCTTATAATACCACTACTCCCCTAAATCCCTGTAGCAGGTGTTGGGGGGCAGTGTTGTGTCCAGCTCCAGGGAAGAGGCGGAGATAGTGCTATGCCAAACTCCGTCCTCCAATTTTCTGAAAGTTTTCTTCCTCCATGAAAGAAGTTTCCATTTTTTCCCCTGCCTCATTCTCGGGGTGTTTTATAATTTATTTTGAATTTACTTCTGTGGTGTTCTTGAGCTTTCTAAACGGCGACGTGGCCGAGGCCGTTGCATTTGTGTTTTTCTTTCTGTTACTCATCTCTCCATTGCTCTGCAGCCTCCCAAGCTGCTTGCACTTCCTGATCTGAAAAAGCCCTATGGGAGGAATTATCTCATGTTGTCTCCCATTTGGGCTTTTATTGAAGTACAGGAAGGTGAGGAGGCCACAGGCTGCCAGAGAGATGCTTGCACAATGAAAGGCAGGACACTCACAGACACTCCTCCGCCATCTCATAAGTAAGGTAAGCACAAGAACCCTGAACCCAACCCGTGAGAATTTCTCCAAACGTTTATTCTCCTTTGAATGTCTTTTTGAAAGCAATATCTTTTCTATCAAATTGAATGAAAATGGTCGAAAAAACGAAGGAGAAATTTTTGGCACACCACTACAATATACTAGCTAGGTATGCAGGAGTAATAAATTGTATGGCAGCTCATCTGAATATGTGGTTCAAGAATTATTCTGTAGCTGCCCTTTCCTTTCGGGTTGGCAGTTTTCATGCATTCCACAACTGGGAAAGATCTGACTCTGGTGCTGCTGCCTAGATTCCACAAGTCACTCATTGCTGGTATGAAATTAATCAGCAAATGCTATTGAGTTATTCCTGCAGTTAAATTCTAAATGTATGGGGTGGGTCATGATTTATCTTTTTCTTTTAAACTTGGCTTCATGATAAAATAAATGAATTGGAGTTGCTTGCTAAATAAATAATGTAGCCCTACCAATTAAGAAAATGAAAGTGATAAAAGGGGGAAAGGAAATTTAGAACTATGCAGTCTTCATCATCTTTAGTCAACCAGTGTGTACCTTTTCCAGGTAGGTACTGAATATATGTCATCCTCTCCTAGTAGCAATGTGTCGTACTAGTTTCAGCAAGGGATGTGCGAGGAATCTGCTTAGGATGTCAAAATCCAGCAGACTGGCCCGGTTTGCCCCCCCCCACTGGCGCCAACTCACTCTGACGTGAGTCAAGCCAGCACACGGTCTTCTGCTTTTAAAGCAGGCAGGGAGATATGCATAAAATACAGCTGCAATTTGCGTAAACATGGCCGCAACTGCAGCTGTATTTTGCACAAATGGTGGCCATATCTTATGCAAATTTCCCTGACTTAAAAAAAAAAAACCACCACGCAAACTATGGCCTGGCCTGCTTTAAAAGTGGGAGCCGCTTTCGGGTCTCGGGTTGGCAAGGTGCGTCCTCCACTACACCTGAGGGCAGGAGGAGACTAGCATAGGGCACAAAGGGCAGGCCTCATGGCACACACAGCTCTGTCTGCTTCTTGCCCCTCGGCATCTGCCGCCTGAGGTGGACACCTCACTCTGCCTAAAGATAGGGCTGGCCCTGTTGCCTGGACATTCTTCCAGAGTCACAATCAGTCCTGAAAAATGAAGGGGATTTTGTCTCTTTAAGCAAGAGCGAATCTGCCCCCCAAGAACTGCGTCAGGAGATCATTCTTTTCTAGGACTTGTTGTGGGTCTTCAAGAATGTGCTGGAGAGTTTTCTCCTGGGGAACTTATATATAGTATAACAGGAACTGTTTTGTCAGTTTGCATTACCTATGTCTCTGCCAAAACAATAACAACTCTTCAGTACATTAAAGAAGTCACACAATTAACCTTGATAAATGTAGATTCCTTCAAGCCTTGAGAGGTAGGTGGGTTTTTGCTTAAAGAAACACATTTCATTTCCAGGATTGCTTCTGGGTCCATATGGAATAAGGATGCGCTGGAGAGTTCTTTTTGTTAATTTCAAATGACAGAACATCTCTTTTGAGAGAAAGAGGCTTCTGATTGTGAATTTCATGGATTTCTGACTCTTGGTCTCCCTGAATGCATACAGATAAATTGAAGTAGACCTTTTACTTGAAGCCTGAGACTCCATTGCTATGCATATTTAAAAGCTTATTTGCATGTAAATGTGCATGAGAATGTACCCTAAGTGACCAGAAACTAAGGGCCAAACTACAGCACAGACTGGGAGATGATATCATCATCATCATCATCATCATCATCATCATCATCATCATCAAGCAGATTACAGCTTAATAAAAAATACATAAAACCAAAATTCAATACATAAATCATTAAAATAACAAATAAGATAAAACAAATAAAATAGCAGCAATAGATAAAACCTTCTTGAGTGCAACAGAAAGTCATTTGCAAGATTTAGAAGAACAAAGTCTTTATCATGGATTATGTGGAAATGCACTCATTTTATAACTGAAAACTGTGGAAAAGGACTGCAACTGTCCTTTTGGCGGGTTCGGGCACTCAGGGGTTAACTGGAACTAGGTTAGCCCTCTGTCAGCGGTATGCAGCTCTCTGGCAGAAGCCGCGACCAATTATAACGCAGGAGGAGTGAGGAGACCGAGTTTGAATGGACGCTACTACACTGTTTACAGGTAAACAGAATTTAATGGAGTGTATCAGAACATATACAAAGGCAACACGCTAGGCACATGCCTGCAATTGATCTAGTAGCGAGCCGTAAAAGCAATACAGACAGGAGTTACCTGGAATGACCTGGTTCCTAGAAAGCCGCTTTGACTCTTAAAGGGCTAGTCTGAGGTAGCGTTGTTCACCGGGAGCTCCCCGGGGCTGGAGGCTGAGGTCTGACCGGAGCCCTGGGCCTTCGTGCAGCTTGCTGCCCACGACCAACAACCTTTCCCGCCATTGGCCCTGGTTTTTATACCTTCCGTTGGGCTCCCTCCTTCTTGTTGTGCCCCCTCCCAGCACAGCTGGTTTTTCCTGCTTGCCCAGTGCTCAAGAGTACTTACTGCTCTTTTCTTCTACCAGGCACCTGGGCGCCCCTGTTGAGGTGGGGGATACTTCACAGCTCATTTGGCTGCCAGACAGGGGAGTTGCTGGGGGGGGCATGTTGATGACTCTTATTGTGGCTTTTTGTGGAGTGCAGGGTGGCGGCTGCACGTACCCCAGGGCAGGGTGTCTGATGGTGTGTGTGTGTGTGTGTGTGGGCGGGCTCTGGCTTTCTCTTCACAAAAACTATTTGTGCTGGTCATCTACTAGGGATGGGCAACCCGCCTGGCACTTGACTCATGGCACACGAGCTGAGCGTGAGCGCCAGCTGAGGCACTTGCCGGACTTCCGGGTCCCCGGCACTACATTGTTTACATAGAAAATGGCCTAATTTGTGCAAATTACGGCCTAATTCGCATAAATTAGGTCATTTTCTACGTAAGCAACGTAGTGCCAGAAGCTGGAAGTCGCTTTCCCCAGCTCGGCTTGCGAGAACGTGAGTCGAGCTGGTGAAAAGGTAGGTTGAGCAGAGCTCTGTTGCAGCAGGGAGATAAAATAATATTTCCTCAAGAAAGCAGAGTTGCATTGGTATTGGCCCAGTGGATTAGGCTAGCCCATGTAAAGGAAAAAACACAAACCAAGTACTCTTTAGTAAAAGATTTACTAAGGTTTTGGCTTGATCAGGAACAGAGCATATACAGAGAGCAAAAACAAAACAGAGCATAGCATCCACAGACAGACAGACAGACAGACAGAATGACTGCCCGCCAGCGTCATCATCATCATTACATACTTATATACACATATATACAAGACATTCCTATTACATGAGGTAATGCACACCTGCAAGTAATTTACCACAGCACCAGTCTCCACTAATCTATATGTCCTTGGAACACAATAGAAAAAACGTTAACGGGCACACAGAGGAGTGAAAGATCAGCTACGTCCTTGGACATTTAGCTGCACCTGTCTCCAAGGCTAGCTTTCTGCCTCGAAGGCAAACCTGAATATGAAAACATTCTGACAAGCTCAGGGGGTCAAGCCCAGTGAGTTCACCAGATTTCCACCCCCCAATCGAGCTCCGCGCACATGCCTATCTAATACCACTGCCTCCATACACCGTCAGCTTCAGACCCACAGGGAATGCCAGTCTCTCTCCACCTCGCTGGTTAACTCTACTCAGCAGTAATGCTGTGGAAGAAATTGGCCACTGCCCACTACAAAAGGAGAAGGGTCCATCCCATCACTATTGATGAACTGATTAGAAGCTGCAGTGGGCATAACCTGCAATCCTATTGATAATTCCACTCTGTAGAGTAACATTGCCATTCCTGTACCATTGTCTGCACTGCTTTCAGACAATCAACACCCTGCAATTTTACAGCTTTGCAAAAGTTACGCAAGAGAAAGTGGCAGTACTTGGACAGGGTAAGAAAAGGATGTGAAGAGCCCTCCACCCACCTCCTGGTGTTATAAACACCGCATATTTGAACTTGTATTTTAAGTTTGGAAGGTGCAGCTTGGAACCTCAAATTAAATGGCATACTGTAATTTCCCCCCCAGCTTGTATGCTGTCATTATCCACCTAATTGCTGCCTGCTCTGCTCCATAACACTTCCCCAAAGCTGATTTATTTGTCAGACTTAAAAATGTTTGCTAGTTTACAAAGTGGGGCTGTTTGCCTTAAATTAAATGTAATAATTACTCTGCCTCTCTTTCTCTCTCACTTTGAATTTCTTCTGGCAGATGCAAATCTAGTATTTCACTCATGGGTCACAAGATTGCACTTCGTTATTTTATTTGCTCAATCATGCAAGCCCACAAATAACTGTTTATTGGCAGCTTTAGCTTATCCTAAGGATATTAAACTTCTAAGATTTCTTATCCTGCCCTCCCTTCAGTGCTTGTCAAAGTAGAGTCTGTTCTATAAAGAGGTCTTCTTCATACCAAACTCATAGGCCAGACTTTTATATGTCACTACTTCACCTTAGCAACCTGGCCCAAACTGATTTTATTGTTAGCTGACAAAATGTCTGGCAACACACTGTTGTGAGAATAAATCCAGTACAGTGTGAGCAAGTGTAAAGTGATGCATGTTTAGGGGGGAAACCAACTTTGCATATAAGCTGATGGGATCTGAACAAGCAGTGAGTGACCAAGAAAGATATCTTGGACTTGTGGTGGACAGCCTGATGAAAAGGTCGACCCAGCATGTGGCTCCTGTGAAAAAAGCAAATTCCATGTTAGGCATAATTAGGGAAGGAATTGAAAATAAAGCTGCCAATATCAAACCCCCCTTATACAAATCTATGGTGTGACCACATTTGGAATACTTACTCTGAACAGTTCTGGTCACTGCACCTAAAAAAAGGACCTTGTAGAGTTGGGGAAAGTACAAAAAAGAGCAACTAAAATGATCAAGGGGCTGGAGCAACTTCCTTATGAGAAAAGGTTACAACATCTGGGATTGTTTAGCTTAGAGAAAAGGCACGTGACGGAAGACATGATAGAGGTGTATACAATTATGCGTAGCATGGATAGGAAGATGTTTTTCTCCCTCTCTCGTAATACTAGAACCCGGGGTCATCCCATTAAGCTGATTGGTGGGAGATTCATGACAGATGAAAGGAAGTACTTCATCACACAGGGCATAGTTAAAGTATGGAATTCACTACCACAAAATGTAGTGCTAGCAGGCCACCACTTTGGGTGGCTTTAAAAGGAGATTGGACAAATTCATAGAGGAGAAGGCTATCAATGGCTACTAGTCCTGATGGCTATATTCTACCTCCAGTATTAGAGGCAGTATGCCTATGTAAACCAGTTGCTGGGGAACCTGGGCAGGAGGGTACTGTTGCACTCATGACCTGCTTTACGTTTCCTCTGTGCAGCTGGTTGGTCACTGTGTGAACATAATGCTGGACTAGATGGACCATTGGCCGGATCCAGCATGGCTCTTCTTCTGTTCTTATCATGTTCTTTTGATGTTACAGAGCCCTGGTACAATTAGTTGAGTTTTCTGAAGTATGTGTGCCCAGACACAGTGAAGTAACTCAACCGATGTCAAAAGAGCTATCCTTGAACCAAAACAATGAAGTTCAGGATATAACCTACTTCACACAATTTCACCTCTTCAGAGATCTTGATGATTTATTTATTTATTTATACCGCACCTTTTTTTCCTGCAAGGACCCCAAGGCAGCTTACATAATCCTCCTCCTCCTCTCCATTTTATCCTCACAACAACCCTGTGAGGTAGGTTAGGCTGAGAGCCAGTGACTGGCCCAAAGTCACCCAGTGAGTTTCATGGCCGAGCAGGGACTAGAACCCGGATCTCCCGAGTCCCAGTCCAACACTCTCACCACTACGCCACACTGGCACTGATCAAGTATTCTATGACAATGTTGTTACTAATATATTGTTATTGGTACAGTTCCTGTATAATTTCAATCACACATGTATGTAAACATATATCGGTAAAAGTATACTCAATCAAAATGGGTTGTCATGATCCAGGACTCTGAGCCCTCGTCCTCAGAGCATGAGGCTCCTGAGTTACTGGATCAGGGAAAAGGCTTGAGAACAATAAGGTATCATGGATTTTCCATGTCCTTGGGACCTAGTTCTCCAGAAAGGCCCCAGGGAAACCTTCCCCTATGTCCAGAGGATGTCACATTGCCATATTTGGATTTTTAGGCTTTTGCCATGCACTTAAATACAAAGTGCAATACTGCCATGCCGCAGCCACCTCTATATCATCACAGGCCATGGTTGCTGAAACAGAAAAGCCTTCTTTAAGGTAGAAGGCCTCAGAATACGGATCCTAAAGGAAGTTAAAACCATACTTAGGGCTTAGTCACAGTATGTTGCTTGTTGGAGCAACATACAGGCAAGCTTGTGATCACTCAGAGCACTTTGTGTTGATGCTCTGTTCCTGTCTATCTGGAAAACACACAAGAGTCCACAGCCCCAAAATTATGGCTGCATCCAGTGTGGAAGTTCTCTAGAATAGCTGAGTTCCCAGTGTGGTTGGGCAGAAGCAACAGGTGCCTCACAGGATGTTCTATCTGGGTAAAGGAGGTAGGGTAGCACAAGCAAAGAGGAAAGTTCTGGGTCTGGAAACTTGGGTTTAGCCTCAGAGGGAGAGAGAGAGCTAGGCAGGCAGAGTATCAGGCGGACTCCAGCAGAATCATTGGTCAATGTGACAGAGTGCCTGAGTAGGCTGGGTCCTGTGATCACACTGAGGGCTTGGACTCAAGGATAGATATAGGGTATAGGCAAAGACCATAAAGGAGATCACCACTCTGGAGTGCTTGAGCTGGGGGCATAGAAAGGATATGATAGCTTGGTTCCCGGAATGAATGGAAACCTTCCTGAGACTCCTGGTTCTATTATTATTGAATTAGAGCTGGTCAGTTAGGCATTAGAAAGACATACTTTCAAGGTGGTGATGCCAGGGATGCTGCTGAAACTCAAAATTTGGTGATTCGTTAGTAGAATCTGTTATATTTGAAATGTCCGAATGTTTACTAAGCTTGGATGGCTATCTAACAAATGTCACATGGTCACATGGGCATTCCAGGAACTGCTGCCAGACTGAAAGAATATCTGTGAAGAGACCTGTGCTGCTTTGAGCAAGCGCATGACATTTCAAGAAGGAGAAGGTCGGGAGGGAAATGGCACAGTCTTAGGTGGTTGGCTAGTGAGAGAGGAGATCTGGTCTTCAGCATCAATTCATATATACACACACACACACAGTGAGATTGACATATGACAAAGTGCTAGGGTGATGCTTACAAAAATAACATATGAAAGCCAGCATGGCTGAGCTTTTCAGTAACAGCCTGCATCACAATTGACCTGAATTGAAGGTCCATTTCTGGCATCTTAAATAAAAAAAATGCAATAAAACACAGAGTTACATATATGCACCCTGCAGCTTTGGAAGAAGGCATGAATTTTTGAAGCACAATTTTAGCTTGAGCCCTCATGCTTTTCTTCCCATTAGACTTGCTGGCTTCGAGCAATTTTTCCAGCCTTGACCTTCTCATCTGAGATTTCTTCTCCAAACAGTTCCACGCAGTTCTGCAAATGTTAGATTGACATTTGGAGCAGGCTTCAGGAGCTTGAATGCTCCCTTTTGCTTCTCTCATGTGCCTGCCAAGATTCAGTAAGGCTGCTCCACACGTCTCTGGGCTAGTAATAACATTTGCCAGCAACCATTTCCCCCATCTGCAAATGTTTCCGTTGCCATTCCTAATGTTCTTGAACCTTCTTGCTAGTCTGCTTGCCTGCCCCCCCCCCCCCCCGGACTGCAGCTTTGAGAGGAGAGATGCCAAGTTCTAATAATTTAATAAGATTTCCCTTTTGTTATTGATGTAGGGCTTTTATAAAATTATATTTCCCCCTGTAGGGCGATATCCAAAAGAGAGGTCCCATATTTTGTCCCCAGGCATGGTTATTAGTGCTTCTTCTATGGCTAGTTACAGTACAGCATCTGAACCTTGAGTTTAGTTCTGCTGAAGACAGCAATAGGCCTGCAAAACTTTGGGGAATGTGTTTGCCAAACACTGTTGCTATATCCATTAATCCCCTTTTTGGTCTTCTTTTCCCTGCCTCTTTTTATGAATACAGACCACCCCCATCATTCTTAAATAGTAATACACGTAAAGGGTTCAACACACACCACATTTATGCTTTATTTAGCCTCCCCAACCCCACTGGCTGACGAAGAAGCTAGGATTTTCTGCATTTGCCCCTTCTACAAGTCAGCCAGCGCAGCTGCGGCTTACTCTGGTTCTCCCCAGTGTTTGGCTAGTTCTGATTCACCCATAACTACAGATGTGGAAGAAATTTGTTGACTTTATAAATTTATACAAGCTTACCCAATTTGCATCTCCCAGAACCGAATGTGAACCCAAATGTAATTTGTGATTGGAAATCTGCTCAGTTACGAGCTTGCAACCCTATTGCACACCAAAATATTGTTTGAATGATATGGACATTTCAAAAGAGCACATGCAAACCCACCCACCCCCAAACACAATCTGTTATATACCTGAGTCGGGAATGAGCTTTGCAGAAGAAATCGGGGAACCTTAATGAGCTTGAGTTTTGCTAATTCACATATCCCTACCGGTAACTAGGGAAGGATGGATCAGTCTATTTCTGGTCCATGTCAGTTTCTCTCATGTCCATTCATAACTGTTTGCATTAACCTGCATTTTTAAAAAAAAAAAACACAAAACTTGCCAGTTTTAATGTTTTTCCTCCACGAAATATACATTTTGTACATATTACCCTAAAACAGGGCTCTCCAACCTTGGGTCCCCAGATGTTGCTGGACTACAGCTCCCAGCATCCCTTGCCATTAGCCATGCTGGCTGGGTATGCTGGGAGCTGTAAGCCAGCAACATCTGGGGACCCAAGGTTAGAGAGCCTTGCCCTAAAATATACATTTTTCTATGCATTTTAGCTAAAATATACATTTTTATACACATTTTGGTTTTGGTTTTTTGAGAAAGGAAGTGTGTTGCAAAATTCAGAGAAGTGCAAAGCCAAAGGATAAATAACTGTTCCAATCCGTGTATTAGTCCAGTAAGTGTGGGTCAGATTAGTTCTCTTACAAATGTGGACTGAACAAAGTCCTGGAGCATCTTCTCTTGTGAGGCACCCAGCAAAATTGGCCTGCATGTGGTAATGAAGGTCACTGCTCATGCTTCCAGTGATTGAGGGCATGTTGATGACCATGTCTTGGGACTGGCCAAAACAGCCATGGGAAGTATGAGAAATTTGCACCTCCCAGAACCTGAACACGATCTGTGCTCAAGGTCTGTCCATTTCTGAGCTTGCCACTAGACTGGCGGAATAACAACAACAACAACACATTAAACGATTTTGTATGCTTTTATTGTTTTTATGCATAAAGTATTGTGAACCGCCCAGAGAGCTTCGGCTGTGGGGCAGTATATAAATTAAATAAATAAATAAATAAATAAAAATTGGAACAATGTGTACATTTTAAAAATGTGCATGAAAAAATGCATACTTTTGAAAAATGTGCACAAATGCACTTCAATCAATAGGAGAGCAATGTGTACATTTTAAAAATGCACACAATTAATTCATACATTTGGGAAAATGTGCACAAAATATGCATGAATGTTCATGCAAAAAGAAAAAAAAATCCTCGCAATCTGATATGGACATGAGTTGGAACAAGCTTCAAGCTGGAATTAGGTGAACATCAACATGCTCGAGTTTTGCTGTTTTGCACATCCCTACGAGTTATGCTGCCCCCCAGACCTAAAACAATCTTTGCTAAAGCTATGAATACCACCTTTTCCAGAAGAGCTTTTATTAACCTTCTTCCAATATTTGAGAAGTAACCTCTTACTTCACTCCATTTGAGTTCACTAATCAGATAAGGATAAAGAAGCTTGAGTCCAAGATCCCTTCCACCTCAAAATATGATACACAACTGAAGTACAGTGTGTTCTGAAAAATGGAGAGCAAAATGGTAAGATCATCTATACTTTAAGTGAGATGATAGATCTCAGGAGAATGCTGCTTGAATACTGGCTGTCCCCTGCGATTCCAGCTTCTTCTATCTCTCTCTCCTCTTCTTTTTCCAGGTGATGGCCCTAGTTTTCCCATCTTAATCATACCTTTTAAAAGCAATTCTGTTTTGGCTTTGCAAATATGCACTTGGAGCTTTAATGAGAATAGTAATAATAGCTCTTCAATGATGTGTGAAATGTCTGTGAACGATATTTATTTCCCTCCTACTTGGCTATATAAATATGGTCGGGCCCTGGGGGCCCTGCAATGATAAATAATTTCCATTTGTTTTGTCGCAAAATATGCATTTTGTTTTGACGCAATGTGAACAAATGTGTTGCTCTGGTCTTCAGAAGTGGCTTACTGCCTGAGAAAGCAGGGGGGAGGGGAAGGAAGGGAAGGGCCATAGCTCAGGGGTAGAGCATATGCTTTGCAAGCAAAAGGACTCCGGTCCGGTTCAACCCCCAGCATATCCAGGTAAGGCTGGGAAGGACTGAAACCCTGGAGAGGCGATGCCACTCAATGTAGACTAAGGATGGGGGACGTTTTTCAGCCTGAGGCACTACATTCCCCCATGGCTAACCTTCCAGCAATGAGCATGGGGTGGGGTGGCAAAGCAAAAAGTGGGCACATGTGCCTTTTCATACACATCCATTTTGTACACAGGCATGCATTCATGCACATCCATGCATAACACCCATTCTCCCTCCCTCCCTCTCATACACACATTTAAATCCCACTGATTGAACAGAGTAGCCAAATAATGAAATCAAGCTTCGCTTCCCCTGGACCAAGTTCTTCATTTGTAATACATTGTAACAATGTCATTCAATTTCTCATTGTAAAGAGGGCCAGCAGAGCTAGCAGCACTGAGTCACTGCAGGTGTGGAGGCAGTGGGGATACACTCGGCCTGGAAGCCAATAACCGTATATTGACCTGGTTCGCACGATCAAAATAAGCCACCGTGGCTTTTGAACACCTTTAAAAACAATCATTTGTAGCACATTGCACAAATTATTTAAGCCACTGTGGCTTATTGAAATTGTGATGCTATTTAACAACCCATGGGCTGTTGGAGGGCTGTTTCCCCCTCCAACAAGCCATGCTGCCCAGGTTCAGATGACACGACAAGCTGCACCTGGGCAGTGGCTATTCAAATTGCACCCTGAGATTTAAATAAGCCACAGTGGCTACTTTTGATCATGCAAACTGGCCCACTGGGTGTTTGCTGCTTTAAGACTCCCCTGTGGTGAGTGACTGTATCCATGTAAGGAATTCTGAATACCCCTTTAAAAAAATAATAATCATTTTTATCACATTGCAGGACTTTGATGCACAATTGCTGTGCATGATTTATCCTGGTCATAAGGCTGTGCATTACATCTGACTAGTTAGTTACAATCGCTCACATGTGCTCTGTTCATACAAGGGGCACTGATGTTGTACATTTCCCCTCATATAATTAAAACAAGCAAACCCAAATGTTGGTGTTGTGGGACCAGCTCTGTCCTGATTTGCATGTGGAAGGGAGACCAGGCCAAATAGGATGCCCCACTCATGTTTGCCCTTCCCTTCCTAGTCCCTTTCCACTTCCACCAGATGGGATTCTTTATTTTCCCCAGCTGTTTCCACCAACCAGCCTTAAAACCCTCTGGGTCTTTTGTAAATACTTTTAGATAGTGTGCGGTTTGCCTTTTAGGTGTGGAGTGAGTAACCCGACAAGAAAAGAAGCCACAATGTTTAAATAAAATTTTAAAAGTTCACTGGAAAAGTATTATTTGGAAAAAAGTTTTTAACATCTGAATAGTTACAGCATGTACATACAAAACAAAATCATGAGAGCAAAAGGGTAAGAAAATAACCAGGGTTAAATACATCCAGCTAGCCTGACTAGACTGGGTCCCTATTTCCTTCTAAATCCTCCCAGCAATATCTTACTGTCAGAGTTCTCAGCTTTTCCAAGTATTCACCTTCTCCCAAATTTCCAAATCTCTGATTTTCTTCCTTTTTCTGATTCTTATTTCCTTTCAGACTTCCTCTCTCTAATCCTCCCTTCTTATAATCTTTTTTTTTTTTTTTTTAAATCTTTTGGGCCTCTAGTTTTTATGTGTTAAAGCTAGTCCAAGCTCTTGTAACTCTGATCAATCAGGAGGGGCTCACCTTTACCCTAAATTACATGAAACGTCTTTCAAGCTGAAACCTTTCTTTTCTTCAGAACAGACTTTTTGGCATCAAGGAACTGATCAAGGCTCCTCACCGGGAGCCAAAGCTCCTGTCCACTCCCTTGCTCTGTAGACTTACTGACAACTGCCTGGACCATTTGCTTTTAGCAACCACAGCTAAGGAATTACCCCAATAACAGCCAGTCCAAACTATATACAGAATTATAAGACCTATTCCTTCACAGCTGGCATTGCTTGAAATGCGTTGGGCCACTAGGAACTGTTATCGTGTTGTCTAGTGCAGCACTGAATTCTCATATGTTTGCATACAACAGTGCCAAAGGACTCACTCATACCTCCTATGAGGGCCCTTGGTTCTCATATATGTAAAGTAATTCTCGCATATAGATTTCATAGATCATAGAGTTGGAAGGAGCCTACAAGGCTATCGAGTCCAACCCCCTGCTCAATACAGGAAACTCGAGGAGGGGTCTCCCATCCAAGTAATAACCAGGCCTGACCTTGCTTAGCTTTCCACACTCAGACAAGCTGAGCCAGCATAAGCCACAGGCCTGTATATCTGGCAAGACTTAATGCTATATATAACCCACATACCCTGTAACATCCCAAACTAATCAGTATACACTTTGAGATAAGAGAGGGGTCATATCTCCCCTAAAACTTCCCTGCACCTCTTTAGAGAGTCCTGACTTACGTTTTCAGATATCTAAAGCTCACAGCAGCTACTACAAAATGGCTTCCACTATACTGTAAGCAGCAGAGAAGGAAAGGACTTTGGGACTCTTATTTCAGGTGAATCCATGTGCTCTCTGACAGCTCCCCCACCACATACCTTGACACTTGCTAGCTATACAGGCATGTGCAGATCCTAGCACAGACAGTTTAATGCAGGGCACATTTGAGCCGAAGGTGTCAAAAAGAGCCATTTCACGCTCAAATGAACTTCCTAATACAATCCACAGCAAGAACAGGGAGGTTGGGCGTGTGTTTCTATATGCACAACCAGTAAGTATGTGTTTAATACAGATTGGAAGCATCAACATCATGGGTGCAGAAGTGAAAGAAAACGTGATTGTATTTAACACACTGCGCTTTGCTTCTCCTTGACGCAAACTTGTGAAAAGGGAATGTAGCTTTTCCTCCATAACCCCATGCTTGGCTTGCACTAACAGCTAGGGCTGTGTGGACGAAGAAGTGCAAGTGTGTGTGGATGTGTGAATAGGTTGTATGTTTGTATAAGTAGGCTGCTGTGTCTGTGTTACTTGACCACATTATCATACCCCCAATGCTAACTGGGGGGTGGGGAATACCATTTTTGGCTGGGCAAAGTGAGACATAAACCACCATGTTCAAATACTACACCTTTCAAAATCCATTGGGAGGTTAAGCTGGCATCTGAACTTGGAACACATAATTGTGCCTTGAATATGCATAGTCATTCCAATATTTCAATTTTTAAGGGAAATATTGTATCAAACATACACACACGAACACAACACTAGTAGTGCTTGCACAGTGCGAGTGCGTGTGCATTTTAATCTTGATGTCCCACTTGGGTCATATCTATGGTATTCCAAATTATTGCTTTGTATAATCTGTTTCTCAGCAGTTTCTTTTCTGGTTTATGCATGTCTAAAAAATGTCATTTTTCAATTAGTTTCAGTTAACTCACACAGGCTCCACTGCCTCATCCAATCAATATATATCAATCTGATATAGAGCTGGATGGAATGATCTAGAATGTGCCCATATCAATTTCACATGCCTCAAAATTGTCTAAAATGTGTCCATGCCAATTTCACATGTGACCGATGCAAAGCCTCTTCTGTCTATGCGCATATTTTGGGTGTGTATGCGTGTGAAAAATCCACAAGAAATTCTTTTAGAAAGAACAAAAGAAAGAACCTTACCTTTTTCAATCTGGTGGGCTCAGGTTCCTGAACATGGGGACTAGAGCAGTTTTCTACAACACAGGTTTCTGCTCTCCATGTACGGGCTTTCAAGCGTGTGTGTGTGTGTATGCCTCCCTGTCAGGCCCAGGGCATGAGCAACACAGGTCCTAGGCTGGAAAGCTGGGGCCAGGGATGATGGAGGCAGAGGCAGGCTAGAGACAAAGCAGAGGCCAGGGCAAGCAAGGTCCAGCACAGGCATGACAGAACAGGGCCAGAGATGGGAGCAAGTCCAGAGATGGGAGCAAGTCCAGAGACAGGCAGAGGTCTAGCACATACCAGGCAAGGTGGGGACAGAGGCAAGAAGCAGATTCCAAAAGCAAGCAGAGGGCAGGCAAGGTGGGGCCAGAGGCATAGGTCAGGAGCAGCAGCAGGGCAAGGATCAGAGTTGGCTGCTGGAGTCAGGAACCAGCTGCAGACACCACAATGACTCATGTTTCTGTAGCAGAGACTTGAGTGAAGAGGATGCCCTTATGTAGGTCTTCCTGCAGCTCCCAGCTGGTCTGCATTAGCAGGCCCGAGAGCAGCTGGAGGTTTGGAGCAGAATTCTGCATGGGTAGCAGAGTGGGCTGGGCTGCTGTCTGGAAAGTAGCCACCAGATGGAGCTGTGGCACTGTGCTGGCTGAGCAGATCCTTACACTCCCTCCCAGTATCTCTTGACACTGGTAGCTGAAGAGTGAGGAAACAGTTGAGGAAGATGATGGGACAAGAGAAACTGTGGTGCACTCCCTACTCCCTGCCGTGGCACAGCTCTCCTGCTGCAGTCACGATCCTGGCCACTCCCTGTTGTATTGCTGCTAGGATGGTGAAAGGGGGCATGGTTTGAAGAAGGATCAAAGGTCTGGATAAAATGGCACCGTGATCCACATTTGGACTGCAGACTGGAGGTTCCCAAACCCCACTGTAGGTGATATAGACCCTTGTTTAAAAAGCCCTCCCTGAATCCCGCGATATTAGATGATTACTGGCCAGTCTCCAATATTCCATTTTTGGACAAGGTATTGGAGTGTATTGGAGCCTCCCAACTCCAGGGATTCCTAGATGAGACGGATTATCTAGATCCATTTCAGTCTGGCTTCAGACCTGGTTACTGGACAGAAACAGCTTTGGTCGCCCTGGTAGATGACCTACGCCGGGAACTAGACAGGGGTAGTGTGTCCCTGTTGGTTCTGCTGGACCTCTCAGCGGCTTTCGATACTATCGACCATGGTATCTGTGGCGTAACCCCACAATTCAGTTCCCTGGTGTCAGGGATGGGGACTCGGACTCGAGGACTCGACTCGTGAGTCGGACTGAGTCCCCCCTCTGACTCGACTCAGACTCGAGTCCCAATATTTTTAATGGGACTCGAGACTCGACTCGGGACTCGAGACCAAAGACTCTTCAACATCCCTGGGCTGTGCCAGAAGGAGTAGAGAGGAGCGTGATTACCGGCGAAGAGTGCATGGAAGCGAGGTGTGCCGTTGCTCGGCCACTATGGACGGCTACCAGGAGTGCAGCCCCAACAGTGTGTCAATATTTATTTTGATTGATGTGTTGCATACTTGGGGGAGGAGAAGAAGGACCTGAGATTACTCTGTGTGGCTGCTCTGAGTGTGTTTCTGGTTCCAGCAAGTTAATCACCAGTGGAGCGGGTGTTCAGTGAGGGTGTAATTGTGATGAGACCTCACTGTTCCAGAATGGGGGCCAAACATTTAGAAAAAACCATGTTCCTCAAATGCAACATGGATAAGTTTTAGGAAGTACAGCAAGTTTATTTTTTTTAATCATTTTTCTAAAATGCAACCTTTCAGACATTTTGGGTTTGGCTGCCTCTGCCTGCCTGTCTGGGGTTCCCAGCCTCCTCTGCCTGCCTGGTCTCTTCTTGACCAGTTCAACAGTTGAATTGTCCAAGACAAAGGCCTCTGCCTGCCTGCTTTGGGATTCCCTGCCTCTTCTGCCTGCCTGGTTATTTTGGGTTTTTCTGCCTGGTCTGTTCTTGCCAAAATCAGTTGCAGAGTTTTGAAATAAAAAGGCACACTTGTGCCTAGAATTTATTTAAACCACACATCTGAAGTAGCCTTATTTTGTTGGGAAAACCCCCCATTGATTTTAATAGGGACTCGTGGAGTCAGCTTTGGGAGTGACTCGTGACTTGTGACTCGTGAGTCACCATTTTGCACCAAGGACTCAGACTCGGACTCGAGACTCGGGTCCAAAGACTCGTGACTCGACTCGTGACTCGAGACCAAGGACTCTTCAACATCCCTGCCTGGTGTATGTCTGCATTAGTATGTTTAGTGTGTCTAGAATTTTGAACCGAGTGGGTGTGTGATGTCTTAGAAAGGGTGGGGGGGAGTATATAAGGAGTGTTTGAGTGATGTCAGAGTTAGTGAGTGGAGTGTTATGGGAGTGTGGAGTTGGGTTAGAGAGTTTTAGGTGGTTGGAGTTAGTGTGATATGGGAGAGTGTTTGTAGTGTGTGGGGAGAGTTGGGAGTTAGGTTAGTTACAAAGTGTTTGGTGTAGGCAGGTTTATTTTCTGGAACTAAGATTTTTAGAATTAAAATAAACTTATTTTTGTTTTGTTTGCTACCCAAATCCTACGTGTCAGCTTGGCGTTATTACCTGCTTTACTTTTAAATCTACACACACACCTTTGTACCCACAGCATCATAAATTTAAGCTAGATTCTTAATAACCAGCATTAATCTTTTCCCTCATTAGTAGGGGAAAGGTTTCATTTGACCCTCCACTCAGGTTTTTAAGTGCTGATGCTTGGCCTGAGAAGGGTTTGTGCGCGTGGTCCTAAAGTGTAAGAGACCGTGTCGTCGCAGTATCCTTCTGAGCCACCTCGCTGGGATGGGACTTGGAGGCACTGTTTTACAGTGGCTCCATTCCTTCCTGGAGGGGCTGACCCAGAAGGTGGTGCTGGGGGACTCCTGTTCGACTCCCTGGCCGTTGGCCTGTGGAGTTCCTCAGGGTTCCATCTTGTCCCCCATGCTATTTAACCTATACATGAAGCCATTAGGAGAGGTTGTCCGGAGTTTTGGGGCTCAGTGTCACCAGTATGCTGATGACACCCAACTCGATTTCTCCTTTCCATCCAACTCCAAGGAAGCTGTTGCTGTGCTAAACTGGTGTCTGTCGGCAGTAATGGACTGGATGAGGGCAAACAAACTGAAGCTTAATCCAGACAAGAGTCAAGACAGAGGTGCTCTTGGTCAGTCCGAAGGCAGATCAGGGAATAGGGAGTCAGCTTGTGTTGGATGGGGTTACTCCCCCTGAAGACACAGGTTTGTAGCTTCGGTGTACTTCTGGATTCAACCCTGAGCCTGGATGCCCAGGTTTCAGTGGTGGCCAGGAGTGCATTTGCACAGTTAAAGCTTGTGCACCAGCTGCACCCATTCCTGGAGATGTCTGATTTGGCCACAGTGACACATGCCGAGGGATCTTTCAAGATTTGAAGCTCACAGAGCTACTCATGATTAAACTTTTCCTTTTCTTCCTTTCTTCAGAGGCGTCCATCTTGAGTTACGACGGCAGTATGTATATGAAGATCGTCATGCCTATGGTCATGCACACAGAGGCAGAGGACGTGTCCTTCCGCTTCATGTCTCAGCGTGCTTATGGGCTGCTGATGGCCACCACTTCACGTGATTCAGCCGATACCTTGCGCCTAGAGCTGGATGGAGGCCGTGTCAAACTCATGGTCAACCTAGGTATTGTAGAGAGACTTTCCCGCTCGGCTTTCAGTTTGAGCTTGTTTTGTTTTCTTGTCCGTCTCCCCTCTGCCCCCCACCCCCGGTTTGGTTGAATTGAATTATAAGTAGCCGCTGATGTATTTTTGTAACAATATTAATCCTGGAGAAACAATTTCTCCAGCCATCATTGCATGGGGATTTTATGTTAATTCCTGGTTATGGATAACGTGGTTTTTAAGTCTTTTTGTTTTTTGTTTTTTGTTTTGTTAAGTTTCCTTTCTTGTACTCGAACTGGTAGCTTTGTATAAGACATGCTTTTCGGTCCATCTTTTGATCAGTCACATCCTCATTGATCCAGCCTCCCTGCTACTATTCAAAACAGTCAAAAGTAAAGTGTGGTGACCATGACAAAGCCATAAAGGGAAAGGTCTGTAGCTATGCTGCCTTTCTAAGAGGCCGATATTTTACATTTCAGACATTCCTAATTATCATTTGGTGTCTTCTAGGTCCTTATAGAAAGTGCAGCCATTAATGTTCAGGGCCTACTCTACAACAGGGTGGGCAACTTGTGGATGTTTTGGCCTACAACTCCTATGATCCCTCACTATTGACTCTGCTGGCAACAGATGATGGGAGTTGTAGGTCAAAACATCTGGAGGGCTACATGTTACTCACCCCTGCTTTACAAAATAGTGTACAGCATTTTTTTAAAAAAATGACAAGTGTGTATACATTTTAGATGAAAATGAGTACATGCTAACTGAATTGACGAAAAATATTCAGAGAGGCTCCCCCATCCTGTCCAACACAAAGTATGCATATAAACAGAACAAAGACTACAGCTGAAATCCATCTCTGCTCATACCTCTAGGATGGAGTGTTCCCTGGTCCTTCAATGTCATCTACCCTAAGGTACTAAGAAAATTTGGCATGTAGACCTGCTCCTTTCTCTTCTGATATTATGTTGTTTCAACAAATTAAAAATGAAATAAAACAATTCAATTGTACCCCTTCCCTAATCCTTCCACTGGAGAAATTCCATATAATTTCTTTCCCAGAAAACAAATGGCTTTGTTTTCTACTGCTGGCAAAAGCTAGCAATTATCAAGAAATGGGGAGCCTGGCAAAGGTGGAATTCCCCTTTTCTGCCACTAATGAAAAGTGAAAATACTCACCTCTTGTTCTACTGTGCTTCTCTGGGCCTCAAAAGAGAAGCTGTGGATTACAGCAGTGGATAGCTGCCACACATGCTTAGGTCTTCACTTGAAAGGCAGTGTTAAAACCTCAGATGTTGCCATGTTCATATCCACTGTCAACTTTTCTGCTGATGTGCTCATGGCTTGGCAACTGTGATGTTGCATGAAGTCATCATTGCTCATAATGGAAAATCCAGCCTCATACTGTACAGACTGGGAAACCAATGTTTGACCTTCAGTGAAATAAGAGTTGTGTGATCTCAGGACTTCCCACCAAATGCCTAAGATTTTCCAAGTTCAGATAGCTGTAAATTGTTTGGTAGTAGTGTTACATTATTTCACTCATTCAGAAAAGCTTCAGATATAATGGAGATTTAGGTGCAGGAACTGGAAGTTCATACAGACATCTGTTTCAGCACTTCTCTGTCAAATCCAGACTCGTGAGGGATGGTGCTGATATGGGAACAGCCTGTGCATTCCTCCATCACTTCTGAAGTTATCCTGAGTCTCCTCATTCAACTTCAGAAGCCACATAAGATAGTAAATTTCCCTTAGGCAGGGGAGGAAACAGAAGATATTTTTCAGAACTTGAACCATTGGATACAGATAATCTGGAGCTGTGACTTAAGCTAGCTCCTAAGCAACTGCCTTTTCCAAGTTTAAACGATAAAATTGCCAAGGCCCTTTTCATTGTCCTTGACTAGAACTTTGAGTAGGACTTTCATTTTGAAGCATACCACATTAAAGGCCCTAAGGGAGGCCCCTGCCTGCAGTTTGGTGGACAAATGAACCCTAGTAAGCCAAAACTTCAGATCTGCTGTGTCTTGTCTGCAGGGACTGCATCACTCCAGCTTCACCGCACAAATGGAGCCTCAGTCCTGCAGAGTTCTGAAGGTGACTTCCAGAGCGGCAGCTCAGTTATGCAGCAGTGAAGATCTGCAAAGGGTTCAGATATCACTGGTGTCTAAAACTTTCCTGTAATAACCACAATTGTCATAACGTTGAAGACAGAAGTCAAATATATGAGACCTTATTTTTAAAGACTGTGTTTAATCCCAAGCAGTCGAAAACATAAACTCTTGCTTTGGGGGAGAGGTTCTTCAGACCATTATGATGTGCTCAGTTCTGAGATGAGATTGGGTCAGGAGGAGCCAAGATCTAAACCTTGTTCATAAATAAGAATCCACATTTTGGTAACCTGTGGTGAAAAAATTAATGACGAGAGATTGCTGATCTGGAAGGCTAAGCAGATGGAATTGGAATACTCTGATGGGCCACAAATACATATTGGCAAAGACTGTTTTGAATGGTATTAAAGATTTTTGTGCTTGCTTTCCCCCTTTTTTATTTAAAAAAAATCCATTTGATTTCTCTTAAGGGTTGTCTGTTTATTAAGGTCTTTTCTGTGATCTTTTTATGCTGTGTATCCAAGTTGTAAAAGCTTCCTTTTACCCCATCCGTCATGGTATATCAAAAGATGGTATTCAACCCTTCAAAGGCCTGAAGCCTGCGGCCCGCACAGCAAACAGCCCTTCGAACACAGTGTACCGAGCATCCTGCAGGGGCTGGCATATCCCTCTCACCTGCACAGCACCATTTAGCAAAAACAAATCAGGAAGGACTAGACGGATTTGGAGGGGGAGCGGGGATGGGGAGAGACTCTCTCAGATATAGATATTCTTTATGGAGTTGTTAGACCTTCCCAAGATGGGAACTTCGGGCAGACTATTCTCTGCCTTAATAACACATTTCACAACATATTTGAGCCTCACTTTGTAAAGAGTAGAAACCCGAATGTGTCAGATCTCATGTGTCTGTTGAGAAAACAGTGAGGAAGGAAGGAGGGAGAGAGAAAGAGAGAGAATTTAGTGAGTCATAGCTCCACAGATGCCCCAGAGTTAACCCTGCTGCTTGAAGCATATGTGCTGAGACTGAGAGCAGCGGCCAGTCATACAGAAGGCAGCCACCTTCCTCCTTGGCCTTCTTGCCTGGTAGGCTGGCATCACAGTCCTGCTGCAGGCTCATGTTTTAAGGTCATTCAACTTCTCCAGCCCTCCTCCCATTCTTGCCTTCCGGGAGGACTCCGGTAAAGCTCCTGCCGTGGGGCAGGAGGCACATCCAGCTTGTTTTCACTCGAAGGAAGTGTCTTGAGTCAGCTGCACTTCCCAACCTCACACTATGCTAAGCATCATCCTTTTGGGCAATACTAGTGACATCTT
Organism: Shinisaurus crocodilurus; assembly: GCA_021292165.1. Lineage (NCBI taxonomy): Eukaryota > Metazoa > Chordata > Lepidosauria > Squamata > Shinisauridae > Shinisaurus > Shinisaurus crocodilurus. The sequence goes on from CM037876.1 coordinate 276,055,918, forward strand.
GGATTGCAAGTAATTTGGTTTGAGACCGTTTTGCAAGACAAGCAAATTTTTAAATATTTATTTAAGATTTTTTGCCTTGATATACAAGTGACGTCTTGCAATACAAGTACTGTGGTACGGCTTAAATTAAAAATCTCTGTTCAAATTTTTTTTGGGGGGATTTCGTTTTGATATAAGAGTGTTTTGGATTACAAGCACGTTTCCGGAATGAATTACGCTCTCAATCCAAGGCATGACTGTACTAGTGACATTTTGGATTTGGTGGTCATTCATTTCTTCTTCTTGAGCCAAGGGTGTTCAATTCATGGGCCAGCAATCTTGTCTACTGAAGCCCTATGATGAATTTCCTTTCATTTCCAAGATGTAAGAATTTGCCCTGTATGTGACTACTGAATTTTATCTAAAATAATATATAATATAAACTTAATATAAATGTATAATAAAATTTTATAATTTATAATATAAATACTTTTCCCGATGTCGATATCCAAATTAATTAATGTATATACAGATGATGATGCCATCTCCCCCTCCACTGTCACTTTAATAACAAACCTTGGGGGTTAACCCAATAGGTAAAATCTCAATTGGGTGCATAAAAGATGTCACAGCAAACCGTGGACATTGCAATAAAAAGTGACTAGCAAATCCCAAGGACTGGGAGAGAATGCATCATGAGAATGTGCTCTGATTTGCAGTCAACCAAGAGAGACAACTTGGATCAGAAAACTAAACTGAAATAAAGTAGATCTGTTAATAATACCCAAAAGAGATAGGGAAAAGGTTATATAAGAACCATTGATGAGGGAATCCTAAGGAGTTTCTGCATCTTTGAATAAGTTCCTCAAGTGGAGTTGAACTGTTATGGGCCTATCATTAAAAAAAAATGTAGCCTATATCTCATTTTTTAAACAAGTGTAACTTTTTAAAAATCCTTTCAGATATACTCTCTCACACACTTGCTCAAATATAATCTCTAACATTTTCTCTCTCTCTCTCTCCTTGCTGTCATCCTCCTGTCCCCCAGCTTTGGGAAGAGGTTTTATATATAAATATATAAAAACTTTCCTTTTATCTATCTTTTATATCTCATCCCACCAACACACACCTGTAAAAGGGATATAGCCACCCCTGTATGGTGATTGTACCAAATGATCAAGGACTGTTTGCTCCCACTTTTCTGTTGCGGTTGACGACACATGACAAACCTAATTGCACGAAACCAAACCCATATTTTCTTAAGAGAAGTTCTGCTGGACAACAGACTCTCTGTGGCTTCACTATTCCTGATTGGTTTATTCCTGATCACTCAGATTCTTTACCTTCCTTTCCTTTGAATCCTTTCCTTTCCTTTCCTTTTTTTTTTTTTTTTTTTAAATTGTATTTTATTTCAGTAATTAGAAGGGCTGCCCTTTTCAAATTTAGATGATATGAAGACAAAGTTCTTCCCCTAAGTTTCAAAGTAGTTAGCATCATCTGATCTACTTGAAACAGAGGCCATCCTCCACTGTCCACGTTTCTGGTTACCCTACAATAAGTCTTTTAAAAATGATATTTAGTTTAGATCACTGGAAGTGTGCAACACTCACTCTTGTCCTGGGCCTTAAGAGTGAAGAGCCGTCTGGTCACATTTGCTATCTGCTGTTGAGAGGAGGTGTTACTCAGACAGACTTTGAGACACTCAAGCACAGCCTTCCCCAACCTGGTGCCCTCCAGTTGTGTTGAACTACAACTCCCATAATCTGGCCAGGTGATTATGGGAATTGTAGTTCAACACATCTGGAGGGCACCAGGTTGGGGAAGGGTGCTCTAGCAAAGAAGATGTTCACAACCCAAGAACTGAAGGAGACAGAATGCTTTCTTAGTTCCTGCTCTGATGAAGTCCAAACCATGCCCCTGAAGAATCTATTGTGTTCAAAAGGAACAGTGAGCAGTCAGAAACCTCCCAGCTGAAATTCCTATTTTCCTGTCTATTTTAGCAGAAAGTTCATATGCATTAATATGCACAAACAGATTGGTGTATTACCTTGATCCTCCCCCCCCCACTTGTACTGTCCAAAACATCTGAGTGAAGCACATAGGGTTGTCAAAGATGACCAGACCTGCCACTGCACTGCCTAAGTCATCTTCTTCCTGAATGTTATAGGTGCATCATTGAATCCTAACATTCAGGCAGCAAGGTGAGACGGGGCTCTGAAGAGCTGGCTGGCTGGATGCCTTTGTATCAACCGTCCCCAACCAATCAAAAACATACCAACCCTCCAAAATGCACTGAAATCTGGGCTGGGCGTTCGTGCGGTTAGCTGTTTGCAAGTGGCCATTTTATGACAGGGGACAAGGGGCAGTATATTAACCCTTTCCTCAGATTGAAAAGCAGTGACACAACACACATTTTCCCCTGAAGCATTTTGGGCTATTGCAAGGGGAACTGGCCTGTCCATAGGAGAGGTGGAAAGGGTTAAGTATTGCACCAGCAAATCTTTCCAAGCCAATTCTACAGGTATGCTCTATTGGGCAGGTGCGTATTTATGCAAAGGCACTAGTCATTCAAAAGAAGCAGTGCATCAAACTTCGTTAAAAAATCCTAGGAGGTTATTTTTTTAAAATGTCATAGCGTGGGAAATACTTGCATTTTGAGGGAGAATATCTGTGCCATAATAAGCTAGCTATTTTTTAAACTAGTAGCTCTTGATTAGAATCACTAGATAATCTCCAAGGCACCATTTTCCTTAAAAGGAAAAGGATTCTCTGAATTGCTACATAGAGGTATATAAGACATACTTACTTTTTATACACATGCACACACATGCACACAGTCACTCTGGAGTAGGTATATGGATCTGATATTTCTGTAGAATATACCCGCAGATATATAACCATTCCTGAATTTGTACAGAATGTATATAAATATAAAATGGCCACATCTCTTTGCGTGTGTCTGTCCCCGGAAGGGTGGACTGATTGTTTTTGGATGTCTGCAGCTGTTACCTTGAAGGATGCAATTTCATCTTTCATTTATTTTTCCCCATCTAGACTGTATCAGGATAAACTGTAACGCCAGTAAGTTTCCCCTCAAGTTTCATTTTGTTCTTTCTCTGTATATATCTCTATATACAAATATATTAAAAAGAAATTAACATTATTTCCTTGGCTTTTTTATAAACTGTTTTTTCTTTTCTTTTTACTGTATTAATTTTATTTATTTATTTATTTTAAATGTATTGGGATTGTGAGGTTTGGTAGATTCTGAAGCTATGGAGAATTTGTGATGGCTGTATGTGAATGTAATGTGTGTGTAAGAGTGATTTCTCTAGGGGCAAACAAAATGTTATATTTCCTGGCTTCACAGACAAGCATCCAAGAAACGGGAAGAACTGAAAATGTATTTCAGTAGCTTTCTGCTGTCTTGGGGAAAATATCCTTAGAGGCAGTTTTGATACTGCGTAGAAATAACAGGTACCGTATGCACTTCTCCACTACAAAAAAAGAAAAGAAGTTTTATTGTGATGATAACAATATATCTCATTTGGGCCAAGATGGTGTGACTGCTTTATCTGATATTTCTCCGTTATCTTTTCTTTTAAGGGATTATGCATCTTTTAAAGCTTTAAGGGGAGGAGTTTATAAATTCTCCGGAGGATCATTTTACCAACCTACTTTTTCATGCTTGTCTTGAGTAGTGAGACATTTCAGGGAAACTTTTCAAAACTGTTTCTGTTAGAGCATCTTCTGCCAAGATTTTGTTACCATGAAACAGGGATTGCAACTAAGAATAGGAAACATACCTCCCCTCCACCCCATGCAAACAATTGTCCCTTAATAATAAAAGCTCAAGGAAAGAAAAAGGCATTTATGAAGCAAGAGATGTGTAATAGATGAATATCAGATCCCCCCCCCACACACACAATTGGGTAAAATATTCAGTGCATCAGATGTTTTTGCCCATTTCCTCATGAACACCAGCATCTGATTAAATCATTTTGCTTTCATAAATGTTTAATTATATAGGCTTCATCAATTTTATTATTTAAATACATTTCCTCTTCAAAGTCCCCCCCACCTTTTAAAAAACCAGTTTGGACTTTAATGAATTTGTCTAAAAAACCCTCTTCTCGTATGATTTATCTATTTAGAATCCTGAACACACTTGTTCCTCTCTGCAATGGCCTAGGCTTAGTCCTTCTCCCCATTAATAAATAGAAACATAATTAAATGAGAGAGAATCCAGGGAAGGCATTTCCTGTTTGAAAGCTCCAGGCAAGCTAAAACTCCTCATGCATGTTCCCTGTGTATTTATTCCAATATTTCTTTTTGTATATTTATTTTTAAAAGTCACATGTATAAAGTGAGGAGAAAACAACCAAAGATGCAATTTGTTTTGCAAGACTGAACTCACATGAGGATCTAACACATGCAAATGTTGGGCCAGCAGCTTCAGAGAGCTTTGTGGGTTGCACATGTCTCATTTGGCATCAACCATTCTTATCTCTGACCATTTTTTTTCTACTTTGACCATTTTCTCCCTGCTTTCCTACATTAGGAAAAAAGAAAAGTTAGAATCAGCCTCAAAGGAGGGAAAAAAAGCCACAGTATGTGGCTTTAAGGCAAGCGACTTTGAGATGAGTGCTACTTAAAGTATCAGATGATGCAGTCACTTCTATTAATTAAGTGTGGTGCACTGGGTCTGTGTTGTTAAGAGCAAACAGAGTCATGCAAAAAGGATAGCAGTCATGGTGAAGTTTGATATTCTCCTACTGTGATCACCAAGAGTACTGGCTGCAAGAGCTCCAACACATGACAACAGGTAAGGCTCTGCCTTTGATTTTCATTGTTCTATTTATGTGTTGAAGGAACGGAGAGGAAAAATAATGAGTGTGCCATTTTATTGATTGGTGGTTTGTTCATGTTCCCTGAAATTGCCATGCTTGCTTTCTCCTCCCCCTCATGTTTTGCTTTCTTTCATTTATTCCCTCACTGTGAGATGGTAAACATGAACTTTGGAAGAAATATGCTTCTAAAAAATATAGAAAAATATCAAATTACAAATGTTAAGACAATCAAGGTTAGTGCCATGAACATTTAAAAAAAGAGAGAGAGAGAGATCTACAGAACTGGTAACATCAAAGGTACCTGAATACCATCACATTATACAATTTCAGCTTTATTCCACACACACACGCACGCACAGACAAAATGGGAGAATACTGAGACAACTTTACATTTAGAAGCTTTATTAGTGGCATGTCAAGGAGTGATAAAACAGCACAAATGGGTTTTGCCTTTCCATTACCTGATATAGTCATAACCTACTAATAAGCTCTTAAATGAAGAAGAAAGGGGTATGCGTTATATTTATGAACACATGCTTGGAACACCATGGAAGGAAGACAGCTTAGAAGCCAATTTGTAGCAGAGAAAGGGTTACGTATGTGTGCGTGTATGCACACTCATGCACAGACACATGCAGTCACGCACTCACACACTACTTCTCAGCTCTCTCACTTCACCTTTTCCTAAGGGAAAAGAAAAGGAGGCCATCAGCAGGGCTATCCCCAAACATTTTGCTGCTTGATGAAAGGACAAGATCAACCACCACCCCCATCTCCATTCCACATACAGAAGCCAACAGAAATCAAAGTGAAATCTTACTTCAACACAGGCAACAGGATCGCATCCTCCATCATATCTGAAGACTGAAGGCAGTGGGCTAATTTAGGGGGTGTAGGACAGGCCATGTGGCACACATAGCTCTGTCACCCAGGAGTGGGGAATGGCCAAGTAGTCAAGAGGAATGGCTTGGTGGGCTGCTGGGTGAGGCAGTTGCCTCACTTCGCCTAATGGTAGTAGGGCCAGCCCTTGTCATCAGAATTTGGTACACATATTTGCATGCACAGTGAAATTAGGCTGTCAGGATCACATTTTCAATGCAAAATACATTTACACTCAATAATGAAGGAATGTTGTTTCAACATTCAATGTACTGCCCATAATTTTTGTTTTTGTTTTTATTATGGAAGGTCAGCTTATCAGATCTGTCAAGTTGTAGTCTCCCTTCCTGCCCTTTTGGGATCACTGTGCACTTGTTGATTGTGATGTTAAGTAGTCCCTACTTCATTAGGGCACAATACCTCTTTTTCTTTCTGTGTTTTCTTTTCTTTTTTTTTTTGCACCTGGGCCTTATTGTGAATAAGGGTCAAATTAGTTTCCACATTTTTAATTATCTTTAGTATTCATAGGGGTAAATTACGATTTCTTTTCTCTCATGAATACGAATGAGAGAACCATCAGTAAGCATGGAACAAAATGAGGATTGTATCATGCTAATTAACTGTTACCACAGGAGACACTTAGAATAAGTATAAGTTTGCGTTTAATTGCCTATTAATAACCTGTTAGCATGCTGACATCTTTCTGACTGGTATGTTAGCTGCACCTCCCTCTATGAGAGAAAGCCCATTCCGAAGGATTAATCATGTGAAGCTGACATGGAACATAAGCTTCCGGAGGTCTTTCCAGTTTGCTTTTGTCAATGTATTTTCATTTGGAGCCCGTAGTAGTATGGTCTTCCTCTGTATAGTCATACCTTTCTAGAAAATTCTGTAGAAATATGATTGATCCAGGATTTCAAAGAAATCCATAGCCACATATGCTTCTACTATGAGAGGACATCACTTTCTTTGCCGGTGTCAAAGAATAATTTTCAATAGCTCAGAGAAGCATACAATTTGTGACACATAGTTGATGCTTGAGTTTCCTTTTGACAGCTACATAGGCATCCTTTCCAGAAATCAAAGAGGACGGCTAGACCACCAGCACCTTTCTCTATAAACTATGTTATATATTATCCAAAGCTCTCTATAAAAGCCTCTTTGAATTATATACATACAGAGGATCTCCATTGGCAGACTCTGAGATGTCCATGGTTTCTGTTTAATCAAGAACAGTACTATCTTGGGCTGACTTTGGAAAAGCAAAAACCAAGGTGTATATTATTAACTCTGATGTACTGTTCTAGGTATCCTGTATAGGATATCCTTTAAGTTGACTATTAGTGATGTCCTTAGAATGTCCTTTACATTGGTTATTAGTGATGGGCAAAATCAAGCATTATACAAAATTGGACATTGCTAATTATTTCTAAGCCCCATGGCTGAGTCCTGGCTGCAGGTAAGTTTGCCCTGCTCACATCTTCTGCCACTGGTACTCCCATACTGACATGCTCCAGTCGATCACTGCCATTACATGCCAATTGCTCTGCCGCTCCATGGCCAGAATCCTTCTCCTGTGCAACATTTTCCTTTCTTTGACTGTGTCTGCTGCAGTGGCAGACTAGCAGTCCAGTCATCGAGTCACTTTGCTAGGGATGTACTGAAATGGGGAAATCTGGCTCACTTGAGCTTGCTGGATTTCCTGCCCACTTCCAATCCGATGATCAGAAGCAGGCCGAGTTGACTTTTTTTCACAGCCATTTTTGTGCAAAACAGCACTTGAAAACCATGTGACTCTAGCATGATTTGCACAAATTGCGCTAAACCCACATGCTTTCGTGGTGCTCTTTTGTGCAAATGTCATAGGCGGTTTGAAAAAAATATGCAAATTGCAGTCTGTCTTACAGACGGATGTTGCAATGCGAGTCGAGTTTTTTTTGCAGACGAGTCAGCGCCAGTGTGTGGGCAGGAAACCGGAATCCGAGGGGCCAAACCGAGGAAATCCAATGGATTTCCATCCCCTAAATGGATTCTTCTCACATCCCTATGATTGTTCTTTCTCTTTCACCTTCGAGTTCCTAGTAAAGCGGGGGGCGTCATGGGATTCATGCTGGTGGCTTCAATTACAGTTAGTGACCATCAAAAGGAGCCTGTGGCCTCTTGTTTACCACACATACTTGGAAACCATGCATTGATCAGCCTTGTTATGTGTCCATAAGTGACCGGACACATTGTACCACATCAGCTATGATTTTTTAACATGGCATGGCATTGGTTTAATACTTGAGTGGAGAGCTTTGGCACATATTCACCAGTTTCCATTTTACAAGTAAAATTATCTCATAGCATTTAAAACATCCCCCCAGTAATCTTTAAAAATTCATATTGTGGGAGGGGAGGAGTCACAGCTCAGTGGTAAGCACATGCTTTCCATACAGAAGGTCCCAGCTTCAATCTCCAGTTAGGGCTGGAAAAACTCTTGTCCGAAAACCTGGAGAGGTGCTGCCGTTCAGTGTCAGCAACTGGGCTATAGGAACCCATGGTGTGACTCAGTATAAGCTTCATATGTTCCCCTTATATATTCCGTACAAGAAATCTATGATAACTTCTTCAAACCTATCAGTCTTAAGTCTGATTAAGGTTACATTTAGCTGACTCTCAGTGCAATCCTATACATGTCTGCTCAGAAGTAAGTACCGCTGGGTTCAAAGTCTCAGACAAGTAGCTATAGGATTGCAGCCTCTGTCTTTGCAAGGGATAACTAAAATAATTGTATGCTATCTGAAAGAATATTTTTTTGAGATTGAGCCCAGTGGAAGCTTTTATACCTCAGGGTAGGAAACCATAAGGCTCATTGGCCCATAATATCAAATGGAGAAATGGTCACAGGTGTTACTCTCAGAAGAAGAGGGATGAAAAAAGCTGTTTGGCACAGTCTTGCCTGTGGGGAAGAAAGGGGAAGTTGTAGGGAAGAAAAACTGTGCTGACCATGTAGTGAGCAGTGAGAAATGCATGGAAAACACTTCACACAGGTCTTTACTTGACTGAAACATTGTCAGTGTATGAAAAATTCTGGCATACAAACCTTATGAAAAGGGGAAGGGGAAACAAAGCTTGCAAAGGGAAGGGAAGGAACAAGGTATTCACTGAGAACTTTAGCTATTAAGGTATGCAAACTGAAAAGCCACTTCTCTCTTTCTATATCACCCAGAAGGAAAGATAATTGATTTCATTATTTTGTTCCAAAATATATCCTTGCTAAGGGGGCACTGGAACCTTTAGTGAATATGGTGCTTATGTTACTAGTACATCCCCCTACATATCTCTTAAGAACTCTCATTGTTTGATCAACGTAAAATTTCTCACCAGGGCATTGATGGCATATATACATAGGTACTACAGCGAGTAGTAAATTGTTTCCGCCTATATTCTCATCATTTTGCTAAATTAGAAAAGGAGACCATCTTGGTCATTAATTTTAGTGTTCACATAAAATTTCTCTAGATATGCCATGAAATTTAGGGTGTGGACAAAATTTGGGAACACAATGTTTTTGGGTGGGGTCACAATTTTTCACCAGTTTGGGGAGGGGCTTACTGGATATTGGTAGTGGCTGCTTTTTTTCTTTATCATTTTTATGCTTTCCTAGGAAATTCTGAGTACTATGGAAAATTACTTTGTTTCATCATCGTCATCGTCATCATCATCACCACCACCACCACCACCACCACCACCACAACCATCACCACATCATTTTTCTGATGACCTCATTACTGCCACATCATTGAAATCTGGCTTTAGTTTATACTAGGGATAGACAAATCAGTCCATTTCCAGCCCATGCCAGTTTCACAGGAATTGAACCATAAGCCTATTCTATCCAGTTTCCACATCATTCTGCAATTCTTAAAAACACGCACACAAAAACACCATTTATTTTCATACTCAATTATCTCTAACATAAGCAAATTTCCTTAATATATGCATTTTTGCCTGCATCAAGGGTAGGCATGTCTGGGTACCTGCCAGGGGCCCATACCCCAGCAGGGGCCTACTGAGAAGAGCCCCCTGGAGTTGCAACTCCTCTTCACCATTACAACTTGCTCGTTCACCTGAGTCTCGCTCTGGCCCAGAGAATGATGGTGATGAAAAGGGCTAGTAGTAGATGCCACTGCCTACTTGCTACCTGGCTCTCTGCCTGTCAAGCAAGCAAGTGGTAGCCATGATGAGAATGCAGATGAGGAGCAATAGCAGCTGGTGATAATGGCAGTGAGAAGGTAGACTGACTGAAGGAGGGGGCCCGTTGAAGGTTTCTTGCCCTCAAAAACATAGATGCTATTGTTATTTTAAAATAATTTAAGAAAAACAACAAAGCCCAAGCAAAGCTAGGAACAACACATCTAAAGAATCTGTTCCAACCTGACATTTAGAAATCCAGATCTCTGAGCAGAATTTAACCAGAGTGGAGCCAACCAGATGATGGAATGTGAGAACAATTACAAAGCAAAATGGTTATGTTCTGTACATCCCTATCAGATCTGATTTGCTTGGGAACTCCAAATTGGGCGAAAATTTTTACTGGAAATTGCTCCAGATGTGGTACTGGGCAGCTTAGTAACTTTAGTTAGTAATGTTAATATACCTGGAGAAGCAATCTATTATCAAAGTTCTTCACAATCAGAATAGTTGTCAGAGCAGCTGACTGGCTGCCAGATGACCATTTCACCCAGGTTCTGCTCAGGAGGAAGGGCTAATTCAGGAGCAGGGGTCCACTCATGAGGAGGGAAAGGTCCAGCTACAGATCATGAGGGATCAGATCCAGCAGCAAGTGCTGACCCAGGAAAAGGGATGGGCAAATCTGTCAGTTTCTCCTAGTTTCTCATTTTTCCAATCATAAATTTGAGCTCTGAGAATTTCTCCAGTCTTATATTTGGCTCATCCCAAACTTTGAGAATCTTTTTTTAAAGTTTGCAAAAAAAATAATCATAAGCATTTTTGTGCACATTTCTCCTGATTCATGCATTTTTGTATGCCTAATATAGCATATATTTGAACAAATCTGACCAGGTTTGTAGTTTGAGAGTACTTTTGGACCCAGCTTTGGCTAGAGGACCTGGAGCAGCTGTGAGAAAGATGTTTTTTTGCAACTTAAGTTTGTGCACCACTGCACCCATTCTTGGATAAAGAGGGCCCAGGCAGGATCACACATGCCTTAGTTATATTGACGTTGGACTAGTATAACATGCTCTATTTGGAGCTGCCTTTGAAAAGTGTTCTGAAACTTCAGCTGGTACAAAATGCTGCATCTACATTTTTGACTGGGACCAGTTATTTGGATCATGCAATTTTCTTAGCCCTGTTCAGGCATTCTACCTCTGTGTAGAGCCAATATGCAATGATGAGCATGCTAGTACAGCCCCTTTTCTACTTGTGTCAGTTTCCCATGTGAAGTAGGACACTGGAAAACTAGGGTTTTACTTTGCGAGTAGAAAAGATTCCTCACCGCAGAAGTTATTCCTCCAATCATGGAGGGTGATGGGGGCAGAATTAGTGTGCTCACCCTTGCTTAGTCCCTTGCACTTTGCTTCTATACAGAAGCCAAACACCTGAATAAGGCTGCTGCTGCTACCACGCATTTACTGGATTGGCCCTTTGTCTGTTTCCAAGTCACAATTCAAAGTGCTGGTCATTACATTTGAAGTCCTAAACTGTTTACAAGTAGGATATACCTTTCAAAGCTTTTAATCAGGAGTGGGGAACCTGCAGCCCATTGGCTGAATCCAGTCCATGAAGGAACCTCTGTGGGCCCTGCCCCTCTTCTAGGCCCCACTCCTGCACCTGATACCATTTGCTTCTCCCTCCCCATTTGCTTTTCTTTATGCAGAGGGGGGGGGGCAAATAAATAAATAAATAAATAAATAAATAAATAAATAAATAAATAAATAAAAAATAAGGAGCTCCCTGCATGGAGAAAGTGATTCAGATGGCACTTGGAGGAGCTGCTCTCTGAAGCACTGGCTGAGCTCCTTTCTCCATGCAGGGAGAGACATGGAGCTCAGTGGCTCTCTCTGCATGGAGAAAAGTGAAATGGACAGGGAGTGGGACAGGATGATATCAGGGATGGGGCAGGGCTCAGGGGAGCCTCCCCCGTTACCTTCTAGTCCATTGGATTGGTCTGGTGGGAATCCGCCCCCCAGAAGCATAAAGGTCCCTTGCCCCTGCTCTGAATGCTTTATGATCAAGATGCTTAAAAGACCATCTCCTGCACACCCACTTCAGTCATTGGGGGAGGCTCATCAGAGGTTCAGTTGCTAGTTATGTAGAAAGGGCCTTGGCCTTCCTTGTAGTGCCACCTCCTTGAAGGCACTTAGCTGCCTGGCAAAAATAATTATATTCCTGCGGGATTTGGGGCTGTCAAAGAATTCACAAATATCAATGCAACTGTAGAGAAGGATCAACCCTGAGCCATTATACTTTTCACATCCATAAATACATGGAATAGTACCTTCCCCACTGCTAGGGATGGGTGAACCACTGATATTCAAGCTCGCCAAGATTCTGCAAACATCAGCTCGCTGCTAGATGCTCCTCGATTTGCGCTCACGTTTGCGCTTGCTATTCGTTTTGCATGAATGGGAAAATGCGCAAAACGAACATCCATTGAATGTGAAAGTTGCGCAAAGAATTCCCAACTTTGCACAAATTTCCAAAACTGCGCAAATTTCCCCCATAGGCTAAAGTGTGGGTGATTTAGAACTGGTGTATATGGAGAAAGATGTGCATGTTAAGAATGTTGTGCATTTTTCAAGTATACATTTTGCGAATATGAAGGCAAGTCTGGGAATTTGCGAACATTTTCGGAGAAAATGCACTCCTTTTTGGTTCACATTCTGGGTTGCAAATGGGGCATTTTGAAGTGATTAAGTGATTTGTGAACTAAAACAAAATTCTCAGACATCCCTACGAACAGGTATAAGGGAGCAGATCAGCACATAATTCATCTTAAGTTAAAAAAAACCTCTTATAAATTAAATTGTAATTTCCCAGGGTGCTGTCACACTCTGCTGTGACCATGAAATGGAGGAGCTATGAAGGTTCAATTCTGAATGGCTCTCAGTTAGTTCTGCTGAGACAAATTAAGAGAGTATAATCCATAGGGGTTCAAGCGGAGCACCAAAACCTGCTTCCCTTTCCAAGAAAGTAGGATCTCACCAGAGACTGGGGGCGTCAAGGGGATGCTTATACTTTCTAGGCCCTTTACCTTGTTCCGTACAAGTGTGTACAGTTGGCATTTATCCCTATGAAAAGCAAGTACGTACAATACTGTACTTGGGGATGTGGCAAATGGGGAGCAAAACTTGCCTTTCCCCAACACTGGGGAGTCATGATGAGAGGGACTCCACATCAATATGCATAGTGCCCCCTACACTTGAATCCCTGCAATATAAAGATCTTCTCTCTTCCACCCCACTCCCTATCATAATGGCAAGCATTTATTAGAATGCAATATTATTTATTACAGGAAATCAACACGGCTTTAAAATGTTCAGATTCCATGAGTATTGTAGGAGATACAAAATCAAGACATTTTAACACTGCCAGCTTCAATTGCTAGAAAGAAAGCTCTTCCATAGTCTCTCTAAGATGGATGCAAATTCCTTACCAGCTTTGGAAATGAAGTGGAAGGATAAGCCATCTTTAAGTTTCACTTTCATCAAATTTGGCACATGGATGCCACGTTGATACCACTCTGATACAGATTGCAGCTGAGCGGAGTAGTAGATGCCTTTCAGGCCGTCCTCACTGATTAATTCATTTGGGGGGGGGGGGTATTGGAAGGAATTTAATCTGCAATGAATGGTTTACTGAACTAAAGTACCAGCAAAACTAATCACAGTGCCTGCATCACGTCTCTGAGAGAAGACCCATGGCATTAAAAAAAAATAAAAATCTGTACAGACAGAGATCTTCTTTTCTGGTATAGATATTCTCAGTTTTCATGTTACATTGGCATTCAAAGGGTGGCTTAAAAGATTTTGCTTCTGCCTTTAAATGTGTTTTGAGAAACAGCCTTGTATTGAATGAATGAGTTCTTTCAATGCTTATTTAAAGAGACAGGTGTTCTTGAAATTTCAGTAGAAAAAAGAACTGCTTTCTTCCAGCTGTCTCTTTTTGTAAACATCTATTTTATGCAGCAGAATATCCCCAAGATATATATCAATACACTATTTGCGAGAATTCATTGTCAATCATATCTATTCAGCATTTTACCATACAAGCTAAATATTGTACTATGTAGGATTTTTTTTTTTAATGTGGTAAAATAGTCTGCCCAGGAACACGGTAAAACAAAACCAATGCAAGGAATTATCTGTTTACGAAGCATTTATTTAACTTTTTAAAATATGTCAGTAAGCATATAAACGATATGAAAGACAAGATAGCATCTTTTGCAGTTATCAAGTAAATTGTGTGTTGCCATACAGGGTTGCAGCTGGAGGGCTGCTGTTTGAGAAGCAGAAATCCAAAGTGCTGCTAGACATACAGAGCTAGTTATGTTTTTCTCTGATGGCTGCTTCACACTACAGAGTAAGTCCCATTGAACTCAGTTGGACTTCTGAATTAAGATGCTTAGGATTACACGGTTTGGGGTGAATGTGTTTGCTCGGCTACACCAACTTTACACCAGTAGGTTGTATCCAAGAGTGTCCTTCCACCAGCAGAACAGGAACCAAAGGCAGTTCAAAGTCTCCCTCCTAATGCAGCCTCCCCTGCACCCCCAAGTCTGTTCCAGGGGTTGGGGGATCCTCTGGAGCAGATTTAGGGTATGTGTGTGGGGGGCCTGCATGGGGGAGGAGGGGAACGGAAACTCAAGCAGTCTTCTGCTCATGCAACATCGGATTTAGCCCAATGTTTTCTTGCTAGTTAGCATACAAAATGTGAAAGGCAGTTGCACGTTCCAAAATGTGCAGTGAAACATGCCTTGGGAAACTATAGCCAATCAGAGCTCCCTGATACATGTTCCTAAGTATCCAGGAATGCATGTCTTCCCAGCCCATTTCACATGTCTACTGTGGGAAACATCAGTGTAACACTGGTGAACATGCAGAACACACAACTGCCATGTGTAATGCAAAACAGATCTGAGAGTGGATTCAGGCATTACATGCCTTTGCAAGGGTTCCACTTCCTGTTTTCTGCATTGTTTGAAATATACAAGATTGTGTTTTTGCAAATCCACCCGACTCCAAGCCCCCCCCCCCACACACAGAGGTGAGACATGGGGAAAGCTTGCACATCATTGTGCAGAGGTGAGATGTGGATGTTCCACATTGGGTATTACCAAAATGCATGAAGAAGGGAAAGTCTGTCTCTCTTGCCCTTTGCTCTCCATTATGTAAATCTAAGGCTAGCGCTAATTGTGTCTCTTGTCCGATTTTTTGTTAAAATTGGCTTTCCCGTCGGATATAATTCTTGAACATGCTGCAGCTGCAGTTGTCAAATCACATGCAACATTCTTGGGCAGCTGCTTCTTCACAAAACATAGCAGGGCCTCATCGATAAGGGTCAGTTCTGCTACCTGCAGTGATGGATAAGCAGCATGGTGTTCACCCTGAAAATAAATCAGGCCCTCTAGGCATTCCTTTTCAATGGTCAGAAAACCCACATGGCTTTTGTAGTGTTTGAAAGGAATGTTTGAAGGACTCAAATCTCTGTGCTACCCTCTACCCCCACCCCCAAGAGGAAAAGCTTACCCAGGGGAAGGGGATCAATGTAGCAGGTAGCAGAGAATTCCCTCACAAATGGAGAAACTACAACCTACATGCTCCCCAATGGAAAATGATGCCAGCATTAAGGATGCTTGAGGAATCCAGTCTTCATGAATTCCAATATGAATTGACATGATCCGCATCTCCTGAGGAAATGTGTGTAGCAGAACATAGTCACCCATCGAGTTTCATACTTCTCCTAATTTTGTGATGCAGCTCTTGGCTCAAAAAAAAAACACCATACCAAAATGCATTTAAAATGTGCATTTTGGGATCAAATACTTTTAGAAAAGGGTATTTTGCAAGGATAGTACGTATGTTCAAAATATGTATTTAAATGCTTATTAAAATGTTACATTTCATGCAGTTGTGGGTTTGTTTGTTTTTAATTGGGTATTAATGCAGAAACCAGATGGAACGTCCTTATCAATGAACAGCTGTGTAATTGACATGGATTGGAAATAGACTGATCTGACCATCCCTAATTTATGTTGGCAATTATATACTTACCTCTGAGTGGGGGGGGAGGGGAGGCCTTGCAGGGCTCGCCCATCATCAAGGGAGTCCTCCACTGCCTGATATATTAACCCCCTTCGTCATAGATCATAGAGTTGGAAGGAGCCTACAAGTCCAACCCCCTGCTCAATGCAGGAAACTAGAGGAGGGGTCTCCCATCCAAGTAACAACCAGGCTTGACCCTGCTTAGCTTTCCACACTCAGACAAGTTGAGCCAGCGTAAGCCACAGGCCTGTTTTCAAGGTCAGTATTTTTCCTCTTGTATGAGGGGAAGGGAGTAGGAGCTTGTGGCAGAGGTGAGGCCAGGTATGATTCCCCTGGCAAGAATTCGAGTAGGGTTGCTCACATCATCAAACACTTCGTGCTCAAATTCTCACCCCAGTCCAATGTAGCATAGTGGTTAGAGTGTTGGACTGGGACTCAGGAGATCCGGGTTCTAGTTCCCACTCAGTCATGAAGCTCACTGGATGACTTTGGGCCAGTCACTGACTCTCGGCCTAACCTACCTCACAGGGTTGTTGTGAAGATGAAATGGAGAGGAGGAGGAGGATTGTGTAAGCCGCCTTGGGTTCCTTGCAGGAAAAAGGTGGGTGGGATCTAAATATAATTATTAATTAATTAATTAATTAATAACCCTATTTATTTAAATAATAGATTTATATACAGCTGAGCATATTTAAAAATAGCTCTAAGTGGTTCACAAAGTACATCATAATATACATTAAAATACAATTAAAATACATAAAATTGCTAAAACATCAATGTAAAACATTAATAAAAACATTAAAATCAATTAAAACAACACCATAATTAAAAACAAATAGACTTTTCATATACCTGAAAGATGTTGAATGCAGGAGAATGGGGTGCAACTCATGTGCAATGGAACTGAAGTTCAGACCTGCCAAATGTTGCAGATGTGTGCCAAAAGCATAATTGCCCACCCTGATCTTTGACTTCCTTGTCCTATACTGTGCTGAGCTGAGAAAACCATACGCAGAGTTCAATCCAATGTAAGAATTCCAGCACACCTGTTACTGGGCTGTTTCTCCCGTTTCTCTGCTGTTGGCACCCAATTCTACAGTGTGGAGCACACTGCGTCACTGCTCATTTCAAGGCCCTGGCTGGTACAACTATGCTGCACAACAACTGTCTTGGGGGATGCAGAGAGGTAAGCAGGCTGTCATATAAAGGACCATTGTAGCAAGCCTAGTTCACCAGCACTGATGCAAGTCTACACTGGCAAATCATTATCACAAGGAAGGATGATATTTTTAGGTTCATAAATGGAAAGTAGAGCAGTGTGGCATTGCCCAATATGCCCAGCATAGGATGTTGGTTTAGTTTCACTGTCACAAGACTCTGTTTTCATTGCCTATGCTTCACATTGCAGCCCCATCATCTGGAATTAGAATAAATCTGGAGATTTATCTGTATTAGCCCATTTCTATGTTCCTCACTCTGGTACATTCATCTATTGTGCCCTGTTGTAAATTCTGTGCTTCCATAGCCTGAATTACAGCTGTAACATTTCGTAATTTGACTATTTCTTTCTGACAAGCATTACACGTCTTTTAATCTGAAAAGTAGCAGACAGGGCTAGATAAACATTAGTCTGGCAACATGACTAGGCATTGCTTGCACAACTTCTGACCCACTCAGCTGAGCTCAGCCTCCCAAACATGCATTGTGGCCTCCGATGTGCTTGTTGACAGCCCCTGTTTTGCAGTCCCAACCTAGAAGCGAAATGGAAGATTTCTTGAACCTAGTAGGCTGATGAGCTACATTTGACTTTGCGCACCATGCGTTGTGCAGGCCTTACTTAAGCTTTGAGTTAATTTACTATGTTTTCCTTCTGTTCTGTTCTTCTCCTGGGTGATGGTGGAAACAAGCAGAACAAGTTTGGAAATCCTGAGCCCATTATGAGCGGCACCCAAATGCCCTCTGAAATTCTGGCTGAGCTTGTAATACGCTTGGCCTGGGATTGGTCTTCCCCTGCCCTTGTCCTTTCCCCATCCCATCCAAAGTGACCAGGCTGCTGCAACTGAGAGAGCCCTTTCTGTGGGGCTCCATTTGATTCTTGGACTGCCATGGCAGAAACTCAGGTGCAAGGATCCATAGGAAATGTAGTTCCCATGGATCTTAACATCCTACTAGAGTTATCAGTATTGGAAGAAACTAGGTTCTTAATGGATTCTTGCTCATGAGATGCTATTGCACATGCATATGACAATATCCCACCAGTCCATTACATGAATGGTATCATCTCACTTTTATGCTTCCCAGTGCTATGCCTGTATCAAATACAGCAGCTGATGCTGCAGGTGATTCAACAGTCTTAACTGATGTGAAGAAATGTTTAAGTTGAGAATGCTTAATGCATTCTTAACTTTACAGAAGTATGTATAACTGTTGACAGAGATTTGCTGGATTATTGTGCACCTTAAACTATGGGACTCTAAACTAGAAGTCTGAGGCTACAGGATTGCAGCACCTCTTGTTTGATTTAGTAAGCCTCTTATACAACCATTATTTCTATTTTTAAATGCAAGACGATGTGATGTCTGATCATGTTTTATTGCTGTTCTGACACAGTCATTACCTACAAATGAATAATAACTGATTTTATGGCACATTTAATATTATTTGGCTATTTGCTGCTTGTGTAAAAGTAGATAGTGAGATCGTTTGTCATGTTTGCGGCACGCAAATGCAATCACTTTGACAGACATTTTCAATGGAAGCTTTTGGAATGCAAATCAGATATTTCCAGCTATGAAAATATATTTCTTATTCTTATTATCTCCACCCACACCCCCTTTTCAATTTAGAAGGCTTAGTTTTGTTGTTTCTCTCTTTTCTTCTGTAATACTTGGTTTGGTTTGAAATTGATTTGCTATATTAGCCTTTCCCAACCTGGTGCTCTCCAGATGTGATGGACTACAATTCCCATGCCCATGCTGGCTGTGGATTATGGGAGCTGAAATCCAACACATCAGTAGGGCACTAGGTTGGGCAAGGCTGCACTATATTCTACCCCATTTTTATATGAAGCACACCGTTGAGATATAATTTAATTTAAAGAAAAGTATTTATTGGCCAAGTCTGAACATGTGTAGCAGGGAGGATGGTAAAGGGAAGCTGAATGAAGCTTTCAGAACGCATCTATTGGCCATGAGTGGTCAGGAAATAATAGCAGTAATATTGTTATGATGGTGGTGTAAGCCTCCCCAGGATTGCTGACATATAAACTATTTATTTATTTATTTTATTTATTTTGTATTTATTATATTTATACCCCACCTTTTTTCCTGCAAGGAATCCAAGGCGGCTTGCATAATCCTCCTCCTCCTCTCCATTTTACCCTCACAACAACCCTGTGAGGTAGGTTAGGCTGAGAGTCAGTGACTGGCCCAAAGTCACCCAGTGAGCTTCATGGCTGAGCAGGGATTTGAACCCAGATCTCCCGAGTCCCAGTCCAACACTTTAACCACTACGCCACACTGGCTCTCTGTTACCAGTGGTGTTTTTGTGTCTGTCTTCAAGTACCAAGGAAATCATTTCCCAAAGATTTCTCTCACTCACCCCCAAAGTAAAAGGATTTTATATGAAGTTGGTAGGATACAATTTTTTTTCATAAGACCAGCAAAACAGAGGCTGCACTGTATCCCTGCAAACTGAAATGTTACTTCAAATGCTTGAATGCCCCTGTTGTTCTTTAGCGCCATTTTAGGGGGATTTAATTTGCATTTCAACGTGAACTTACCAAATTGGCACCTGAACCTAAACACAAATCGGAATGCAGTTTGCTGTCAAATTCCATTCCATTTCTGAAATTTTCAATGCAGAGTGCAAATTAAAGTGCACAAAAATACATATGGTACATTTCCAACAATGCAAACAAAACAACTTATATTGGGGGGAAATGTGCACAAATGCCACTTTATTCATTGAAAAAAGTGTGCATTTGCCAAAATTTTGCACCTTTTAAAAATGCTTACCAAAAATGTGTGTGTGTGTGTGTGTGTGTGTGTGTGTGTTTTAAATGTGTATGGAAATCCATACAAATTATACATGGACTTAAATTGCAACCCAATGCAGAAACAGGATGGAAAAAACTCAAAACTGAAAAAAATGTGAACCCAAACAAAATTGAGATATACAGATTCGGCCATCCCAACTTAACACATACGTTATGGTTATTATGTATAACCATTCCCCCAAATGGTCCTCAACATCAACATAACATCCTGTAACAGATGGTGTGACACCTTTGTAAATAATAAATTAGGTAATTACATAAATTTAAGATTTAACAGCCAAGGATCTCTGAGGCATGTAGGGGGATGCAGAGGAGGAATCTGTTCTGCCAGAGATTTCTGTTCTGTTGGATGGACTAGTGGTGGGCAGCCCGCCAGGGACCTGACCCACCTCCAGTTCAGTGGCTGCTGCCGCCGCACCCACCAAAGCAAGCCAAAAGCGGATGCTTGTTGAGCCACTCAGCAAGCTTCTGGGTTCAAGGCGGGCTGCTTTTTATGTAGAAAATGGCGTGAGATATGTTAAAAGCGGCCACAATTTGCATAACTTGCGGAAATTGTGGCCATTTTTGGCGTCTCTTACTGCATTTTCTATGTAAAATGCGGCCCGCCAGGAGAACGCGAGTTGAACTTGGGATAGCAGGTAGGTGGGACGGAGTTTGGGGGGGGTCGAGCCCGGTGAATTCACTGGACTTTCCACACACACCCCGAATGAAATCCTCATGAATTTCTAATGGACACCATTGGATGAGAAGGGAAATTTGCAAAAGCATCTATTGATTTCTCTTCAGTAGAGATCATGGTGTCATAAGCAATTATTCTAGCACACTGTTGAGCAGTGTAATCTGAACTTCCAACTTATTAGCATGACAGGACTTGTTGAATCTCATTAGAGGTTTCATTCTCTGGAATGAAACTTCTAAAATCTTTATCTGTGAGGTTCCTTAGGAACACATGTGAACCCAGCAAGACACCTGATTCAAGTGTCACATGTCTCACTGATATCTCATTTAGGGTCTTCTTAAATGATGAAGAACATTCATGGTTTAATAACTTTGAAATAGAATCTACCCTTCACTTGTAAAAATTGCACAGACCTTCCTGCATTTTAAAATGTCCAATACCTTTGTTATTCTTTCTTGTAGATGAATGCACAGCAGCCACTGTGGAGGATTTTAATTTAACTGTGCATAGATTTCTCAGTAAAACCTTATCCCAAACTGGTTTGCAGAATTCACAGACATAAGTGTAATTTAGAGCCTGTTCAAGGCTCCTTAATGAAGCCAAATCTTGATAAATGTCCCCTTGAACCTGGAGGTGAAAGAAACAGAATAAATACTGGTGAAAAGGAATATGTGGTAGCTGTGGGAGCAGCACTATTAAACCTATGCATTGCACATTGGCTTCCAGCTTGTTGTGTGTATTTGTCACCATACACCGTTTTTTGGCACAAAGATTCAAGAAGCAGCTTACCATGGTCTAGAAGCCAACGTTAGCCCGGTGAATATATTAACAGAGCAGAACTGGAGCTGGTTCCCTGTAGTCCTGTGCCATATCACTTTGGCAATTTCTACGTAGGAAGACAAACCACTTGGGTGGTCCAGATGACATAGTGTCTTCCCATGCCAATGTCACCTCTCTGTTATAGCTGGCAACACTAGTATGAGAGTGATAAGGATGGATGAATCAGTGAATTTCGGTTTCTCTCACTTTTTCATTTTTGCAGTCATAAATTTGGTTCATCTCAAACTTTTGCAAATTTCTTAAGTCTTAAGTTCAGTTCATCCCGAACACAGAATTTATAAAACAAACAAACAAGCAAGCAAACAAACAGGTATGCATCAAAATTCATAAGCATTTCTGTATATATTCCTCCGAATGCATGCATTTTTGGATGCATTTTTGCCTAATATACACATTTTTGCAAGCGGTTTTCCTAATATAATACACAATTAAACATCACTTACCCTAATGTACACATTTTTGTATGCATTTTTGGATTGAAGGACTCAACTGCAAAATTCAGAAAAGCGTGAATTTCAAAGGATAGTTGAGTTTTGGTACACATAGAGGTCAGAAAGTGCAAAATGAGGTATGTTCTCATTAAAATGTGAACTGAACAAATTTCTCTTTCATCCCCAGTATGCAACCACATAGATCAGGCAACCCATGTAGTTTGTCTCTGCAGATGTGGGACTAGAACATGAGGAAGTAGCTCTCATATGGCTCCAGTAACATATGAACTACACTATGCATGGAGTTTTCCAGCAGCTATCATGTAACTCTAAGAGGCAACACACTAAAGGAGATTAAAACCACAATTCTCCAAGCACAGCTGCTTCATCATCTCCATTCATTCTAATTGTGAGTAGACCAGGACAAACTGGGGCTTCTCAGAAATGATCCTATGTAATACTATGAAAACCAGATATGTAAAATGAGTGAGTAGTGCTTGTTTAGCAGAACTGCTTTAGCAGACTGCGCCTACTACAAACGTCTTTCCAGGTTTACTTTCAAAGAAAGCATTATATAACTAGGGCTTGGTTGGCTCAAATATGAATGTAGATCTCTTGATTTCTCTACACTGGATTGCACTTGATGAGTAGCAGCTCCGGGCCAAACTGCACGTTCTTTAAATTGGCTTATTTACCTCAGTGTAAATAGGCCACCTTGAGTCCCAGTATTGGGAAAAACGCGGGTTATAAATAATAATAATAATAATAATAATAATAATAATTATTATTATTATTATTATTTCATAGATTTCATAGATCATAGAGTTGGAAGGAGCCTACAAGGCCATCGAGTCCAACCCCCTGCTCAGTGCAGGAAACTAGAGGAGGGGTCTCCCATCCAAGTAATAACCAGGCCTGACCCTGCTTAGCTTTCCACACTCAGACAAGCTGAGCCAGCGTGAGCCACAGGCCTGTAATCCAATGATGATGTTGATGATGATGATGTAAGTGTGCATGACCCCAATTTGGATCAGGAGAATGGTATCCTGGGAGGGGGGATTTAAACTTGCCCCTCTCCATTTTTGTCTTGAAATTCATTCACACACACACACACACACACACACAGTGGGGATGTAATAAAAGAAAAGTAAAAAACAACATCCCCATTGATTCAGATAAATTTGGTGCATCTTGATATAGCAGCTTTTAAAACCTGTCAGATGATCCAAACCATGGTGTATACAAGGCAGTTTTCTTTCCGTGGTCTACATTTCCATTGGCTAGGAGTCCATGTGTGAATAGTGTAATTATTAATAATTATTATTACGTCTACTGCTACAAGTGGGACCTGCAACAAAATGTTGCCGTGTGGAGTGTGAAGTACTTCTGTTCCGTGTTCCGTTTACTCCTATCCCAGTTTTTGTTTTCTCCATGCACCAGTCAGACAGCATTCTGGGCCTACTGACCATTCTTAGTCCTAAAAATGCCTAGGATTGCGTCCTTACTTTATAGTTTCATAGTTCATAGAGTTGGAAGATGCCTACAAAGCTATTGAGTCCAACCCCCTGCTCAATGCAGGAAACTAGAGGAGGGGTCTCCCATCCAAGTAATAACCAGGCTTGACCCTGCTTAGCTTTCCACACTCAGACAAGCTGAGCCAGCGTAAGCCATAGGCCTCACTGGGCTGTGTTGGGGTACCCCCAAAGTTTTTTCCTAACTTTTTTTGTACTTCTGCAAACTTGAGATCCCCACCCACCAAGTCTTCTGATAGCTCCCTATTTCGTGTGGGTGATGCCATTTTGGCTACAAAATGACTGGCACTCAGAGAATTGAGATTTCAGTTAGTATGTACTACTACTACTACTATTTATATCCTGCTTTTCTTTACAAAAAGTAAACTGTGAGCCAAAGCAGATGTTACTGCTAGGTAATGTAGCTGCTAGCTAATTAATCATTCTTTTGCAACAGAAATTGCAAAAGAACCCATAGCAGGGGGAGGGGAAGGATTAAAGCTTTCCTACCCCCCATTCTAGGGTCCTGATCTGGATCAGGCCACCTGGACCATCTCAAGAATAAAAATGAAAGAGTCATACTAGCAGCTATGTCTTTAAAGTGACATCTATTTTCACCCTCAAAGTGGCTTAAAAGTAAAAACAAAACAAAGCATAATAAAAAAAGAACCAAGGAATATTACTACTACTACTACTACTACTACTAATAATAATAATAATTTATTAATAGTAATACTACCACTAATAATAATAATAATACTGTTGTGATGCTAAAAGATAGAAAGCCGTACTCAATAAAGAGAAAAAACACAACCCCACATCATTACAGGGCCAGGCTAACTGAAAGAGCTATAGATGCTTTCTGAAAGAGCCAGACTTTTGCCAGGGGCTTGAAAGAAGGCAGTGTCGGGGCCTGGCAAACCTCTCTGGGGAATTGGTGCCACCTCCAAAAAGGTGCTGCTTCAGGTAACCACCTTCCAAGCTTCATTTGTTGTTGGCATTCTGTTGAGAAGTAGAGAAGGAGCCTGGTCCAAGACCCTCGAAGCAAGAAGACGGGGGAGAAAAGATCACGCGATATGGGTGGTGACAGCTGACATGGGTCAACTTCCAGTGATGTTTCAGCCTGCTGGATGCTAAAATTAGTGGGATGGCAGTCAATTGGTAATGGTGGGGGAGGGCAAGGATATGCATTGTGAGTGTAGATTTTTGTAAGGTAATTCAAAAATTAATCCTCTCTCAAGACAAGAAGAACAGGGGCCGGGAAGTCCTACTCAGCATGGTGAGATGAGGAGGGCTGTGTTCGCAATTTAGTTCGGTGCCTGCTAAGCCTTTTTTGCCTTGGAGACCTAAAGTAACTTAAGAACAATTGTTGTCTGCTCTTCTGTACATAATGCCAAACAATGGCAAAGCTGTGACAGCTGCTGCTTTGATCTGAGCATGCCAATCGCTGAGGCGGGAAGGCAGCTTTGGAATATAAAAGGGCAAATTATATGTGAAGATTGCAGTGGGATCCTGCTTTTGGGGGGTGAGAATGGGGCTGCTTCTTAAACATTTGGCTCCTTTGCTGCCTTTTTCTTTAGAATTCTCCTGTTGTGGCTTCATGGAACACATGTCCCCTATGTGCACTGGATGTATCTAGGAACAGAGTACATCTATCAATAGACCCATCAGCTGTAATGGCACTATATGGATGTGTATCTTTTTCTGAATCTATCTATGAAGTTTGTCAGTCACTCACTCGGTCTCCTCAGCTGTCTAATCTTTTTATCGTTTTATTGATCTGCACGACCCACAGGCAGGGGAGAGATGGACAGCTGAAATTGCTCTATAAATAGCCAAGTAATCTGGCTGAGATTACCTCATCTTGCTTTATCCAAGCAAACTTTTGTTGTTTTCTTAACAACAATTGCACAGCAATGTATGACTTCAGTGGCTACTGCATACTTCTTTCAGGCTGTGCTAGGGATTGGGAGAACCAGGAATGCTCAAGCTCATGGAAATTCTCCAAACTTTACTTCAAAGCTCAGTTCAGCTTGCTCCCATTGTCATTCGCAATCTGCTTTTCGGTTTGTTTGAATGGGAAAAGTTGTGCATTTGGACAAAGTTGCACATTTTTGGGGTGCACATTTTGCAAATGCAAGTTCAGGAATTTGTGAACATTTCCAGATTATATGTGGTCCCATTCACATTCAGGGTTGCAAACAGGGCATTTTCAAGTGATTTGAGAACAAAATTCTCATGCATCTATATTTTTTGCTTCTGGGGTTAAATGTTCATGAATTAAGTATGTATTCTAAATTTGTTCTCCAAACAATCCATCTATTTTGTAAATTAAGTAGAGGCTTTCATTTATTTTTATTTTTGAATTATATAATTTTGAGATAGAACATGAAATAAATATCAATTGCTGGATCAGAATGTTTCTAGTATTCAATAAATGGATTCCACTCTTTCACAAATTTAGGACATCACTGTCTGCCATCCATCAGCTTCACTAATTTTAATAAGTGTGCTACTTGCCATAATTTATTAATCTACTCTTTACAAGTGATCAATGTTATATTTGTTCCAGTTCTTAGCAATAATCAATTTTGGTGCTGTTAATAAATTCAATATCATTGGTAGATGAATTTTTGATACCTGAGAATGAAGAAGTTCCAATTATATCTTTTTCAGATCTAAAGTTAAATCATATCCTTGGAGGGAACAATCCCATGGCCCATAGGCACTGTTGGGCGGAGGCATAGGATAGTTCAGATTCCCAGTGCTCCAACTTTGGAGCTGGAAATTGGAACCCAAATCCTCCACCCCCTTGCAGCTGGTGCAGAAAGAACTGCACCAGCTGCCCTCCAAGGTCAGAAAACCTCTCCGAGGTCAGAGGGGTCAAAGGTGGCGGAGAGGGGAGGGGAAGAGACTGGAAATGCCAGGATAAGAGGTCTTCTGAAGCTGCTCCAGCCCCCTTCCCTCCCCCTCCCAAAAATGGCCATCTAGCAAAAATGCAGAGTAGGAGAAGCGGGGAGGCAAAGATCGCCTCTGCCATTCCTCTGGTTGCATTGGATGAGCGTGAGCCTCTGAGTTCGGAGGCCCCTGCTCATTTTGATTGGATTGCGCCCTTATTCTATTTATGTATCTTTAAATTTGTTTCCCCAAAAAAATGATCTTTGGGGATGAGCACCACGTATGCATGTAATCAGCTGATTACAATCCACATTTCCACCATACACAATTGTTCTTCCTATAAAATTTG
This sequence comes from Shinisaurus crocodilurus, assembly GCA_021292165.1. Classification (NCBI taxonomy): domain Eukaryota; kingdom Metazoa; phylum Chordata; class Lepidosauria; order Squamata; family Shinisauridae; genus Shinisaurus; species Shinisaurus crocodilurus. The sequence continues at coordinate 276,082,662 of CM037876.1, forward strand.
TTTATTCTTAGTCTAATACCAACATTAAATCAAAAAACTTATTCTCTTTTAACTACACAAAGATTGAGTTTACAGTTCCTCCTGTAAATATTAATTTCCAATCATCTTCAGTAAATTCTAATCCTCTCATTGTCTCCCATCATGTTTAAAACTATTCTCCTTTTAAGAATCTATATGAACATTTTACTGGATTCTAGGGATACACAATCATCCCTCTGCTCACCCAGAAAGGGGTCAAGCCTTTGTAAGCATTAGAAGCAAATGCTCACAAAGCGTCCACCTCCATCAGCATCTCCCCCTTTCCCTAGGCTCTCCCCAAAACATAGCCTGGGGCAAGTGGAAGGCAGTGGTGGCAGCAACTTTAGGCACAGCCAGCCCCAATCACAGCATGTTTCCAACTGAGGAAAAAGTTCCTGGGAGATTTCTTCTTGCCCTGTCTAGCTCAGCTCCAGGTTCCCAAGGGAGCGAGCCTGAAGCAGTTGCACTTACTAGAAGGGCAAGGCAGAGTCAAGTCCAGCTATGCAGGAGAGCCAGGCCATGGACAGATCTATGTTGGTTGGAACTCATTCAGGAAGAGCTGCTGTCTTAGCAACATGCAGATGCCTTCTGAAGCCTTCTGAAGGTTGGCATCTGTTGTTAACTGCCCCCTCTGAGGAGCTGTCTCCTTCTTGTCTAATTCTGCAGCTGCTGACTCCTATCATTGAGGACTGCATCAGAGGGGTGCCTTCCAAGTTCGCTGGTGAAGCCATGTCCTTTGGCCTGGAAGGTCCTGCAGTTGTAGATGATGAGGCCTCCTCTGAGTCAGAGGAGGGATTGAGGCAGGAGAACATGGCATTTCTCAGCAGGAGTCGCATGTAAAGCATAATTTTCCCACTGTGGAGACTGGAGGCCAAGTGAGGCCCTGTCTCTGCTGGGGACTAGGAATGCCCTCTGCCTTTCAGCTGCCCCACATGCAGTTTCTGGGCAGCCTTGGGTAAGGGTAAGGGGTGGCAGCAGGAATGGCTCTTAGGACTGGAGTCATCACAGCCTGTTCTGCAACATCGCAACCAGGTATCACCTGCAAATTCCATGATATTCAGTGTTGTTGCAGCCATTCTATGATTAACTTATATTCTCACTTATGTGCTTTTAAAAACAAAACAACATTGAAACATGCTTCTGGGTTGGGTTGCCCAATCTTTGGAGCATTAACGTTAGATGTTCAGAACTTTTTTTGTAGCTGCTTTTTCATTTTACAAGCCAGGTTTGCTTTACTCAACATGTGGATTCTTTGTTTGCTTGCAACACAGAACAGCTCAGTCTTATATTTTAATTTATATGCATCAGTTGCTTGAATGACTGGAAAGTTATAATTTAAATATCCCCTGTCAGAGAACCAGTACACAGGTTCTTGCTATTTTCTCAGTTTGGGGTTTGTTTGTTTTTTAATGGAAATAGCAATAATTGAGCTTGCTTTCATTTGTCTGAGTTTGGTCCAGTGCTGAAACTTGTGAATCTGGTTATCTGCTCTCTAATCGAATTGGCCAGAATCACATCCTGTGCTGAAATGCATTTAGGTTGTTTTGAGGCAACTGGGGTACTTCTTGGGATGCTTGACTAAGATTTCTGATTTTGGTTATTCTCCGGGCAAGAAATCCAATGTGGCTGCCCATAACCCTGTGAACTCAGAGGATTATGGGCCTCCAATGGAGGGTGGGAGGAGGGCGGAGGCAAAGGTCGCCTCCGTGCTTCTCCCACTCTGCAAAAGACTTAGACGGCCAATTTTGGCCATCTAAGTCTTTTGCCCTGGCGTGCGAGGAGGAGAGGATGATGCGCCGCCAGGATACATCATATCGTGGTGGAGCCTTACTCCTCCCCTCTCTACCCCCAGGAACACCCACAAACCTCTGGCTGAAAGGCCAGTCTTCCAACCTCAGAGCCACAGCCGGTGTAGTTCTTTCCACTCCAGCTTTGAAGGTGGAGGCTGGAGCGCATTTCCAAGGTCAGAGCTGGGACTGCAACCTCTCCCATGGCTGTCTAGCAGCCATAGGATTGTGTTCTATTTCTCCCTTTTTCTCTTTTTAAACCTCTGATAGGAACTCATTTCTGGTTTTTTGACATGTATATCAGGGTAAAATGTTGTGCAAATGAATTTACAGAAGTTCAAAGCGGAGTGCATTTATGGGCCAGTTTCAATATTTGTCTATTTATTTATTGTCAAATCACTGTTTCTCACCAGATGTTAATGTGCACGTATATATTATAATGTGGATTAGTATGTATGGGAGTTTTGATTATGATTTATATATTTATTTATTTATATATTTATTATATTTTTGAATCGCCCATCTATGAACATTTCCCATTTGCAGCCTTAAATGTGAGCAGGAGAACATGTTCTCCGAAAATGTTGGCAAATTCCAGAACTTGAATTAATATTTGAAAAAAATGTACATTTTCATGCTTTGCTCTATGGAGGACAAAGTGCACATTCTGGTGCACTTTAAAAAAAAATGCATTTTCCCCATTTGAAATGCATTCTTTTCCTGTTTGAACGACATGAAAAAGGAGTGCAAACAAACCTGATAAATGTGCTTGGAAAATCTGAGCAAACTCAAATATTGCTTCTTCACCCATCCCTACAAATTTGTGGGTAGAGTCCGACACCTTACTGCAAAGGGAAACATCCCTCCCCCTGACTCCCAATTGTAGCTACTTCCCCATTTGGCAAGGATGAAAACATGGTAAAATATTTTTAGAAGAAATCAAACCAAAGCTGAAATATATTCCTAAAAATGGATCTCCAGGTGTGGATGCATGGTGTGTGTGTGGCAAAATAGAATCAGTGAGGGGCTCAGAGTGTTAAAAAGACATGATGGCTGTTGATCTGTTTGGATCCACTAGGTGGTTGTTGTTGTTTAAGGTGTATACAACCACAGGATGTGTATAGAGGGGATAGTTGTGTCACTGCTGTGATACTGGGGAAGGCCAACTCCACCCCATTCCTGGAATACCTCATTTTGGTGCTTACTGCCAGTGGAAACAACACTGGCAGTAGATCTATACCTGTGTAGCTTTCTGGGGTGGCCAGCTGGGTGGCCATACTTCTCCCCACAAACAGAGCTTTTCCTCCAATGGTGGAGGGGCTTGTCCACCACATACAAACCCTCTCCTGCCTATGGATCTGAGGTTAGGATTGCACTCATAATCGTCTTCATTGCTCTCCCCACAGGATCCTACAACTTGATGTCTACAAAGTGGTTGATATTTGTTAGGGAGTAGGAGAACATCAATTACATCCATGTAAAACAAAAAAGGGCAAAAACGCCAAGTCAGTACCACCTCCACCTGTACCCTGTCAACTAGGTGTCATCTGGGGATGTATGGATTTTGTTAAATCTATTCCGTCTGCATTTTGCAGATTGGCAGGCACTTTTCTTCCATCATCCGCTTATTGATGGAATCGTATTTTTTTTTCCATTTCCCAAACTTGCATTCATTTGCACTTGCGTAAATTTGCAGTCGTGCAAATTTGCGCTTCTGAAAAGGCACATATCCCCCCCAAAATACACAAATCCCCTCAAAATACGTTTTATCACACTTTAGCCAATGGGGGGAAATGTGCATTTTTGGTCGGTGTTTTTTTTTTTTCTTTTTTTTTTCTATAACTACATTTGCGTAAAATTCCAGATAGTTGAAAACCAGTCTACAAGTCTGCAGAATCCGTGCAACTTGGGAAAAGACAGCCCGCTGAGGAATATGTGGGTCGGATTAATAGAAAACCAAACATTTGAATCTGTTGTGGATTTCTCCGACATCCCTATGTCATGCCATGCTATGATGCAATAATTTCCAATACATTCCAAATGGGAATTTCAGGTCAAACCCTCCAGGTTTTGAATGAATGATTGAAATATAGGTAGAATAATGACAGAGAATATCAAGCTGGTATAGATGTATTGCAAACATGTACAATTACAACACACAACTTTAAAAGGGGATGTTCCAAATGCCTCAAAGCAAATAGAAATAAGAATATTTTCCGACTAGCAGGGGAAAATGGAGTCTACCCCCAGAACAATATGCAGATAATGCTATGTGCCCTGAATCTTCAAAGGAACGGAAGGACCAGGTTGTCACTATGCTATTCAAAAGACTGATAGCCCACACCCTGCATTCATCATCACAGACTTCCAGGAGCAGCGGAAGTGTGCCTATGTACACCAGTTGCTGGGGAACATGGGCAAGAGGGTGCTGTTGCACTCATGTCCTGCTTGTGGGATCCCGTGGGCTGCTTGTTGGCTCTGTGTCAACAGAATGCTGGACTAGATGGACTCTTGGTCTGATCCAGCAGGGCTCTTCTTATGTTCTTATGCTCCACATCCTGGATTGGAGGCTCCTCTGGCTGGGGTGTGGGACGGGGCCTTTGCAGCTGCAGCACCTCCTGGAAGGCCCGAACAGCCCTTTATTTGATGGGCTTTTGGCACGGGCCTGTCAGCACTTTTTTCAGCAGCTGCCAGGACCCCAGCCCCTTGGCAAGGCCTATTGTTGCTGATGCCTGCCCTGGGCCCCCTTTATTTATTTTTTCTGGCCCCAAACTTGCTTGGTGACTGGATCTAGCCATCATTTTTATTTCCTGCAATGCCACCAACCTAGCATCATTCTGGTGCATTGCACAACATTTAAAAGGTGACTAGACACACCCAAGTAGTGTTGCTTAGAGTACTGCCGTCACAGTTAGATAAGCCTGCCATGGTTTACTGATGGAGGAGGCAGTTTGCTAGAGGACACTTTGCCCAGCCCCCTCCCCAAACCTGGAGTCTGCGCTGTTTTGCGGGATTGTAAAAAAAATATGTTTTCTCAGGTCCTTTGGTTTGATTTGAGTTTTGCTCCCCTGTGATGAGTCTGTTTCAGTTGGCTGCAGTTTTCAAGCTCTCTTTTTAGTTACTGTGCATTTTGTTTTATATCATGACTCTCACTGTGGATAGAAAAAAGATGGAAGGAGCAGTGGGAAAACCTGGGACAGTTGCAAATGGAAAACGTTTGCATCCAAATCTCCCATAAAATTCTGTGAATGGGGCAGGGCAATTGCAGGTTAAAAGCCTCATCTGGAAATACCCAGAGAATAAAAATGAAGTAAAGATCAGCCATTCCTTACAGATATGCATGTCCCATGATAATCACAAAATCACATGTCAGTTTTTCAAGTTACACAGAATCATCTCAAGTATACTTTTTAAAAGATTAAGGGTAATGTATTGGGCAAAAATATAATGCCTAGTGGTGTGATTTCATTCTTTAGATCCACTCTGAAAATTTGGTTTTAGTCACCTTTATCCCATATTTAATATTTGAAATAATGGAAGCAATGTTAATTTGTGCCAAAACAGATTTTACTTTAAATCCATATCTAGCCGCCACGTCTTTAAAAAGAGAGAGAGAGAGAGAGAGAGAGAGAGAGAGTATACGCAGGGCCTCCAATCTGGATTGGAACCTAGCATGGGGGGGGGGGTTAGGGGGGCTCTTAAGATCCAGATCAGGGGCCTTGCACCTACTCTGGAGTAAATGTGGAAGAAAAAGACGTAGCGGCTAGATACGGATTTAAAGTAATGCCTGTTTTGGCCCTTAGCGATCCATAATGAAATGGTAGTATCCATAAGTCACATATGCATCTCCCACAGACACATTCAGATAGAGTGTCCATGATATGCCAAGTAACAATCCTAAAGAAAAAGTGTGTTGGAAGAGAGTTTTGAGGAATGGGGCTCCTGCTTTTCATTTCTACTGGGTCATGGATAATCATATCCTCATATATGCTTAAATAACTGCCCAGGCTCTCTGTCCCCCCCCCCTCCTTCCCTTGCCCCAACATGTTGGTCAGGTGGCATTTGTTTATGAGGGAGCTCTCAATTGAAAGAGGCACTAATTACATTCTCTTTTGCTTGCTGTGCTGCTCTCTCCAAAGAGTACTTTGGTAATTGCTCACCCACACATTGCTTTTTTTAAGCTATGAGCTGTATCCTTTAAGCGGCGTGCTTTCCTTTCTGTGCAGAATAATTAGTAACTTCGAAGGCATGTCCTCTTTCCTCTGCAAGTTGCTTAGAGCCTGTTCCTGTGTGCATGTCCCCCCAAAAAAGTCCTACTGAGTTCCGTGGGGCTTATATTCCTATGTATGCTTCTATAGGATGGCAGGTGTAGGCAGCATTTAGGGCCTACTCTTATCTCAGGCAACACTATATTTATTTTTATGTATTATTATTTTTTTGTCCCTGGGGTAACTAACTAGTTTGTAGCTAGGGATGTATGAGCAATTTGTTTCAGCTCAGTTTTGATCAGTATTTATCCAGTTTGCACCTTCCGGACTGAACACAGACTCGGATGCAGTCTTTGACTGAAGTCCATACATTTCCGAGCTTGCAATGTGCTTTGTGGACCAAAGAAGAAGAAGTGTTTGACAGCGTGTGTGCACCGGAAAAACATGCATGAAAAAAATGCATGCTTTTGGAAAATGCACATAAATACACTTTAATCAATGAGAGAAGAATGCACACATTTCAAAGATGCTCACACAATTGATGTCTACATTTGGAAAAATACGCACAAAAATATGCACAGATTTTCATGCAAAAACAAAGCTTGCAATCTGAGACAGACTCGAGTTGGAACGAGGTTCAAGATGGAACTTGGAAAACTGTGGCAAGCTCAAGTTTTGCTGATTCACATGTCCCTAGTTTGGACTTGTCCACTTTCCGAATTTCCTCTCTGAAGTAATTCTTTCCAAGCAATTTGAAGGCCACCACAGCCTTTATTCTTAAAAAGATGATGTGGCTCTATGGATGTTGTTCACATTTCAGCCGCAACGGGATGATGATCTAGTGTGTGACCTTTCCTTTAAGGATGGGTGGATTAATCTTAATCTGTTTTTGGCAGCCTGGACAGTAAATGGGGTTCATTAAGGACTTCATTGCCCCTGTGACATCCATTACAGGTCATCCCATCCCTTTCCTTTCCTCCTCCTCCCTCCATACCCCAGTGGAGCCACATGAATTATATGATCTACTTGCGCGCACACACGAACAGTGCTTCAAATCACAGGATTGATGCGGCACATTTAAAAAAATGAATAAAATAAAATAAAACTGGCCACACTGCAAAGTGGAACACAGGAAGCTGCCTTATACTGAGTCAGACCATTGGTCCATCTAGCCCAGTATTGTCAACACTGACTGGCAGTGGCTCTCCAGGGTTTCAGGCAGGATTATCTCCTAGCCCTACCTGGAGAGGCCGGGGATCGAACCTGGGACCTTCTGCATGCAAAGCATGTGCTCTATCACACTGAGCTATGGTCTCTCCCCATGAGTCCTTCCACATGTGCAGGGGGTCTTCAGTGGGCTCTCTTCCAATCACAGCCCCCCCAAAAAACTATATGGCAATCTGCTCTTGAAACTTGATGGTTTTCAGGAATAGCCTCTTGTGCAGAAAAAGTAGCAGCACTTGGAACAGAGTGTGCATAGAAACGTTTATGTGCAAGAACATGCATTGGGACTTTCAGTCCCAGCCATAGCAGTGCACATTTGTGGGTATGTCTTTTTGGTTTATTAAGATACAGTAAAACACACATTTCAGTCAGTAATAAGGACTGGTCTGACACTTTCCCCTAGTGATAAACCAGCTTTCTGGCATGGTTTTGATAACAGATCCAATTAACGGTCAATTCCAATATCTCTAAACATGCCTTGCATTTTACTTAGAAGTACGTTCCACTGATGTCATGGGAACATGAGATGATGTCACTGGGAAAAGTGTTGGGTATTACATTTTGTTCTCTTCTGAATGAAGCCTTTCACAGTGCCAATCTAATGTGGGAGTGGGAAACCAGTATCCCCTGTGCTGAGTATACAAGCAATTTGCTAGATGTTGTATTCACCCCCATATAGCTAGGATGGGTGAGAAATTCACTCTGTTCAGGTTGTGATTTTTAAAAATTTACCCAATTCGCACCTCCTGAGTCTTTTTCAATGATCTGAGACAGAGTTGCATTCTGAAATCCACACTTGGGTGAGCTTTTTGATGCAGCTCATCTTGAGGGAAAATACTCACAGAAATGTGCACGTTAGTGTAAAGTGCACACAAAACAGCATTTCAGCATTGTAAAGTACCCGGGGGGGGATGCCTCTGTTTAAAATGTGCACAAAAATATGTACATGAATGCATATAATTTGAAAAATGCACGCACTGATTTTTTTTATTATTAAAAAACACACAAAAATGCAAGTTCATGTGGACACATCACAGAACAAGCCTGATGAAAGAAATGACAATCTTGGCAAGACAGAGAGTGACAGAACTGTCCATCCCAACATGTAACAGCCCGTTGCTCCCATTGGGGGACAGCCTGTTTTCATGTATGGATATTGTCTCACCAAATCAAGGTGATGGGAATATTGCCCAGGACAAAGGGTAGAATGGATATTTTCTTTACTAAGCAATATCATATGATTTCAGAGGTGGCTGGCCTGCTTCTTTATTTCTGTCAGTGGAGGCAGAGGAACTCAAAATGCGTTTGTTATGTTACGGGATCCGTTAATTCAGCACGGAAGAGAAGAATGTATCAAATACAGAAAAAGTAAATATACTATTTTCTTTGGCACTGTTTAAGCCTCAGCTGGCACTGTGAGACTAGTGTGAGCTACCTTGTTTTATGAAAGATTAAGGCAATTCCTAAGAGAACAACAAATATGACCAGTTATTTTGAAAGCAACTAGTTCTGTTCAGCATACAGAAAATGGGACTAGATAGCAAATATTTTAATACTGGAGCCTGGAAAGAAGATGAGCAGATATTGTACATTGTTTCACCAACAATAGAACAAGTGGTGTTGTTTAAAATCTGTTTTTATTTGTTTTTAATCTGTGTTGTGTGTGTTTTGGTATGTCACCTTAAACATTTGTTTAGAAGGATGGCGCATAAATCCATAATTAAATAAAACGATGGTTTTAAATGGCAGAAAAGTAGTTTAAATTAAACAGGAGGAAAAGCCTCCTAATCCTATGAGCAGTTGGGCAGTGGAACAAAGTATAAGGAAATTGTGGGGAGAAAAGAACCTTTCTCAGTTAAGAATCTGTCTCCTAATCTCACTGTGATATTTTAGATTCACTAGCAATGAATGTAGACATCAGTTGTTTCTTTTCATGTAACATGCAAGTCTCTGAAAATGCAAATTAGTAGCCACTGGTATGTTTGAGAGGGGGGGATTACTGTGATCAGAGCAGGTGGGGGGGAATTTAACCCTTTCCTCCCTTGCTGCAGTCCTCCTAAAAATCACTCCTTTGAAGCCGCTGTTTCTATTGGGAGGAAATCCCCTATTTGCTTTGTTGCTGGAAGTTTTAACAGATTTAGGGCATGATCGTATGCAAGTTTAGACAGAAAAAAAAGGCCTGCAGCTCCCAGCTTGCCCCAGCCAGCTATCAGGGGTGCAGAACCTCAAGCCCAGGACCCCAATCTGGCCTTCCTGGGGTCCAAACCAGCCTTTCAGGGTTTCCCAGAAGACCATGCCGACTTCCCCTGGCCCTACTCTCTTTCCCCTGACCACCGATCATTAGGTGCTTTCCCGGCTTTCGTGCAGTTTCTCCCCCCCCCATTCTAAAAGGTTGAAATGCCTCTTCTGAAGCTTCATTACTGCCAGTAAGAGCTTTAAGCTAACATCTGCTGCCATTTTATTTTTATTTTATTTTATTTTGTATTTTGGCCCTGCCCCTTTGGCCTCACGCACCACTGGAATGTGGCCCCTGAGAGTGTCTCTGAAATTGAATTCATCAGTCGGGGTGGAAGAGGTTCCCCACCCTTGAATATACCTTGGTTGGTCTGATCCAGTAAGGGTACAATCCAATGGGGATGCCCATAAACTTCCAAACTTGGGCACTGTCTAGGGCAGTGTTCTCCAACCTTGGGGGGGGGGGTGTCAGATGTTTTTGGCCTACAACTCCCAGTTGTGGGAGTTGTAGGCCAAAAACATCTGACACCCCCCCCCCAAGGTTGGAGAACACTGGTCTAGGGGCCATAGGGTTGCTCAGTCCAGGATTTTTTCTGCTCTTATGTTCTTGCCCCAGTATTATTCCTTACTATGACCCTTTTTGGAGGAGGAAAAGCCATTCCTGCAGATAGCTTTCTGTTTTGACTTACAGACCCTCCGACCAGTTTCTCTGCCCAGAGACTGTCAACAGCCATTCCGAACTATGTGATGCTTCACGCTTGCCCTGTGTATTCAGAAGTTACTGGGCTGAATCTATTTTTAAAAAAATGTCTTCCCTGCTCCTTGTACTTTTCACTTAACAGGCAGGTTATGTTTCCAATCTGTTTTATAGGCATGATTTAAAACGGAGCCTTTCTCTTACCCCGCACTGCCACCTGCTGCTCGGTTTTTATAATACAAACAATGGAGGATCCCGAAGGGGTCTGTTGTTCTTGTCATTTATCATTTCCATAACTGCTGAAAATGCAAAATCCCAATTTTTAGGCTGTTTTACAGTATTTACAAAATAAGATGATGTGAATGTTTCTGGGGTCCAGGCCACAGGTAGGGATAGGAGGACTGGCTACGAAGGTGGAGCCGACGTGAGGGATTTGGATTCTGGGACCACGGGCTACACTTTCTGGAAGATGGACTGCTGGCAAAGGATGGGTTGCACCTCACAAGGACTGGGAAGAATGTGTTTGGACACAGCATGAGGAACTTAATCAGGAGGGCTTTAAACTGAATCCAACAGGGGAGGGAGACATAAACTCGGGGGTACCAATGGAAGAAGGCCTCTGTGCCACAATGGAGAGAACAGCTCCAGCGGTGCCCATTGATAGTCTACCACAAAATGTAGGGGGAAAGTCGGACTATAAAGCACATAGTCTTCAATGTCTCTATACTAATGCCCAGAGTATGGGCAATAAACAAGACGAACTTGAACTCTTGATACATGAGGGCAAGTACGACTTGATAGGGATAACTGAAACCTGGTGGGATGACTCCCATGACTGGAATACAGCAATTGAAGGGTATAACTTGTTCAAAAGGAACAGAAGCAACAGAAAGGGAGGTGGAGTTGCACTGTATGTTAAAAATACGTATCTCTGCACAGAGATACAGGAAGAGGAGCTTGGCAGCCCCATTGAGAGCATCTGGGTTAAAATAAAGGGGGCAAAGAATAAAACGAACATGGCGGTTGGAGTCTACTACCGACCACCCAATCAAGGAGAAGATGAGGATGGAACTTTTGAAAAGCAAATTGCCATTGTTTCAAGGAGGCACGATGTGGTAGTAATGGGAGACTTCAATTTCCCTGATATCTGTTGGGAGACTTATTCAGCCAAACATGGCCCCTCCAAGAAATTCCTGACCTGTGTTGCTGATAACTTCCTCCTACAGAAAGTGGAGGAAGGAACTAGAGGATCGGCTATCCTTGACCTGATTCTAACCAACAGAGACGAGTTAGTGGATAAAGTGGCAGTTTCGGGAACTCTGGGGGAAAGTGACCATGTTATACTAGAGTTCTTGATTCTAACAGAAGCAAAAGCTGAGTGTAGCCAAACACGTACCCTGGATTTTAGGAAAGCCAATTTTAACAAACTCAGAACAATGATTAGTAAAATCCCATGGCAAGTGACTCTCACGAGAAAGGGAGCCAAGGAGGGGTGGGAGTTTTTAAAGAAGGAAATTTTAAAGGCACAATTGCAAACAATTCCCACAAGGAAAAAAGGCAGAGGGCAACAGAAAAAGCCAATGTGGCTTCACAATAAACTCAAAGATGACCTGAAAACAAAAAAGGACACGTATAGGAAGTGGAAGGAAGGACAGGCTACAGGGGAAGAGTACAGGCAGGTAGCACAGAACTGCAGGAATAGTGTCAGGAAGGCTAAAGCTGAGAATGAGCTAAGGTTAGCGAGGAATGCTAAAAGCAACAAAAAAGCTTTCTTCAGATACATGCACAGTAAAAGACAGAAGAAAGAACTGGTGGTTCAACTACGCAATGAGGATGGCAAATTGATAACAGAAGACAAAGAAAAGGTAGAAGTGTTCAATTCCTACTTCGGCTCGGTCTTCTCCCAAAAGAGGGTCTATGACCCCCCTGGCAAACCTGAAGTGCAGACTGAAGGGGCAGAATTGCAGCTTGAGATTGATAGGCAAATGGTCAAGGAGCACCTGATTACTCTGAACGAGTTTAAATCTCCAGGGCCTGATGAGCTGCATCCTAGAGTAATAAAGGAACTGGCAGAAGAACTCTCAGAACCACTGTCTATTATCTTTGAGAAATCATGGAGGACAGGTGAAGTGCCAGACGACTGGAGGAGGGCAAATGTTGTTCCCATCTTCAAAAAGGGCAAGAAGGAGGAACCTGGGAACTATAGGCCAGTCAGTCTGACATCAATCCCTGGGAAGATTTTTGAGCAGATTATAAAGAAGTCAGTCTGCAAGCACCTTGAAAACAATGCAGTGATTACTAGAAGCCAGCATGGATTTGTCAAGAACAAATCCTGTCAGACTAATCTGATCTCATTTTTTGATCGGGTAACCTCCCTTGTGGACTGTGGGAATGCTGTGGACATTATATATCTGGACTTCAGCAAAGCTTTCGACAAAGTGCCTCATGATATCCTGATTAGTAAGCTAGCTAAGAGTGGGCTAGATGGAACAACTATCAGGTGGATCCACAATTGGCTACAGAATCGGACTCAAAGAGTGCTTATCAATGGTTCCTTCTCAAACTGGGGAGAGGTAACGAGCGGGGTACCACAGGGCTCGGTCCTGGGCCCGGTGCTCTTCAACATTTTTATTAATGACTTGGATGAGGAGGTACAGGGAATGCTTATCAAATTTGCAGATGACACAAAGTTGGGTGGAACAGCTAATACTCTGGAAGACAGAAACAAAATTCAAAGTGACCTCGATAGGCTGGAGCGCTGGGCCGAAAACAACAGAATGAAATTTAATAGGGATAAATGCCAAGTGCTGCACCTAGGGAGAGGAAACCAAATGCAGAGTTACAGAATGGGGGACACTTGGCTCAACAATACTACAAGTGAGAAGGATCTTGGAATTGTGGTAGATCACAAACTGAATATGAGCCAGCAATGCGATGTGGCTGCAAAGAAGGCAAATGCTATTTTGGGCTGTATTAATAGAAGTATAGCTTCCAAATCGCGGGAAGTGATAATTCCCCTTTACTCGGCACTGGTTAGGCCTCATCTTGAGTACTGCGTCCAGTTCTGGGCACCTCACTTTAACAAGGACATAGACAAACTGGAGAGGGTTCAGAGGAGGGCAACAAGGATGATAAAGGGACTGGAAACAAGGCCCTATGAGGAGAGACTGAAAGAACTGGGCATGTTTAGCCTTCAGAAGAGGAGACTGAGGGGAGATATGATCGCACTCTTCCAGTATTTGAAGGGATGTCACACAGAGGAGGGCAAAGATCTCTTCTCGTTCATCCCAGTTTGCAGGACACGGAATAATGGGCTCAAATTACAGGAACCCAGATTCCACCTAAACATCAGGAAAAATTTCCTGACTGTCAGAGCAATAAGACAATGGAATCAACTACCTAGGGAGGTGGTGGGCTCTCCCAGTCTGGAGGCATTCAAGGTGCAGCTGGACAGACATCTGTCAGATATGCTTTGACCTGGATTCCTGCATTGAGCAGGGGGTTGGACTCGATGGCCTTGTAGGCCCCTTCCAACTCTACTTTTCTATGATTCTATGATTCTATGACCAGTGATTTTCCAGCTTGCCTAAATTCTCCAAAAATCACTTCAAAGCTAGTTTCAGCTCGCTCCCATTTTCATTTTCATCCTGCTTTTTTTGTTGTTGTCTCATTTGAATAGGAAAAGTGCATATCTCTGTGTATATTTTTCAAAAGTGTGCACTTTTCCCCTACTGACTAAATGCGTTTATTTTTATTTTTATTTTTTTTAAATGAGCATTTCAAAGTGCACATAAAAAAAACACACACACATTTTTCTAATGCGATTGCAGATTCGGTAACTTGCAAACATTTCTCCAAAGAAAGTGCTCTTGTTTGCATTAAGGATTGTGAAGTGGATTTGTTTCCATGATTTATGAAGGAGAAACAAAATTCTTGTACATCCCTAACAGGTACATGAAAATGTACCATTAGAAACATAATGCACAGGTCTATTTAAGAGAGAAGATGCATGTAAGATCAACTTTTAGATGATTTCTGCATCTGTACACTGCATACATAAAGTCTTTTAAAGATCTGCAATGCATCTCTAGCCAGTGTGGCTTCTGAGAGCACTACCATGCATTTTAAAAGTCTCAGGGGAAGTAGCAATTTGCCCAGTGCCACTCTCTGATGACAAGGCATGCAGTTGCATGATCTCTCAGGCACAAGTGGAAAATTTCGTGATATGAAATATGTATATACTGCTCTATCAGCTTACAATAAAATATAATCATAAGATAATATAGAATACAGTAATTTAAGCTGCAGTTGCAGCCAAAATAGTCCTAAAGTCAACATCAGGAGGACAGACCAATAAAAGCAACAGCAATCCTTTAAAAGTCTTGGAGAATAGAAAGGTCTTAACCTGCCACCCAAATCATAGAAGTGTTGGTGCCTGCTAAAAGTGCAAGAGGGGCGTATGCCATAATCAGGGTCTTAGAACTGAAAAGACCTTCTCCCCAGCCATCACCTATCTCTAACCTCTGAAAGCAGATCTTAATGTGGAAAGTTGCCCAGTTGTCCACAGCACCGCCCCTGCTGCCTTGTCTCTGTCACTCCATTTGTGGAAGGACTTGTGTTTGTGTGTATGTTTTGGGTAGTGCTGTGATCTGTCCCCCGGTTTCCTGAAGGTTTTCTTCCCCTGTGGAAGATGCTTCTGTTAGGGATGTGCGAGGATTTCGTTCGGGGGCTGGAAATCCAGCGGACTAGCTGGGCTCATCCCCCAAACTCCGTCCCACTTACCCCTCTTCCCTGGTGTCAACCTGCATTCTTCCAGGTTGAGCCGGGGAAGCAACTTCCAGGTTCCCAGTGGGCCACTGTTTATGTAGAAAATGCCTTAAGATACACCCAAAACGACTGCCGTTTGCATCATTTCCACAAATTCCGCCTGCTTTTGACGTATCTTAAGGCATTTTCTATGTAAACAGTGGACTGCCGGGAACCCGGAAGTCTGGCAAGCAGCAGCATCCGCTGAGCTGGAGGCAGGTCGGTTCCCAGCAGATTGCCCGCCCCTAGTTGTTTTTCTTCCTCATTCTCAGGGTGCTTTAGAATTTCTTCCAATTGTGTTTATGAGCTTACCTTATCGTTGAGAGGTGGCCAAGGGTGCTGTGCCATGTGTCCTTTCTATCATACATCTCACCATCACTCTGCAGCATCCCTGGCTGCCCACTCTTCCTGGTCTGAAAAAGCGCCATAGGAGTCGTCGTCTCATGATGTCTTCCCCTGGGCTTTTAACTGAAGCACAGGCACCTGGGATGGCTGCAGATCACAGGAGATATGATTGTATAATGAAAGACAGGACACACAAACACTTCAGCCACCTCAAAACTAAAAGAAGGGAAAGAACCTCTCACCCTAGCCATAAGAACATCTACTCCTATAGCACCTTACAGCTGCATGCTATTACAAATGCTCTCCCTGCCACAAACCTTTCTTTCTGCTCATGTTGCCATCACAATAAGACAAGGAAGGGGAAGTATGTTTGGGGACTGGCAGAGACAGGTGTGGGGGAAGAACCAGTGTGGCGTAGTGGTGAGAGTGTTCGACTAGGACTCAGGAGATCCGGGTTCTAGTCTCCGCTTGGCCATGAAACTCACTGGATGACTTTGGGCCAGTCACTGACTCTCAGCCTAACCTACCTCACAGGGTTGTTGTGAGGATAAAATGGAGAGGAGGAGGATTATGTAAGCCGCCTTGGGTTCCTTGCAGGAAAAAAGGTGGGGTATAAATATAATAAATAAATAAATAAAATAAAAAGGCAGTAATTATCCTATGGCTCACCTCAAACTTAAGCAGGAGGTGAATTTTGAAGCCCATTAAAGGTAAGTTTGGTTTTGAGGTGGGCTTTAACAGGCACCAGAAGCTTGTTCTCAAGCCTAGCAGGAGGAAGGTAAATTTAAGTATTCCTACTCAATCAGTGACCTAGGAATGGGGGAATCTGTTAGTTTTGAGTTCTCCTGCATTCATTTTTTTTTTTTTTTAAAAAATTCTTTCGCAAATATGAACTTTGCAACTTTTGGTAAATTCTTATAAAAAATTAATTGAAATGAAATTCTCACCCATCTGCACCAGCCAAATTCAATTGATACAGCTATTCCCAGCATGGAGAGGACCAAGGTGTCTCCACTTGCCATAGAGCTGTTAAAGATGAGGAGCCTGTCCAAGGGATTCAGACTCAGACTTTTAAGAGTGAGGCACTCACAGGTCTGGGCTTGGATGGACAAATGTATGAGGTTTTGGTTTATCCCACATTCGATTTTTTTTTAAATCTCAAGTTATTTTTGTCCTGAATGTGGAGAGCATAGCAAGTGTTGGTAAATTCTGATCAAAACTCAAAATGAAACAAAATTCTCACCCGCCCCTAAATTTTGTGATTCCCCCCTGCCAGGGTTGCTGAAGGAGGCTGGAAGGTATATGTAGTATTTGAAATACAGCTCAGCTTCTTTATCTCTTTCGTCTAGAGCAGGGGTGGGTAGCAGGTAGATCTCCTGATGTTTTGGACTTAAACTCCCAGAAGTCCCTGCCACCATGGCCAATGGTCAGGAAAGCTGGGTGCTGAAGTCCAAAACATCTGGAGATCTACTTGCTGCCCATCCCTGACCTAGAGCATGGGTGGGCAACATGAGGCCTGGATACTCCATGTGGCCTCCAGGCCTTTTCTTCCAGCCCCTGCTGTCATACTGCTGGATTTGCTGCTGAAATTCAGTGACATGGCAGCAGCAAAAAAAGCCGTAGTTTCCCAAGGGGTATACACCTTGTTTTAAAGCAAAATTGCATTCCCAAAAATTTTGGTGGGCAGGGGAGATGTGGCCTCTGGTGAGTTTGGGGAAGGGGGAAGTTGGTCCCAGAAGTTGCCCACCCCTGACCAAGAGGATTTACAGATAAAAATCCAGAATGATTAACGGACAATCAGTGTCATGCCAAACTGATTTTCTTTGGGGTGTGTGAGCGTATGCATGTGTGGTGGTATTGTCCAAAGAGATCAGAATGAGGTCATGACATATTTGATCTTTTTTTCCAAGCTGTTCTGCTTGTCGAAGGGTGTGGTAAAAATATGTATAATTTTTTTAAAAATCAGATAAAAATGAAGTAGAGAGTGGACATTAGGTAGGGAAAGAACAGGAGCCATTTCGGACTTGCAAAGACATTTTGAATTTTGAGAAATGATGGTCTACTTGCAATTCTTTAATAATAGGCCGTGGGTGCCTTCCCTCCAAGTTCCACTGCCGTCCATGGAGACCCAGCCTTCTTACCACAATTCGAGGTCAATAGTGAGCCTGTGGCTCACGCTAGCTCAGCTTGTCTGAGCGTGGAAAGCTAAGCAGGGTCAGGTCTGGTTATTACTTGGATGGGAGACCCCTTCTCTAGTTTCCTGCATTGAGCAGGAGGTTGGACTCGATGGCCTTGTAGGCCCCTTCCAACTCTATGATCCTATGATCCTAAGTGTCATCCTCTCCCGCTCCCGCCACTGTGATGGTTGCAGTGCTACCATTGCTTATCAGACAGTGTCTGCGGTGTCAATGCCAAGAGGTATAGTCCATCCCCCCCACTGCTACGGTGCATTTCTGACCTTTTGGTAAATGCTTAATTTGCCTTTACATTTTGAGTCTTGTCCTGTATGAGCACTTCTTCACTGTAGTGCATAAGTGATCAATTTGCCCTTTAAAGGAATTGGAGAACTCAAACAAGTCTCCCTCCTCTCCTGCAGCAATGTCTTGCCACTTCAGAATATGTTATTCTTCGTTACTCTAGTCTCAATTCCTTTTTTTTTTTTGTAGTGGTGTGTACGTGCTCCCCCAACACAGCCAACTTCTAGCACTAAAGTTCACATTCTCTGTTGCTGTGGCTAGTCTCTCTGCAGCAGCAAGACACCCCCCCCACCCCCCCATCCATTTTGTCTATGGCGCTGTTGCAATATCACTGCAGAATTGGGACCACTGTGATTGTGCTACAAGGGCAGATGCTGCTTTTCCACCTAAACATTAATATTTGTATTAACTCATAGAGAACTAAAACACACAGCCGGGGAGAGGGGAAATAAAAGAGCACAAATCGCTATAATTTAATTTGTACATCAGAAATGGAAAGGTCCAGCAGTGCCTACGACAGAAGAATGGTTGGTCAAGATGCTGGAGCTGGCAGAGATGGCCAAACTCACATCATTAATCAGAGAAAGGACAACCTCCACGTTTATTGTTGAGTGGAAACCTCTAATTGACTTTTTGCAGAGACTGGAAAATAATGATTTGTTTGTTTGTGGGTTTATGGAATAATAAGTGAATTTGGGACAATGAGAAGAAAGAGATTTCTCATTCTGATTATCGAGTAAGAAAAAATATTGTTACCTATATTTGCCGTAGAAGAAAATCGGAGGTCTATTTTGTTTTGTTAATTGTTATATGTTTGATATTATGTGTTTGTTTCACATAGAAATAAAATTTAAAAACCAATGTATTTTCTGAAAAAGAATTTTTTTTAAATTTGTACATCAGAAGATAGTTTCCTTACCATCAAAAAGAAAAAAATGTCAATACAGAATTTATTTATTTATTTATTTGTTATATTTATACCCTGCCTTTTTTCCTGCAAGGAACCCAAGGCGGCTTACATAATCCTCCTCCTCCTCCTCTCCATTTTTATCCTCACAACAACCCTGTGAGGTAGGTTAGGCTGAGACTCAGTGACTGGCCCAAAGTCACCCAGTGAGTTTCATGGCCAAGCGGGGACTAGAACCCGGATCTCCCGAGTCCCAGCCCAACACTCTCACCACTACGCCACACTGGCTCCCCAGAGACTGGAATAAAGAACATCATTAGATTTCCAACGAGAGCGGCATAGTAGTATGATGATTATTTTTCACTCATCTCTGATTGAGGTCAAGAAGAATACTCTGCTCTCACTCCAAGATAGAGATGGATGGAGGTTATGTTTTTCAGAGATGCTAGCAAAGCATGCTGGGCAAGCTCTTGGGTGCTTCAGGGGCTTATGATGCTCGCCTCAAAGAGGAGCAGGGCAAACCTCCAAACTTTTCTCTAGTTTGGATTAAGATCCAAGCTGGGAAGAACAGCAGCCTTACCCCCATCCTCCTGCCCAACCCCCACAAATGACAGATTCCTCCAGGCGGGCAAAGCTCCACCTGTGCCTTTCCTGACTGCGAGAGGCTGTCAAAGTCAGCTGGGGATCATGGGACAGCCTCTCATGATCCTGGACTGGCTTGAACAGCTGTCTCTGGGTAAACTGCTGTTCTGTGTGTGTTTGGGGGGGGGGGAGAAGAGCCCAGCCCTCCCAGAAGACTTGCGTGCCACCAGAGGAGGGGACTTCCCACCCACCAGAAAGTTTCATGGTTGAAGCCTCTTGCTCTCCCCCTTTTCCTGAGTCCCCAATTTTATGGGAGGCTGGCATGCTGCAAAGTGAAGTTTTGTCCTCCAGTGCAATCTTTGTTTGGGCTCAAATGAATAGTTTTGTGTTTTGGAGCTCAGAGACCCCACCTCTAACTTGTACTTAGCTTCTTGGGCAAGTTACTTTTCACCAGTTTCCCGTTTTGGGAAATGAGTGTTTTGTGACTGGTCATGTCCACCATGATAGCCATTTCATGAATGGGCAAGCTCCCTATGGCAGCCTTTTTGCGAGAGCACCCACAGCATTCTCTCAAAACTCCAAATGTGTCCACCAGCCCAAAAATGTTGGGGGGGCCTTGAATAAGGCTTATTCAATCGAACGGAGCAACATGGGCTCCATTAGATTGAATAGGGGATTTAAAGAGGCTGCACCAGCAAAAACCTGCTGCTGGTGGGGGGTTGGGGGGGCATGCAGCCCAAATGATATTCACTTTATGCAATTGTTTTCAAAATGCTGGGCATAACATCTAGATTTTTTAAAAAAATACACTTTTGGTTTAGTAGATGTTGTGATACTGCCAATGATTCATGCATGAACAAAACCTGTAAGACTTCTGGGGAGGCACGGATAATTCCTGGGGCCCTCCTATCCAGGGAGAAACCCGCCTCTGCCTGTTGTTTTCCCCCTACAGACATGAAGAGGTGTAGCCTTCCACTCCCTCCCATGCACAGTACATGGAGGGGGCAGTTACAGGGACCTTGTAAAGACCAAAGGATGGGAGGTTCATGATCATGACAGATTGGTGGCTGGGCTAAAGCAGGTTGGGATTCTAAGTCTCCATTAATACTGCATTTACTGGGCCCAAACATTCTCCTGAAGGGCTTACAGATGCAAACTTCTCTGTGGAATCAATGCCTGCTTTTTGATTCAGGGAATAAGTTAAATGTTTGCTAATGGAGGTTAGAAATTAAGTCTGCCTTTCTGAAACATATTTATTTCTCATTTAGGTATTCTGCCAAACATTTATCTTGAAGTGCTATTTTAAATGATGAGATGGAAGTGGCATGCCACATCTGGTTGGGCTGGGAGCCAAGAGAGAAGCACTAGTGTGGGGCTGTTAAAAAGCTGTCGCTTTGCCTCACTGCTGCCAAAGCTTAGTTTCCTCGCTCAGGGTTGGTGCAGGTGGAGGGTTCTTGTTAATCTGAAAGGGTAGTTGGCAGTGGCAGTCATCATCACTTTATTTATATGCTGCTTTCCCATGGTAAAAACCATGCTCAAAGTGGCCTACAGCATCAAAACATTTACCTAGTATAATATAACCTTTGTAAATAATTTCAAATTATAACAAGATTTAGATAATCATACTTATTACACTCACAATAGATATACACCAGGGTTAAGCAATCCAGTAATTGTACCAAGGTCAGACAAAGTAGAAAAACAAATTCAAGCAGCAAAAATATCTATGGGGGCAGCAACCTTTGTAGCTAGAGTCGGTCTGTCACTGCCCCAACCTCCCAGGTCTTGCAGGACTCACAGCTAGATGGTCTCTAGGCACATTCAGCTGCAGGAACAGCAGTATCCTTTGTAGATGGAGTCAGTCAGGGCCCCACCTTCACAGGCCAGGTGGAATGAGCTAGAGAAGCAAGGACCGGGTCTTGCAGGACTCACAGCAAGGTCTGGAATGGCCCCAACCCTGTCCCGTTATGTAATCACTTGATGCCTGCAGGGGAAGCTGATAGCAAGATCAAGGCTGGAAGAATGTAGGACCTTGAATAGCTCCAAGTGGGTCCTGCCAGCTGAAACTCTCTCCTCCTACAACAATAGGAGGATGTTGTAGGGAGAGAGTTAAAGCCAACTGAAGCCTTATGTAGGGTGACAAGACCTGCAGTGACTGGACTGTTGAAGGGCCTTCACCTGATTTCATAGTCTGAGACTTCTGCGAGGCTGGGGAGATGGAGGTTCTGCCGGGGACTCATCCGCTGAACCAGCGGATGAGTCCCCAGTAGAACCTCCATCTCCCCAGAGGGTGGTGATGGTAGGGCTGTGTCCTCTGGCCAGGAGGGCACTGACTGTCCTAACTGCAAGGAAGTAGCCTGTGCCTTGTCCTCATCAGAATCCTCTACTGCACACTGGAAGGTCCAAGGGCTGGGACTCATGATAAAACCACAGCACCATCACGACACATTACATATCAGGCCGCACATATTTCCCTTTGCTTTGAAGCATCTTATCAGGGATAAATGGGGTGTTACACTGCAGCTGCGTGCAAAAAAGCCCCAAGGATCCCTTCTCTCTTGCAGAGCACCCTTGGGAGGGTGCAATTTCCATCAGGGAAGAGAGTGGTGAACCCTTCCCTACCAGCCTTTTTTTCCCTCCGTGAAGGTCCACCTCCCTAAGTGGGTCTTACCCCTGCAGAGTCCGAGCCCCATGTTTGTGTGGTCAATGTGGATTTTAAAAAAAAACTGGTGGAGCTGAAAGCATCTTACAGGGAAAGGGTTAAGTACTCCCTTCCCTCCTGCCTCTTTTTGTGATGGGAATCACCCTCTCTGGATGGCACTTGGTAAGAGAAAACTGGTCACTGAGGCTTCATTACATGCAGCTGCAGTGTAGCGTGTGGTCTGCCCCTCGTAAAAGATCAGAATGCTTGACTAGATGGCCCACAGCTGTAATGAAATCTCAGAAGGGTGCCAGTGCTCCCTCCCTTTCCTACTTTTCTGACTGCCTCCTCCCCTTTGATCCGTTGCAATAAGGAAAGTCATAGGGAAAGCTCTTCGTAGCAGTGCAGCCTAAACGTGGAGATAGTTGCTGCCTCTACGCTTCACCACATCTCTAATATTGGCTGAGCTCTCTTTTAGTGATACCATTCAAGAGGGGCAGCGTATTGGCTTTCAAGAACTAAATGAAAGATTTTTTTTTTTTTTTAAGAAAGAAAATAGAAATAGTATATTACTGCAGCAACTAAAACATTGAAAAAATGTCTTGGAAGAAAGTAATAAACATGTGGGAAGAGGCTAATGTTGCGTGGCTTGTTGACACAGCACACCAGTTCTCCTCCTCCTCCATGCCTTCAGGGTGGGGAGCCCTATTGTGTTCTGTCTCTTTAAGAGGCAAGCTAGAAGGCTCAGTATGGGCAGGTCATGTGAGTGAGCTAGAAGAAGAAGTTTAACTTTTTCAGCAGAAGCCTGCCTGGGAAGTTAGGCTTGTATAATTTCCTCAGTGGGAGGAATGGGAGGATTAGCAAGGCTCGTCGAGCTCATCATGGTTCTCTGAGTTCCACCTTGAAGCTCGGTTTGCCTTGTTCCTGTTCCCAAATGTGAGCTTTTCGTTGTTGTTTGAATGGGGGAAATGCACATTTAGGTGTGCACTTTTAAGATGTGCACCCAAATGCACAACTTCTGCCCTATTGGCTAAAGTGTGAAAATGAGTATTTCTCCCAAAATTTGCAGTTTTAAAATGCACATTTTTTTTCGAGTGAATGCATTTTGTGAACACAAGCTCGGTAATATGCAAGCCTTGCCCAAAAAATTCGCCTGCATTTGGGGATTCGAATGGGGCAAGTTCTGATGCTTAACAAACTGAAACAAAATAGAGGACAGAACAATTTGTGGCCTAGATGGATCAGTATCCAGGGACAATACCCAGTTAAGTCACATTCTTCCCCACCCCCCTTTCGCCCCCTCCATTCCAAGTTTCTCTGCCCTGAGTTTTCTCAGTGAATTTTAATAAGAAATAGTCGAGTTTTAGAAGACGTTTGGTGCGTGCTGCTGCTGTCCCATATTCAGTAAGCCCATTCTTATGAAAGTTCCTGAAATGTCAGGGTGGAGTGGGAAGGTGGGTAGCCATTCTACTTTTTGAAATGTTCCATTGCTCCAGTGCTGGGGGTGGGGTGGGGGTGGGCACAGTGGGAGACGGCACAGTTGAATGGCATATTAAAAGGATTAAGAAATAAAAGCTCTGAAAATGACACAGCCATAGGCCAAAGTGTGTGTCTCTCGTGATATCATAGGCAAATAGCCAAGAAGTGCCCTTGACACTTGTACAACCACATTCAACACAGCACTTAGAATATCAATGGACACTGTAGCTGGCAGGGAAATATATTTTTTCTGGCCAAAGGTTATTGCAATCTGAGTCCTTGGGAAATGCCATATGCCCCCAACAGAAAAGCTTCCTTGACTGGCAACGTCTGGATATGTTTCAAAGAATTAGTTACAACCATGCATTTATTGCTCTATAAACTGAATGTCTGGAAAGGCCTGTTGTTCCTCAGTATTTCATGGCGGAGGAAATAACAGTGCCTGATTTTTAATGGCTGATTTTACGTCTACTGGAATTGCAGTAAATAATGCAGAAAGAAGGGGGGGTGACTTGAGCAGCTTGGTATCAGAGCTTTATAATATCTGCAATTATTGCGCATCTGTGTACATTACCAATAGCACAAACCAGCCTTTCATCCAGCTGAGAAACGGTTGCATTTACATACACAAATTAAATGAAAGTCCCCACCCCTGCCCCTGCCAGAAATGGGATTCGAAGTCTTTGAAATAGGATTTCTTGTATACAGAATGTTAAAAAGGCTATTTCACTGGCATAACTTGGTTGGGCCAGACTCTGGCACCATTCCAGAGATCCTCATGCCCAGGAGGCATGCTCCCGTACCAAATATCTCCATGCCAAACAGAAGGTTGGTGCTGTCTGTTTTGACAGTTCTTGTCAATCATTGGTGTGTTTGTGTGTGTGTGTGTGTGTGTGTGTGTGTAGGGATGTGTGAATTAGCAAAACTTGAGTTGTTGAGGTTCTCCAAATTCCACCTCGAAGCTTGTTCTGACTCACGTCCTTATCAGATTGCAAGCAATGTTTTCTTCTTTTTGTATGAAAATGTGTGCATTTTTTTCATGCACATTTCCCCCAAACTTATACATCAATTGTGTGTATTTGTGAAATGTATACATTTTGTCTCCCACTGATTAAAGTGGTTGTGTGCATTTTTCAAAAGTACATTTTTTCATGCACGTTTTTCAACTGTATGCATTTTTCACATGGATTTTCCATGGATTGCTTCACAAGCTTGCAGATGTACAGACTGACTATAGACTGTATTCGGGTCCACGTTTGGTTCCAGGAGTGTGAACTGTGTACATTTTGGTCAAAAATGAACTGAAATGAGTTTTTCATACATCCCCGTGTGTGGAGGAGAGAGTAACTGGAATGAGCACCCTATTTCCAAACAGACAATCTGTACTGGAAGGGACCCATCATCCCTCCACCACAAGATGAATCCAAATCATTCAGATTGTAGAATGCTACAAGGGGAGACAAAATGGGACCATAATTTGGGATGGAGGAGAATTTTGTTCAGTTCACATTTTAATAAGAACTTGCCAAGTTTGCACTTCCTGAATGAATATAGAACTGGCATGCAGTTATCCTTTGGTATTCATGCTTCTTAGAATTTTGCAATATAGTTCTCTGAACAACAACAACAATGACAACAAATGCATACAAAATGCATATGTTGGGGAATGTGTGCACAAAATGTGTATATTAGTGAAATGCACCTAGGAGTACAACAAAGCAGTGAATCAAACATGCTACACGCTATAAACAAAACAAACCCAGGGCTAATTGCCTCTCTGACCTGGAGAATGTGCTTCTCAATTCTAAATACAGGTTATCTGTATTAACTAAAGCAAAATATTTTCCTCTGACTCTCCCCACAAGAAAGTCACCGCCCACCCCGTAGGGTTGTATGAGAATTTTGTTCCTGTTTGGAAATCATGTGAACATGTCCTGTTTGCAAACGTGAATGCGAGCAGGAATGCAATTCTCAGGAAATGTTTGTAATTTCCCAAACTTGCATTCACATTTGAAAGTGCGCGTATGCATAAGTGCGCACTTCCAAAAGTGTCTTCCCCATTCCCATCACCCACCCACCAATTGGATTCCTCTACTGAAATTAATGAAGCAACCCTTGTATGCTGTGCATGCAGATTTCTGGATCAGGGTATTCAGTTCTTCATGCAAGCTCCAGTATGTTGATCATTGGGTTAACTGAATCATGTATTGCTTTGAAAGCTTTCTTTTCCTCCTGATCAGGCTAGTATTTTGTAGATATCACAATTCTGTACCACCCATGCCATGCAAGCCATTCAGTCCTAGGGAGGCACGAGTCAGCAAAACATGAACTCATTGAGGTTCTCCAAATCCCACCTTGAAGCTCGTTCTGACTCGTGTCCATATCATATTGCAAACTTTTTTTCTTTTTGCATGAAAATGTGTGTGTGTATTTTTGTGCACATTTTTTCAAATGCACATTTGTGCACATTTTTCAAATGTACACATTTTCTCCCATTGATAAAAGTGTGTTTGTGTGAATTTTTCAAAAGTATACATTTTTCATGTGCATTTTTCAAATAGATGCATTTTTTGAATGCTTTGTTTTTTGTTTTTGTTTTTGGTTCCATGAATTGTAATGCAAGCTTGGAAATGTATGGACTTTGACTGCAGATTGTATTTGGGTCTGTGTTCAGTTCTAAGAGGTGGTAATTGGGTAAATTCTGGTTAAAAATGAACTGAAATGAATTTCTCATACATCCTTATAAATCAGTCTTTGGTCTCTCTCTCTCTCTCTCTCTCACACACACACACACACACACACATCACTCACTCACTCACACGCTACATGAAGCTGCTTGAAATGGGATTTAGTTAGGTGACAACATGTCAAGTGCTGAAATGAGCAAAAAGAAAGAGTAAATGCATTGCACAAAGAAAAGCTGACAAGTTATCACCTTTCCCCCCCTTTCTTATATTGGAACGGTTTTACATTGAATATAAAGGTCAAAATACTGTGTGTTTTGACACCTGTTTTCTTCAGTTGTTTTGGCCTTTGGGCCTAACTTATTCTTCTCAGTTTAAGTATTGTCAGTTTGTAAATACAGCCATGCTTCTAGTTTCTCCAGATGCTTCTAATTTCTCATCTGTGGGCATTCGGCTTGCGTTGTTGCTTTGTTTCCCTGTTTTATTTAAATGGGTGATGGTTGAATCAAATAGCAGGTCCCCTTTCCCTCGTCCTTCAGGAATAATTAAACAGAAATTTTATTGTTTTTGCTGTTGTCAAAAGAAAGTTTTCCACTTGCCTATCATTCCTAATTCAGCTCTAACTCATTTGGCCTCGGTCTCGATCCTTGATGAGCATCATGTGTGTGCAGGGCAAAGTGTGCCTATTGTGAAAGTTTTTTTTTTACTGCAGCTGAAAACCTGTCTAAATAGGTATGTTGGTTTTAAAACCAAAAATGGCTTGCCTGTTCTGCCAGGTGATTAGCTTCATAAAAACTTCCTAAATGCCTCTAGCTGAACTGCAGTTCTCTCCTTTGCCATGGTTCTCTAGGACTGTCAACAAGATATATTTGTCTATCTATGGAATTTCATCTAATAATGGCTGTCATTATAAAGATAGGAGAAGCTTGCAGGTGGCTATGCTTTGCATTTGGCTGTGACCTAATTATATTTATACATTCCACACTAATAGGACTTACCTCCAACTACTTCTTGTCACGGTCGAGGTTTTCCAAAGAAAGAAACCACAGTCATCTGTTTCTCTTTCAAGTTGTTCAGAGTCAATAGTATTGAACATCACATACCTTTAGCAAGTAACAGCAAGTAATCTTGACCAGGGCTGTGATGGCAGCGGTGGGGGAGTTGAGTGATGAGGTGAATCTACTGTCACAGCCCTGCTGACTTGCGCCAGACATGGCAGAAGGAGGTAGGAGAACCATCAGCAGTAGCTATCAATTACCTGGGTACAGCAGAGGCCTTCACCACCGTAGGGCCTCCCCCACTGCTGGCACCATTCACCAATGTGACATCCTCACTCTCTCTAGCCATCAACATTGGAGGGGTTAGGATTGCACTGTAGATCTCTCAAACTAATTCAATATATCCACACTTCTCATTAGTACCCTTTGACACTCTAAATTAAATATTTCATAATAATTTAATTATATGTTGGTTCTTAGTGGTATCCATGGGGAACAAGGTTTTGAAAGTATTAGTTATTTTCTCCCCCACCAGTGAAGAGCTGCAAAATATAGAATCTCGCGTAGATTCCTGTGGCTCTAACCAATATCTGACTTCCTGATAGGAATGCACAAGGATTTTATTTAAAAAGTGACAAAATCATGCCCTGCTCAGAAACCCGAATATGAGCGCAATCACGATTGTAATGTTTGGAAAAATGTCACACATTCTCAAGCTTGTGGGTCTGTTTGTAAAATGTGTCCCTTTTGAAAAATGTGCATTTTAACTTGCAGTTTTCTTTCCAAAAAGGAAACTTTCATGCTTTAATTAATGGGGGGTGGGGAGCAGGCATTTGGCTACATGCTTGAAAAGTAAAATTTTTTTCCTGTTCAAAAAATAGAAGCCCATGTGAGCAAATGAGAATGAGGAGAAGCAAGCATCATGGTGGAAAATGTAGAGGCTAGATGAGCATGAAAATAGCTATTTTATTATTTGTTGTAGTAATGCATGTACACTGCTAGCCATCTTTCTGTCCAAAGAGAACCAGGGATGTTGAAGAGTCCTTGGTCTCGAGTCACGAGTCGAGTCACGAGTCTTTGGACCCGAGTCTCGAGTCCGAGTCCGAGTCCTTGGTCCAAAATGGTGACTCACGAGTCACAAGTCACTCCCAAAGCAGACTCCATGAGTCCCTATTAAAATCAATGGGGGTTTTTCCCAACAAAATAAGGCTACTTCAGATGTGTGGTTTAAATAAATTCTAGGCACAAGTGTGCCTTTTTCTTTCAAAACTCTGCAACTGATTTTGGCAAGAACAGACCAGGCAGAAAAACCCAAAATAACCAGGCAGCCAGAGGAGGCAGGGAACCCCAAAGCAGGCAGGCAGAGGCGTTTGTCTTGGACAATTCAACTGTTGAACTGGTCAAGAAGAGACCAGGCAGGCAGAGGAGGCTGGGAACCCCAGACAGGCAGCCAGAGGCAGCCAAACCCAAAATGTATGAAAGGTTGCATTTTAGAAAAATGATTTTAAAAAATAAACTTGCTGTACTTCCTAAAACTTATCCATGTTGCATTTGAGGAACATGATTTTTTCTAAATGTTTGGCCCCCATTCTGGAACTGTGAGATCTCATCACAATTCCACCCTCACTGAACACCTGCTCCACTGGTGATGAACTTGCTGGAACCAGAAACACATTCAGAGCAGCCACACAGAGTAATCTCAGGTCCTTCTTCTGCCTCTCCCAAGTATGCAACACATCAATCAAAATAAATCTTGACACACTGTTGGGGCTGCACTCCTGGTAGCCGTCCATAGTGGCCGAGCAGCAGCACACCTTGCTTCCATGTGCTCTTCGCCAGCAATCACGCTCCTCTCCACTCCTTCTGGCACAGCCCAGGGATGTTGAAGAGTCCTTGGTCTCGAGTCCCGAGTCGAGTCTCGAGTCCCATTAAAAATATTGGGACTCGAGTCCGAGTCGAGTCAGAGGGGGGGACTCAGTCCGACTCACGAGTCGAGTCCTCGAGTCCGAGTCCCCATCCCTGAAGAGAACTGGGGGGGAAATATAGCTGTGCTAGACAAGATTTGCTTTATAGTCTGATGGTCTGTCTCTCCTCTTCTGATAGAACTGACTAATTGCATTGCAGAAAGCTGTGTTATCTACTGTTTCAGAACATATAGGCCTCCTCAGTTAAGGTAATGTGTATTCTAAAAAAAAGAGTGTTAAACTTTATGGGGCTGCACTTCTATGCATTCTTACCTGGAGGTAAGTCCCGTTGTACTTGGTGATATTACTGAGTAAAAAAAAAAAAATGCTTTGTGGTGTTGTGAAGAAGATTGTCTGATCTGTATGGTGAGCCACTTTACATGAACAAGTTGACTGCCACTCTCCATATGAAGACAGTACTGGGGGGCGGGCAATTTAAAGTTGCTTCCATTTTTTACCCTAGACTCAGTTCATAGAACACCTTTTTGCTTCTTCCTCTTTCCTCTGATACTTGCAACATGACCTCAGAACCTTTACTGTAAGAATCCACAGAAGTGCTATTAGTCTACCTTGCGCTCAGTAAACGAACAAAAGGGGATTGACTTGATTCCTGCATTTGACTGTGTTTGTAAAGTGTCAAGAGAGTGCGTTAGATAGTGCTCTGGAGTCTCCAGGGTCTGTGCGTGTGTGTTTTCCATTTATGCCTTGTCTCCCTGAAGTACTCTGAATAATGCATCATTGATGTATGGCGTGATGTATGCTGCTGCTCATTTGCATGGATTGATGGCCTGTCGTATTATGTAACTTGCTATTTGGAAGGCAGATAAGGTCAGGGAGCATCCAGTCTTTCCTTGGAGAGATGGCTCTCTGAGGAGTCAGCTTTTGTTTTATTTATTAAATGCCCGGCATGTCTTCTCTGATATGCTGTCAAGGGATGTATGAGAAATTCATTTCAGTTTGTTTTTGATCAGGCTTTTACCCAGTTTGCACCTTCCAGACCAAACACGGACTCAGGCTTTGGGTCTCATGGTTCATGGTCTTTTTAGCAGGGATGTTGAAGAGTCCTTGGTCTCGAGTCACGAGTCAAGTCACGAGTCTTTGGACCCGAGTCTCGAGTCCGAGTCTGAGTCCTTGGTCCAAAATGGTGACTCACGAGTCACGAGTCACTCCCAAAGCTGACTCCACGAGTCCCTATTAAAATCAATGGGGGTTTTCCCCAACAAAATAAGGCTACTTCACACTCAGAGCAGCCACACAGAGTAATCTCAGGTCCTTCCTCTGCCTCTCCCAAGTACGCAACACATCAATCAAAATAAATCTTGACACACTGTTGGGGCTGCACTCCTGGTAGCCATCCATAGTGGCCGAGCAGTGGCACACCTCGCTTCCATGCGCTCTTCGCCAGCAATCACGCTCCTCTCCACTCCTTCTGGCACAGCCCAGGGATGTTGAAGAGTCCTTGGTCTCGAGTCCCGAGTCGAGTCTCGAGTCCCATTAAAAATATTAGGACTCGAGTCCGAGTCGAGTCAGAGGAGGGACTCAGTCCGACTCACGAGTCGAGTCCTCGAGTCCGAGTCCCCATCCCTGCTTTTTAGCTAGAACAGGGGCTGGGCAACACCCAGCTGGAAAGATATTTGAGCTGTGCTGTGTTGCCTTAAGGGTTGTCACTTTGGCTGATGTTCCAGGGTCCCAAGAAAAACGTGATCTTGAACTGTGCATTGTGTCTGCTCAGTGGCTTCAGTATTAATTGGCACTATTTTTGGCTTATGGTATTCATCGCTAGTATTCATTGGTAAATCTACTGATGAAATTAATGTTCCCTATGAAATGTGCAAAGAAATCCACCACCACCACCAAGACTTTGGGATCAAAATGGTATGCTCTAGAGTTGATGCCGGTGGTGATTAACACAGTGCAGTCGACATACATGGCAATGGCATTTTACAGATCGCAATAAGCAAAAAATATAATGCAAAGGTCTTTTTGCCTCCATATAGCTTGCAATATAGTTCAGTTGGGTTTATGTCTGAGTAAGCATGTTTAGAATCCAGCTGTTGATATAGTTTAAGTTTTACCATGTTTAAGCATGCCATTTCATTTAAACAATGTTGATAGCTATAAAGGGATTTTCCATAATGCACACAGACAGACAGAGCTTATCACAGAACTGTGGGAACATTACCAGAAATGCATAGAGAAAATGTTCTCACAATCCTATGGCAAGCTCAGTGTGTGTTTGTTATGAGTCAGTCTGAAATAGTCTCACAAGTACAAACACAGATTGGCCCTTTATTTGAAAGCAGTGATGACAGAGGGCCAAAACAGATGTTACTTAAAGACATAGCTTCTACCTTTTTACTCTACAGTGGGTGCAGGGAGCCTGATCCATATAGGGACCCGTGTGTGTGTGTGTGTGTGTGTGTGTTAGGGGTGCTTTAACCCTCTCCCCCTGCTGTGGGCCCAATCCAGATGGGGGGGGCTGCTTGCAATTTCTATTGCAAAATAGTCATCTATAAAGCAAATGGATCACTATTTTGCAATGGAAACTGTGGACATGTCCACCGCGATCTGGGTCAGGCCCATAGTGGGGGGCGGAAGGGTCAAAGCTCCCACTCCCCCTGCTAGGGTCTCAGTCCAGATTGGGCCACCTGCACCTACTCTAGAGTAAAAATGACTTTGTCCACATCTTTAAGGTAAAATCTGGTTTGGCCCTGAGCTCCCCTAGTATGAATAATTTTGGCTCAGAATAAACTGATCTGTTTCACCCGAAAATTGGGAAATATCTTGGCTTATGACTATAACCCACTCCTCAAAAAACCACCTTTCCATATGCCTACCAACCAATGGACTATGACTAAATATTGTTCTTGATATGAATAATGGGATATTTGCCAGAATAACTATTTTAGCTCTCCTACTTCTCTCTATGCAAGCTGAAGGACATAAACCATAGGTGTTCAATACTAAACACTCAAGGATAGATTATATATGGCCTCTTACTGTTAGTCATAGACTTCATAGATGAAATAGATTTCTATGAGAAATCTATGAAATAGTCATAGATTTCATAGATGAAATCTATGAAATCAATGACTGTTAGTCATAGATTTCATAGAGTTGGAAGGAGCCTACAAGGCTATCGAGTCCAACCCCCTGCTCAGTGCAGGAAACTAGAGGCGGGGTCTCCCATCCAAGTAATAACCAGGCCTGGCCCTGCTTAGCTTTCCACACTCAGACAAGCTGAGCCAGCATAAGCCACAGACCTGTATGTTAGTACAAGTTCCATGTTTGGGCCCACCACCTGGATTTTTTAAATTTTTAGTATCCTTCCTTTTCGTGTCTTTCTCATGTTTTGTCTTTACATTGTGTTTTTGTGGTTGGCACAGTTTAAGTAATCAAACCCACTGCTTATTCCTCAATATGGACCTTCAATTTATGCAGGTAAGTTGGTGTCTTCCAAAATGTGTGTCTGACACGCATCTGAAACAGTTTAACTGTGTCTTTATCACGAAACCCCTAAACACCTTTTCCTTGCTCATTTTTGCTTTGTTCCATCATCCTTCCAGCTGCTAGTCCAAAAAGAATGTGAAATGTTTTGACAGTGTTATTTCACTGTATGACACTGGGTGTTGTCTGACTGCAGTGATCAGTCTTACCTTGCATCCTTCCGAGAGGCAATCTAGGAGTCAGAAGGGTAAGAAATCTAGCTGTGGTTCTCTTCACTCTCACACTGGGATTTTAAAAAGCTCTGTTTCTCTTAAACACAACCAGGTTTCTAGCACAACTTCATGCCATGTAGTGGAGAAGGGCATATGGGTAGCAATGCCAATTACAATTGTCTCATCTTCATAGACTACTCCCGTGATGCTGTGTGATTTAGATGCCATTATGCCTTTCATAAAGGAATGAGAAATTGTTGTTTGCCATTGCTGTTTGTTGTTCACAGCTGGTTTTATGACTGCGTTTTGCTCATAAACAGGTGGTTAGAATATTCCTTCAGCTATGCAATACAGCCTGTGCGGCTTTGAATTAATTTTGCTCTTGTGTTACATCGCGTCAGTGTTTTCATTTTAACATTGAAAACAGTGATGTTTCTGGCAGTTCCAAAGCTGTTGGTGTGAATGCAAGTTTTGCAAAACATATTATGCAACTAAAACAAATCCATCCTGTTTTCTTTTTTAAAGGGATACACACTTTGGGATATACATTGGGTATGTTGTATCAGTGATTTTTGTCAAGCAGGTTTGTTAGTGGATTGACAGGTAAGTTATTTCTTTGCTGATTATAGACCTCATATTCCAAAGTTGTTCCTTGCTTTGGGACCCAGCAATAGGTAATTTATGCAGTAGGATTCTAATCTGTTTCATTGATACTCATTTCATAGAAGGAACATAAGCAGGGTGAAATACAGCTATCATTTTTGCAGTGGAAAAATGCTCCTGAATCAGGTAAGAAGAGTCTCCTCCACAGTGCTGTCACTAAACTGAAGCTGTCCCGGTTGCTACAAGGATCAGGTAATGTTTGTTATAAGAACAGAATGTGGTCTATAAGTGCTTCTAAACTCTTTAGTGCATGTCCTGGGCATACTGTCTGCAAGCTAAAGTGACTTTCATGTTGATCTTTTTTTGGCTGATAATCTCACAGAATCAGTTTATGATGATCTTAATTGTTGTTTGGTTACTAATTTCCATTTAGTGACACCAGCTTATTGCTAAAACATCAAAGAGGGCACCCTAAGGCCTAACACATTTATTATGGCATAATCTTTTCATGGAAGAGGGTCCATTCCCCCAAAGCTTGGGCCATAATACATTCATTAGTTTTCAAGACTCTCCCTTTTTTTGCTGCAACAGACTAACACACGATTGGATTGTTTTAAAAGGAAGTCAATAATACTTTAAAAATCAACAACAATGAAGGGAGGATCTGTTGTATGTCAACAGAGCAATGTAAGCAGAGCACTGTTCTGTGTATAGAACTGTCTTCACAGGTAAGCCAGATAGAACTCATTGGAATGGAGGCATTCTATCAGGAGTTGAGGCATTTTGTGACAAACAACATAATCAAGTGAGGAAAAGATTGCTACTTCCAGATCACCATGGAAGCAAGGTAGCTACTTAAATTAAAGATCTTGTACAGTAAAGGAAGTATTTTCTCAGCAGTAAGAGACCTACAATGAACTTCCAGTGTTCTTTTGTACACAGGATCCATTTACAGAAAGGGACACAACCATTTTAAGATGACATTTCTCCATTAAATATAGCTCACAAAGTGCACAGAGTACCAGGGGGAGAGGGGAGTATTTATGATCGTGTTGGTGAGTTATGCAAGTTTGACTTTTTTTAATCCTACTTGATCAAGGGATAGCATCTAAAACCAAGGGCAAATGAAATGTCAGCATGTTATGAAAGTAGCTAATAAATCATGCTTACACTGCTAATATTAACCTTGTAACAAAAGTGATTGCAGACCGTGAAAGTTACTATCCTAAATGTTACAGTATAGAGACCTCAAAAAGTGATGAGCAATTATATGGAACTTCATATGGTATGGAGATTGGAGATATAGGCCCATGTATGCCCTTTGCTTCAGAAGCCCTTATAGCATCTTTATCTCACCCATTGATGTAGCGTAGCAGTTCACATAATCATCAACTGTATACTACTGGTTTCACATGGAGCACCTCCGGTGTATCAACTGATATGTCTGGTAGATGCTACAAATGATCTAGGACTAAGTTTTCCCCAACAACTGTTCATGGCCATGGCAATGCTCACATTGCTTGCTCTGGAACAGGAGCAAAAACAATGATGCAAATGGAGTTACTTTACTCTCACCTTCCCCAGCCAGCACAGCCCAATATGTGTTAAGTGGGGATGGTGGGAACTGTAGTCCAACACATCTGGAGGGCGCCAGGTTGGGAGAGGCTGCTTTAGAGTAATAACTTTTAAGACTATATACGTTAAAGCAAATTTTGTGATGTTCTTAGTTGGCTATATTCAACAAGGTCAGACATGTGAGGGTCGCATGGGACTTAAAGGGGAGATTGACATACGATGAAACAAGTGATGCTACTATTAATACTAATAATACCTCTACTATTTCATAACTGTTGGCCAGTCTATACTTTA
Source organism: Shinisaurus crocodilurus (assembly GCA_021292165.1). Classification (NCBI taxonomy): domain Eukaryota; kingdom Metazoa; phylum Chordata; class Lepidosauria; order Squamata; family Shinisauridae; genus Shinisaurus; species Shinisaurus crocodilurus. Next base: position 276,117,845 of record CM037876.1, read on the forward strand.
TTTTTGTCCCCATGTAAGCTTATTTAAAATTTCAGCACCATCAAGGGATTTCATTACACTTGCATTTACAATGAATGAACAGGACTGCACAAGCCATGACTCACTCAGCTAAACATGGCCCACCAGCCTCCTGTTCTGCCAGTTGCACTGGCCACAATGCATGACTGATAGGCTATACAGTAATACCTTGGATTGCAAGTAACTTGGTCTGAGAGCGTTTTGCAAGACAAGCAAAATTTTTAATTTTTTTTACTTGATAAACAAGCAAGGTCTTGCAAGATAAGTAGTAAACGCTTGCCTCGAGCAGGCGTAGCGGGCCGATATCGGCCCCGCTCACGCCCGCCAGAGACTAGCTTTGATATAAGAGTGTTTTGGATTACAAGCACGGTTCTGGAACGAATTATGCTTGCAATCCAAGGTATTACTGCATTTGGCTTGGTAGATTACCAGTTGGACAAGCCTGACATAAGAAACAACAACATGTGAATTGTTCATAAGTTGTAGGTTCTTGCTAACATCGACAGTGAAATCCAGCATCGTCTGAGCTCCGCAAGTGCCGCATTTTCTCGAATGAAACATAGAGTGTTCGAGGATCGGGATATTTGTAAGAAGACCAAAACACTGGTTTATGAAGCCATTGTATTACCAACTTTATTGTATGCCTGCGAAACATGGACTATCTATAAACGTCACTTCCACCTCCTCGAAAGGTTTCATCAACGTTGCCTCCGGAAAATCCTGCAAATTACTTGGGAAGATAGGCGAACAAATGTCAGTGTACTGGAAGAAGCAAAGACTACTAGCATTGAAAAAATGATCCTTCAACGCCAACTTCAGTGGACCGGTCATGTTGTTCGAATGCCTGACTGCCGTCTCCCAAAGCAGTTACTTTACTCACAACTCAAGGATGGAAAGCGGAATATCGGTGGTCAATATAAGAGGTTTAAAGATGTTCATAAGGCTAATCTAAAAAAATGCAATATAAACATCGAAAACTGGGAAGCTCTGGCCCATGAACGATCTAAATGGAGGTTGGCCTTTCACAAAGGTTCCATGGACTTTGAAGAAGCCCGAGTGCAAGGTGAAAGGGAGAAACGTGCTAAGCGAAAAGCACGTCAAATGAATCCTTTACAGGACCATCTTCTATCTGGTAACCTGTGTCCTCACTGTGGGAAGCTGTGTGGATCTAGAATTGGCCTCCACAGTCACTTACGGACCCATCGCTAGAGTCTACACAATCTTCTTTAGAATTTCCTCCTTTTATCCCGGAAGACAATCTTACTCGGTCACGAGTGATCGCCTGATGATGATGATGTGAACAGATAGGGTTCCTTGGGAGCAACTCTTATTAAGTCTGAGTGAAGCTTAGTGAAAAGATGTGTGCCCTCTTTCTCCACCAGTATTGGAGTTGCATACATTTTATTTGTTTAAATAAAATGAGAAGGGGGAACTGAATTTCCTATATTGCAAAGCCCCCCCCCACCCTCCTGCAAGCTCCCTCCTCCAATATTCCTGTACAACTATAGATTTCATAGATCATAAGAGTTGGAAGGAGCCTACAAGGCTATCGAGTCCAACCCCCTGCTCAATGCAGGAAACTAGAGGAGGGGTCTCCTATCCAAGTAATAACCAGGCCTGACCCTGCTTAGCTTTCCACGCTCAGACAAGCTGAGCCAGCATAAGCCACAAGCCTGACCATGTGACTGTTCTAGAATCAGGGCTAGTTAGAATATAGTGCTGCGGAGGAAGTTACTCAAAAATTGTCTCTAGAATCCTACAGCAGATGCATCTTTTCCTTTCAGCTAATATGTAAATTGGAGAAGGGTGGAGTCTGAGACAGTAAAGCGCCCATTGATGAAGCGCTAGGGATGGGGGAGAAATTCCTTTGGTTTACATTGTAATGTAAACCTCCCTAATTTCCCATGTTTGAGCCAATGCACAAACTGAAACTCAGCCATCTTTCAAAATTTGCATTTCCTTGACCTTTGCAATGAGCTTCTCCAATCAAAACATGCATACAAAAATGCATATATTAGGGAAAACTGCATGCAAAAATGTGTATATTAGTGAAAATGAAATAAAATGCATTATATTAAGAAAATTGCTTGCAAAAAAGTATATTAGGCAGAATGTATACAAAAATACATGTATTAGGAGAAATGTGCAAAAAATGTTTACAAATCTTCATGCATTTTTTTTAAATTGTCAGCATTCAGGATGAACTGAACTAGACTAGAAAATTGAGAAACTGAGAGAAACCGAAATTGACCAGTTCATCTATCCCTAGTTATGCCATCATAATCTCTAAATGCCTTTCTTACATTGCCATATCAGATGGCTTTCCTCCATTAGAATATAAATCCAATTGCATCTGTATATAAATTAAAACTGTGGTGAACTTCCCCCTGTCCCCAATTTTGCAACCATCTTCACCCCTCACAAAAATGCAGGGGGAGCTTTTCTGCTATTTTTGTGGGTGGGGTGGGAGAATTTAGGCGAAATTTTCACAGGGTTGAGGGGTTGGTGCTTAGCACTTACCATGACTTAGTGGGGTGACACCAAAGCAGTTTTCTTCCTTTGAACTTTAAGGCTTGGGCATGCTTGTCGCATGCTCCAGCAACTTCAGCTCCTTCAACTGCACTTCGTGGAGTGATGTCCTCCCATGGGCATGTCAGGCAGTGTGGCCAGCTGGAACTCTGCAGAGATGCCAGAGTGCCTTGTGCCACGGTGAGTATGTCTGAGGCGTTTAAAAGACATTTTTTAAAAGGAAAAAAACACACAAAACCTTGGCACCAAGCTTTCACCAAAATTCTGAACCCAGTCTTCGGGGGCATCTTCATCTTTAGTGGCTGAGTAAAGTTCGGAAGAATATTTTGAAACAGCGCTAGTTGAATATGTAACAAGCAATGCTTTCCTTTCTGCCTCTTATGCTAGCTGGAGATGGTTTGTAAGAGTGAAGGTTCTCTTTGAAGCCTGTGGGAAGTAGATGCATTCATAGATCTGAGTAGGTCGGTTCAGTCAGTTTATTCCATTTGAGGAATAGTTTAATAAATAGTTGGAGGGCAGTTTACGGTTGCTTGCACATTTTCCTTAGTTAATTAGAATGAGAAGGGTGAAAGATTTTGCCCCTTTGGCAAAATGCTAGGCAGCAAAGGGTGTGGGGAGACTTTTTTAGCCTTTTCATATTATGCATATTCATTGCTTCTTCTAATTAATGGCCAAAGGCAAGTGTAAGACCACACTGCGGTAGCTTCTTTTTTTATTACTAACTCCATTGAGCTAATGTTTACCGGGGTAAAGGTTAGCATGCTATATCACAGGGGTGGGGAACCACTTTCAGCCTGAGGGCTGTATTAAGGTTTGGTGATGCTCTTGGGGGGCTGCATTTAGAGTGGGGGTGGGCCAAACACACCAAAAATGTCAGCATATTTAGCTTAAAAGCTCTTACTAAGCTTTAGGAGAGGCATTTCAACCTTTTAGAATGGGGAAAAAAACTGCACAAAAGCCGGGAAACCACCAAATTGGGGGAATGGAGGTGGGTCCAGTGGAAGTGGGCACAGTCTTCTGGGAAACCCCAGAAGGGTTGGATTTGGCCCATGGGCCTGAGATTCCGCCGCCCCCATCTCATGTAATAAGCTGCTAAGGAAGACCTCCCTGAAAAAATGCATCAGTAACTGTAGTAGGTACACTGAACAGAAAACGTGATAGATGCATTAATTATACCCTTACATCTGATTTGAACAATGTCACATAGATAAAAATTAATCTAGCTGAGCCAAAATACACCTTATCTTGTGCTCATTTTCATGGGTGTCAAAAAAGCACCACCTTTTTTATCCTTCTGAATGTTCATCACAAATATTTCACGCTGGTTTCATGCTATACTTCTCTGCACCATTTTCCTCCTCCTCTTTCTCTGCTCTCACTGTCTTTGGCCTTATTTCCCAAAAATGTAGATCAATCTCATTGGCTGTGGTTCACCTGTGTGATTTTCATCAATGACATTACATAGCCACATTTAGTACAGTGAAAGCACAGGGACGTATAAAGAAAACCACATGGGCCACCCTGCCCGTTGGATTAAAAGGAAATTTGTGAAACTGAGGCAAAGGATAGTGAGAGCAAAGAAGACAGAAAATGGCATAGAGAAGAAGCAGCAGCCAAGGGGACAAAAAGGCTCTGAACTCTATTTGAAGCAATGTAAATGTTCTGTGAGTATTTTTGGTAATATGCCCATATATGCTGAATGTGTTAATGTTGAGCCAGATTTTGAAATAAGAGAATATTTGGCATGGCATGGGATGTATGGGCGTTGTAAAATCCACTCCATCTATGTTTTGTAGATTATCAGGTGGCTTTCGTTCTGTCATCTGCTCATTGACGGAATTGGATCCATTTGGAAGCAAATTCACAAATTCCCGAATATGCACAAATTCCCAGAAAATGTGTATATTCATGCTTTAGCCTGTGAGGGAAATGCACATTTTTGGTTGTCCCCCCCCCGTATTTTTCTACAACTAAATTTGTATAAAATTACAGAAAGTAAAACAAAACAAAACAAAAAACCAGTCTTCAAGTCAGTGGAATCCATGGATTGGATTCTTAGACATTCAAACTTATTTGAGTCCATTGCGGATTGCTCTGACATCCCTAGGCATGGCCCTCTTAAAATATTACCCCCCAAAAGCTTCTCTTGCATTGCATTCAGGGTTATTAAGTGTGCACTGCTAGATTGGATCATGCCCTCCAGGAGGGAATGTTCAGGCTTGCTGAACCTCTCCTCTCTCTGTTACATCGGACTTTTGGCAATAGACACAGACTAAATTTCCTGGCACATTCTGTTTGTTTACAGTGAATTCCTAGCACTGAGGAAGAGGACCTAGTCAAGCAGAGCCAAGCTCATCACCTTCTTGATGGCTTTTTGGTGCCCAGTGGCTAGCTATGAATGAAATACTTGCCATGCCTTGGGCAGACTGCTGGACTGAGTAGCTTTTGCAGAAGCCTTAACTCCTGCTCTCTTTCACAGGGCACGCACCATGCTCTTCCTGTCCTCATATTTTTTCCTTTGTGTTGGATTTTGGCTTGGATGGGAGAGGGCAGGAGAGATGCATAGACTTGCTCAGGAAAAAGAAATTGAATAGGGGGGAGTGGGGACCCCCACTACATGCATAGAATTGTTGGTTCAGTGCAGCCAAGGTAGATGGTGCTGCCGCTGGGGCATATTATTCTTCATATTACTCTTGACTAGCCAGTCCCCCTGGCAGCCATTATGTGACTAGCCACATTCTCCATGGGAGCTATTTTGTGGTGGTGCCCACAGCAATTTGTCAAATTCCCAAGTGTGCCCACAGGTCCAAAAAAGTTGGGGATCCCTGCTCTAGTATTTAGTTAAGAATTTCCTCTTCCCAGAAAATGTTCAAGGTGGCAGGGTTTTCAGCAAGCCCGTGTGCATTTCATTACAACTCTTTTCTTTTTCATTTTGCAGCACTCCAGGGTTTTTATTATTATTATTATTATTATTATTATTATTATTATTATTATTATTATCATCATCATCATCATCATCATCATCATCATCATCATCATCATCATTGTTTTAAAGTTAAAACATAAAGGACTCAAATGGCCACTTTATTCTTTGCCCTTTATTCCCCTTGAGGATAAGGGAACAGAGGGAGAAAAACCCTTCAGAGGCCAGAGCAATCAAAATTGCTCTTTGGAAAAGCTTTACAGGTTCAGTTTAAACAAGGGAGGGGGAGGTGTGTGAGCGGGGGATCCATTTCATGTCTCCAGCGAGTTGTTAGGGTATAAATATGCACGTTCATCATACCAGCTTTGATGTTGAGATTGGCAGTGCACGGCCGACGGAAGGAACTTAATAGAATAATATTCTGCCTGTTATTAACAAAAAAGCCAATTTCTTTGTTTGTTCTCTCAGTAGCAGCCTACAGAAGAATGAATTCACTCCATGTAATTCGTTCATCTTATTCATGGTGAGAGGAAGGTGTGTGTGTGTGGGGAACAGCAACAGATCCTTCCTTTTGGGGACTCGGAAGAGCTCCCAAGTAGCAGTTAACTATAGTTCCATCCGTGTCTGCAAGTGCAGATGAGAAGAGGAGGTCCTAGTAACTAATTGTGTTGTGCAGCGTTGCCTCAATAACATAGTTGTGCAGTGCATACTGCATTTTAACAACTAGGTTCAGTGGAGAGCCTTAAGTCAGTCACTCTCACCTATGTTCCTGCCTCTGCAGCCACTCTAACATTTGCTACTATGACCACCTGGAAGGCAGGTGGAAAGCTCAATGAACTCCAGCTGCCTGTTTGGCCTTTCTTGTTAGCTGTAGAAAAGGTCTTAAATGGGCTGGATTCTGGATCTGCACCACCCCCATGTGGATTATGAGACCTGGATCTTTTCCAGTTCATCCTGAAATCCTGGTCGCTTCCCTACCCTATGTCCATGCCTTTGCTATTTACTACCCAGGACTGTGGCATAACCCCACAATTCAGTTCCCTGGTGTATGGTCTGCATTAGTATGTTTGGTGAGTATAGAATGTTGAACTGAGTGGGTGTGGTTTGTGACGTCTTGGAAAGGGTGAGGGGAGGAGTATATAAGGAGTGTTTGAGTGATGTCAGAGTTAGTTGAGAGTTAGTGTGTTATGGGAGAGTGTTTGGGGAGTGGGGAGTGGGGAGTTAGGTTAGTTGGATTATTCTTGTTTTGTCTGTCAGGAGTTTTGAGAGTAATCAGTGCTTGTATGAGGAGTGAAAGTATTTAAAGTTATAGGGACTTAGGTTAATTACAAAGTGTTTGGTGTAGGCAGGTTTAAAGTTATTTTCTGGAATAAGATTTTGAGAATTAAAATAAACTTATTTTTATTTTGTTTGCTACCCAAATCCTATGTGTCAGCTTGGTGTTATTAACCTGCATTACCGTTAAATCTATACACACACACACACACACACACACACCTTTGTACCCACAGTATCATAAATTTAAAATAGATCCTTAATTACCAGTATTAATCTTTTCCCTCATTAGTAGGGGAAAGGTTTCATTTGACCCTCCCCTCAGGTTTTAAAGTGTTGGTGCTTAGCCTGAGAAGGGTTTATGCGCCTGGTCCAAAAGTGTAAGGGACCGTGTCGTTGCAAGGACCTCAGTTCATTACTTCACCGACTCAACGCATTCTGCTCCCCATTCATTTTCCTGCTCTCCCGATGTCAATGACGCATTCTCCCTGTGGCCAATGTACTCTTATCCTTTGCCCTGCTTCTGCACAGCTCATTCCTTCTCTTTGATTCGCCTTCAAAGACTAACCCATTGCCCTCTCCCACACCCATTTTTAGGGATGTATGAAAAGTTCATTTTTATCAGGATTTATCCAGTTCACACCCTCCAGACCAAACATTGCCTCAAACACAAGCTGTCGCAGTCCATATATTTCCAAACTTGCCATGTGATTTGCAGACCACCCCTCCCCAAAAAAGTGTTTAACAGCATGCATACATTTGAAAAATGTAAATGAAAAATATGTACTTTTGAAAAATGCGCACAAACATGCTTTAATCAATGGGAGAAGAATGTGTACTTTTCAAAGATGTGCACACTATTGATGCATACATTTTGGAAAATATGTATGAGAATATACATGAATTTTCATGTGAAAAGGAGAAAACACACACAACCAAGATCACAATCTGATAGGGATATGAGATGTGGAAAGTGGAGAACTTCAACAAACTCAAGTTTTGCTTGCACAGAGATCCCTACCTTTGATACAAGGCCATCAAAGATTCCACAGCCCACAGGAAGCTTAAAGGACACGCCAGTCAGGAAGCAAGACAAGAACTTTATTGTGCCTCTGAAACCAGACTAGAACAGCCACAAGAAACTCCAGTCTCCACCCAGACACAACAAGGTCCATTACCACCTAGTGCCTAAATTATATAATGACAAAACTGACACATCTCCCGCTTTTTATTTAAAGAAATGGTAATCAAGTAAATCAGCACTGTTGAAATATTTGCTAAGTTAGATAATCAGTCACTTATCTCTAAATTTAAAAGGCTTGTAAATAAGTTGACTCAAGCGAATGATGCTTTGAGTCTAGGGATGTGGTGATGCTGGGAAGTCGAGCTTACTTGATGATCAGAAGTGGGCTGAGTTGGGGGGTTTTCCGTGGACTTCTATCTCTAAACGGGCTGCGGTTTGCACATTAATTTTAAAAAACTCTAAGGAAATTTGTGCTAATGGAGCTATTTGCATAATGGAGCTATTTGCATAATTTTACACAAGTTGCGTAACTTCACACAGAGTATGTAAATCACAATGTTTTGGACTACAACTCCCATAATCCCTGACTATTGGCCCTGCTGGCTGGGACTGATGAAAGTTGTAGTCCAAAACATCTAGGGAGCACCAAGTTGCCTGCCTCTGCTCTAAAATATGTGGATCTCAGGCCCTGAAGTACTTTGTAGGTCAAAATTAGTACCATGAATTAGGCCCAGAAACAATCAAACAGCGATTGTAGCACATGATCTTGACTCCTGATGTTTAATAGAAATCATGCCAGAGGGTAATTTCTAATTTTCAGCACTTTTATTTGTGAATTTAATTTCTATACCACACTTCAATAAGTATTTCCAGGGCATATACACACACATCCCACCACCACCACCACCACCACCACCAACAACAACAGTCAATAAAGGAGCAGGATAAAAACAAACAAACCAAAAACCCCACCAGCATAATATACCTCATGAAGTTAAAAGGCCTGGTAAAATAAAACTGTTCACATTGACAAGAAGACCATGTTTCGCCACATGAGGGCATATTCAAATAAAATACCATGTTAAACTGGTTTGTGAAGATCACCTCATGGTGCGCTTTATGAATCAAATCATGACCTGAGAATTTGGGAGTGATGGGTTATGTCCTCATCATTCAATTAAGAATCGTCCTCATGATTCTAGTCAGCTAATACAAGCTATTTTTTCTTTAAAAATGTAAAATAAAATCAGAAAACAGCTCATTTTTTTTAGCCCAGTTCTGAGATTCTGATGCCTATTCCATCTCTTCCAGTTCCTCATCCATGAGCCTCTGAGCTTTGCCTTGCTGCTCCCTTCCTTTCACTCAAAACCAGGGCCAGCCCAAGACATTTTGCTGCCTGAGACAAGGAACAAGATGGCACTCTCCTCCATTCCATGTACAAAAGCTAACTGTACTTGCAACTGAATCTTAGTTCAGCTCTGATAATTGAACAACATCTGAGGGCAACAGTCTAGTAGAGCAAGGCAGGCTGCCCACAGATCTTCCCTCCAACACTTTGCCATCTTTTCCCTCCACCCCAGGATCTTCCACCTGAGGTGGTCACCAGTGCCACATTCTGTCTAATGGTAGGGCTGGCCCAGCTCAAAACTTACTTGATGGCAGCAACCCCCATGGAGTGCCTCTATTCCTCTGTGTCATCTGAGATGCTGAAATAGAAGCATTCCAGAGACCCTCCAACATTCATTTGTTCGAGGCACCTGAGTACTCAGTACCAATATTAGAATGGTTTCCCTTAACAGGTGGCCCATAAACCTTTGAAATAAATAAATACCAGACATCCTGGCAACTACATATTCCTAGCACAGGAGCAGGGTCAACAGTGTTCCCATGACAGCGTCCTAGAGGCAAGGAGTCCTGGGTCATGTAGTTTCCAGGGCACCTGATGTTCCTAATGAATACTACCCAGGCGCCCTGAAAATTTCCCAGGTTTCCTTGCTGATCTGCACATGCTTAGAAGCTTGGTTTACATTCTGAGCCAGATAGGTGCTGTTGTTGTTGGAAATGGTACTTTATTTGTAATGCATCTGAGTATTACAACTTAGGGACATTTTGATTATAAATCAGGTAAATATGAACTTTGGTAACACCATTAGAATCTGGCCTTAGGTTCTTCCTCATTTCATTTGTCAAAGTTGCATAGAACCATTTTTCCCCCTCCCAGAAGTGGAATGTCCATCTCTCAATGTCAGCTGGAGACCTGAAAACTAAAACACCAAGGTGGAACTTTTTCATTCTCTGCTTTGGTAGCAGGTGATGGCAACAGTAGAAATGGTTTTGCTACTCCCCACAGATAACTGTGCCTTAGTGTTTCCACTGGAGGCTCATCCCTCCTTCTTATTCTGATTTTAAGCCCATTTTATGAGTTTAAGCAGTGTTAGGTGAGCAAATATTCCTCAGTATTTACTTCAGTTTGAGAGATGGAGTAGGACAGTAGGTTCTGATAACTGGCACTATGTAGCAGCCACTTTAAAGTTTACTATGTGTCACCTGTAACCATATGGGGAGGTCACTGGGTATAGCAGCCTTCCCCCATCCAGTGCGCTCCAGATTAGGAATGGTTGAGAAATTTGCTTTGTCAAATTTTCTTTCACGGATTTCCCCAATCTGTTCCTCCTGGAACTGAAGGTAGAGCCGAATGCAATTTACGAATGAAAATCCATACATTTCTGAGCTTGCAACGCGTTCTGCAAAACAAAGCAAAAATGTGCTTGCAACATGTGCACATTTGAAACATGCACAAAGGAAACAGTGTACAGTTCTTACATGTGTGTGTACTCAGTGGGTTCATGCGTACAAAAATGTGTACATTTGAAAAATGTGCACAAAAATATGTACTAATTTCTGTGTCTAGGTTCATCTATAGCAGTGTTCTCCAACCTTGGGTCCCCAGATGTTTTTGGCCTACAACTCCCAGCATGCTGGCTAGGGCATGCTGGGAGTTGTAGGCCAAAAACATCTGGGGACCCAAGGTTGGAGAACATTGATCTATAGCCTCTGAAAATGCAATTAAGTTCACAATTATCATTCTCTTTCCTCTGCTGCAGAGGGGTGGTAACACTGGATTTGCCTGTGTTATTTTGAGGCTAAAGATGAGCACTTTTCCACTCCATGTGATAAGCATTTATGCAGCTACCACATAGTTCCTGCCTGGCCATTGGAATCCACTTAAGGTTACACTTAAGGTTTATTGTACAGGAGTAGGTAAGGAAAGCACAACTGGTTAAACTTAGGAGGTCCAGCACTTTGCACTCTGCCAGTATTGTCAGCAAGAAGATACTGAGTGCATACCAGCCTGACCCAACATGTCAGATCCCTTCACACTGCAATTAAAAACAAAAACAAAAACACCTTCAGATGACCCATTTTGTATATATTCATATTCATCTTTGAGGCTCGTACGTACTACACAGTGAAACTGATTGATACCTTTCTTGCTGTCATACTTTCAAAGCCATGAGAAAGCATTAAAGAGAACACTAGTTTCTTCCAGCAGGTGTTCTTGTCTTTCCTTTGTATGCCTCTGCCTTTTGTGCATTCAGGATGAAAGTGAGACACATGAACTTTTGAAAAGTTGCTTGATAACAGCAGAAGCCCTGATCTCAACTAAGCAGCTCGGTGGTATTCACCTGCTGAGAAGAGATGTCTTTTGATTCGCGCTTTCACTTGGCATTTGTGTTTCTTTCTTTGCAGCTCAGATTAAGTCCTAGAATATACATACTATAATTCTTCCACATTCCCAATGTTCTTTGCCCCTTACTCTTCAGGAAGCCATCTTTACATATGGCCTATGATCTGCCAAGGCTCTTGGCAGCTCAGGTGAACCCACTTTTTTCTTCTTTTTCGTGGTCTGTTTGTCTGAGCTCTTGTTAGTCTGAAGCCAGTGAAGTCTGAAAATGCTGAAGAAATTCAGCATCAGTCTCTCAAAACGGGTTCCTACATATGGACTGCATTACATAGTCAATGCTTAACCTCTGCCTCTCTGTCTGTGCTTTATTTTCCCCCATCTACAACGTTGGGTTGCTGTGATGACATTTGTAGTGAGACCTTTTGACATTTCTAGAAAGGATGGAAGCTAGAAGCAGAGGATTCTGTATTCCATACTTCTGCCAATATTCAAGTTACTGAGGTTTTCAAAGTATTTTAATCCACTGGCAGAAATGATTTTTGAAAGGCAACATATTAATATGAATACCCCCCTGCCAAATCTTTGTTTCTTAACACATCCTCCTCTCCTTTCCTCCCTTTCATGTTGAAATATGAGCATGCTGTTTTCCATCCCTACTGAGTCTTGAAGCTATGAAGACCTGGGTAAGAAAATTGTGGTTGTACAAGACAAGGTCATCGAATGAGATTTTTAAGGGCAGATACAAAAAGATGTTGCATTTCATCCAGACTCAGTCATACTTAGTGTAGACTCATTGACATCAATGGGACTTAAGTTAGTCATGACCAACTTCAGCCACATTGATTTCAGTGGGTCTACTCTAATTATGACTAAAGTCTAGATCCAACCCAGAACCACACAAATGCTCCTGTAAATTGTGAGACAGGTGCTGCCTATTGATGCGAGTGATTTCAAGCATGTGCCCTACCTCTTTGTAACTCTCTCTTTAAAAAACCTCATTCCAAATTTATGTTTCGGGAACATATGGTGCAACTTAATAAAGTCAGAGAACAAAGCAACCTAAATAGCTTTGAATATAAATCTAGTTGATTTACATTGCTTCTGTAAAGCATGTTTTTAATAACCTTCTAATGTTTAGTGAATCAATCTGGCAAATAATGAGCTCCATCTAGCGTTGTAGTACCTTGCCTAATCTCTGCAGAATGACAGCCTGAGCCACATGCGGCAAATGTGGCTGGCTGATGTTCAGCTGCTTATTTCAAAATACATCTCTAAGTAGGCATCAAGGTGACATTTCTCAGTAGGAAAATGTCAGCACTAATTAATTGTTGATGTGAAGTTATTAGTCACCTCAGTACAGTAACTCTCCTTACGGATTATTTTGTTTTCTATATTTCAGATTGCACTTTTAAAAGGCACAATTTTCTCAAGAATGTGGCATTCCAAGTATATTAACTCTGTATGTGTTCACAATGTTTGTGGACCATTTCAGGCATGCCCGATAGAGGTACTCATGCATTATTATTGTGATGGCAATGCACAGAACTGGTATTAAGCTGAAGGAATTGTGAACTCTTGGACATTGATGGGCAAATCTGTACAGGATAGAATTGACCATTCTGTAGCTTCGGGTGGGGGACATCAGACCTGGGGGCCAAATCTAGCCTTCTTGGGGTCCCAATCCAACCCTCTGAGGTCCCACAGATGTTTATCCCTGAACCACCTGTGCTGGTTCTTTCCCTGATCCACTGATTGTGTAGCTAAATCAGTGCCTCCTATTAGATACAGGCGAATGAGCAATGTTTCAGTTTGCCAGGATTTTCCAAACATCATCTCACTACTTATCTTGTGCTCAATTCCCATTTGCATTTGCAATCACTGCTTGCTCCTCGCAAATGGGATAATTGCACAAATCAAGCAGTATCGCACAGAAATTTGTGCAAATTTTGTAATTTTCACAGAATCTCTTCCATAGAGTAAAGTGGAACTGATTCATTCTTAAGGGGAAATCTGTGCAAATTAGGAAATTTGCGCACATAGAACAGGGATAGTGGTGCAAATTGAACACAAACACATATTCAGCCTGAAAAACATTTTCGGCCTGCATGTGCTTGCAGTCGCATCTTGAGTTGAACAGGGCATGTTCTCATGTTTTGTGAGCAGGAACAAAATTTTATACATCCCTACGAGGAATAAAAGAGCACCCATTGCTCAGTGGTAAAACACATGCTTCACTCAATCCCTGATTAAAGTACTCATGTGTAGCAGGGCTGGGATGATCTCTTCCTGAGACCCTGGGAGCTGTTGCCACACACAGTAGACAATACCGTGCTGATGGACCAATGGTCTGACTCACTAGAAAGCCACTTCATTAGTTCATATGTTAATGACTATGCATCCTGAACTTTATAATGCTATCTTCTCACAAAAGAATTCCTTACCTCTTCTGATGGATCCTGCTCTGTCCATGTAGGAGGATAAACATGTTATCCATAAACATTGCTGGCTCCAGGTTTTGAGGGCCCATGGGCAAGATATCCTCAATGGGCTGCCTTCCTCAGTGAGTCTATCTTTTCACCACCATGGTCACCAGCTGCTACTGCCCCTCATCTTCCTTCTCATCATTGCCACCACTTGCTTGAGAGCCATTGAGAAAGTAGGCAGTGGCGTCTCCTGATCCTCCTTCTTACCACTGCCATTGTTTGGGCCTGAGCAAGAGGTCAGTGAACAAGAAGTTGGAAATGGTGAAGAGGAGGAGCAACTCTAGGGGGCTCTTGCCAGTGAGCCCCTGCTGGGGTGTACATCTTCGGCAGGTGCCCAACTGTGCCTCCACTTGATGATGCCCCTGTCCAGAAATACCAACATAAAGAAGAGTTGATTAGTCCGTAGGCATTTTGAAAGGCCATGGAATTAGTCCTGGGTTCGTATAGGCTTTTACTGGTTTATATGGTATTACTAGCTTTCATCAGTAACTAACCTTTTAGCCATTGGGTGTCTTTCCCTGTCATTATGACACTACTGATGTCATTATTGCATGATTGATTTTATTGCAAGCTGAGAGACAAGTTGGGAGGCACTGCTAGTCTCCCAGTCAATAAAACAACACTTTGCCCTCAACTCCCATGCCCTCCCACCATGTTCCTGGCCCAAGTAGCCATGTGTACATTGTGCTGGAGATTTGGACGTAGTTATTCCAACAATAACTAGCTGGAACCTGCTGATCTCAATTTATGAGCATGTAAGTAGGTGATTATTAATAATATGTCCAGTCATTTTTGTAGACAGTTTGATGAAGATCCTATCTTCCTAACGATAAGACCTTATTTGAGCACATGGTTGAGCACATGGTTGCATCCATCTTGTTCCCATTTCCCAGTTTGATTTATGCAAATTTTCTAATTCTAATTGACTTTGTCCTTACCTAAAATATGTGAGAAGCTGCCTCTGAGATAATAGCAGAGGGGCAAACTATATGTTACAAACAAGACTTGTGGTTGATCTCCTGACTTTAAAAAACCAAACTGAAATGGAGCCTGTGTGTGTGTGCACACACGCCAATTTGTAGAAAAGGGTGTTGGGGGTCTTCAACCCTTTTCTTTGTGCTGGTGATTTCCAAATCATAATTGTATCCTCCATAAAGCTACTTTTAGACCTTGGTGGTGGGCGGGGGTAAGGGGAGGCAATACAAGTACTTATATTTCCCCTATCATGGGGTAACACTGTGTGTATGTGTGTATGAAAAATTGGGGAAATAGTATGGGAGGAAAAGGTTAAATACCCCTTCCCCCCACTGTTCTGAACAAATTGACAGGCCACTGCAATTGTATTTCAGAAAAAAAGCAATGCCATGAAATCAATCATAGATCACCTTCATACTGTGTGGTTGGCCTAACACATTTTCTGTCAGTTTGAAGTTGATGGGGAGGGTGTTTAGATTTTTGTAACATTCTAACTTTCCCTCTGGCATCTAGGATGCTGATTTTGTTTACCATTACTCTAGTAGAGCCAGAAATGCTTCCCCAGTTTTGTAGCCCTATTCTCAGACTACTAAAATAGCAGACATTTTAGCATTGTGTGTGTGTGTGTGTGTGTGTGTGGAGAAAATCACTACATTTTCTGGTGCTGAGGGGGGGGGGCTACATAAAAAAATAGCAGAGGCATCTTTCCCCCTTTTCCATTTTCCCCCTTTAAAACAGAAGAAAGTTTTTAGCTGCTGTGGCAAGTGGCAATAGTGCTCTGATTAGGAATGGGCAATCAAGCAATGTTCAAGATCACCAGGCTTCTCTGAAAATCATCTCGCCCCTCATCTCATGCCCAGTTCCCGTTAGCATTTACAATTGCTGCTTGCTCTGCACGAATGGGAAACTTGTGCAAATTGAGCAGCAATCTCCCCAAATTTGTGCAAATTTCTTAATTTGTACACATTTCCTCCATAGACTAAAGCGGGGCTGATTCAGTGTACTGAGGAAACTTGCACAAATTAGAAAATTTGCATAAATCAAACTGGGAAATGGGAACAAGATGGATGCAACCATGTGCTCAACAATGTGCAAATATTTTCAGCAGACACATACTCATGCTCATGCTCATATTCAGGGCTTCAAACAGGACATGCTCGCATGTTTTGCAAGCAAATATGAAATTCTTATATATCCCTAGCTCTGATTCTTGGCCTGGCAGTCCCATCTGCAATGCTTCCATTGGAAGGATGCGACATTGTGATGTAGTAGCATTCCAGGGGTATTGTTGGGAACCCAATTACCCATCTGATATCACTGAAAAAAATCCCAACACTGGGAATACTTGTGGTAGCAAGCAAAACACATACTTTGGCTAAAATTGTTTCACTAGTAAGGATGGGAGAGAACCTTGTTTGGTCCACATTTTCAAGCAAAATGACCTAATTTGCTGTTCCTCGCCTGATATGCAGGTTGGAACACAGTTATCCTTCAGATTGCGCACTTCTCCAAACTTTTCAATGCAGTTTTTGGCTCAAACAAATTGTGTACAAAAATGCATACATTAGGGAAACTTGTGTGCAAAAATGTGTCTATTAGGGAAAGTTGCATTTAAAAATAACTGATGTTTTGTGCATTATTTTTTTTTTAAAGGGGGGGGATGCAAACTGTTGAGGAAATTGGATGGAATGGAGTTATGATTGAATAATTGTCAAGGACCAGAAATAGACTGATTCATCCATCCTTACTGACCACAGAGAGCTAACAGAAGGATATGGGGGAATTGGTTGAAGTGAATCTGGCAGCCTCAGCAGACTGCACTGCTGATTCAGCACTGGGAGAAGCCATGATGTGGTATGGAGAACCCTGCAAGGGACTTTTGTAGGATGGGTAGTGGGCAGAACTGCTGTGGTTTGTACTTGATCCTCGGGCTCATACATATCCTCAGGCCCATACCCACGTCCCAGTGGTACTTCCAAATGCAATCCCACGTTTCCTACCACCAACCTAGTGGGGTGGTAGAAACCATGGGACATGGGTTCATACATACAGCAAAACAAATATCCAAATGAATAAACACTTTAAAGTAAGTCTCTAGATGGTAAAATAAAATGAAAGGGAGGGAGGGAGCCCAAAATGATGTGCCCCCTACAGTAGGTTATTTCTTTTTTTTTTCTTTTTTCTTTTTCAAAAAGCCCTGTCTTTATCTGTGCAATCCAGGACTCAGAAGTAATTGTAGTCCTCCGTTACTGACAGTTGGTGGTCAAACATCTACTGAGTGGTAACTGGGGAAGGACAGAATGCTGCTGTTGCCGCTGTCTTTCCTGCTCTTTCCTCATCTTCCTCAGGACTTTCCTCCTAATTACTAGTCCCCTCAGGATTTCCATATAGTCAGGGTCAAAAAAGGGTTGAGATGCTGCAATTCCACCAGAGAGCTGCACTCACACTCCATTCTATTCTTTCTCCCATCCTGCAAATAGGAGCTTATATCAGGGATGTTGAAGAGTCCTTGGTTTCGAGTCACGAGTCTTTGGACTCGAGTCCGAGTCCTTGGTCCAAAATGGTGACTCACGAGTCACGAGTCACTCCCAAAACTGACTCCACGAGTCCCTATTAAAATCCATGGGGGTTTTCCCCAACAAAATAAGGCTACTTCAGATGTGTGGCTTAAATAAATTCTAGGCACAAGTGTGCCTTTTTATTTCAAAACTCTGTAACTGATTTTGGCAAGAACAGACCAGGCAGACAAACTCAAAATAACCAGACAGGCAGAGGAGGCAGCAGGGCCGGCGCTACCGCTAGGCAAACTAGGCGGTTGCCTAGGGCGCGCGGCTGAAGAGGGCGCGGAAACGCTGCGCTCCTCTTCGCTGCCACTGCGCCGCCCCCGCCAGGCCTCCGCTGCCGCTGCGCCGCCCCGCCAGGCCTCCGCCTCCCCCCGCCCTCCCACTCGCTGCCGCTGCGCCTCCCGCCACCATCGCCACCCCCCCAATCCCCCGTCACCTACCTTCTCCGGCTCCGCGTCGCGTTGCTTCCGGAGCCCCGCCCGCGTTGTTTTGGCTGGAGGAACCAGGGCAACAGGGCTTAAACAGCCCTGTTGCCATGGTTTCCCCGGCAAAAAACAGTGCGGGGTCCTGTCGCGTCGCGTCACTTCAGGAGGAGGAGGAGGAGGAGGAGGAGGCAGCAGCCGCTGCCGCCGCTGCCGCCACCACCGCAGCCAGGGCGGGGGGGAAGGTAGGTTGGTGGTGGCGGCGCAGGGTTTTTTTTTTGCTGCTTTGGAGAGAGGGGGGGCGCTAAATATTTTTTCGCCTGGGGCGCCAAACTGCCCTGCACCGGTCCTGGGAGGCAGGGAACCCCAAAACAAGCAGGCAGAGGCCTTTGTCTTGGACAATTCAAACTGTGGAACTGGTTAAGAAGAGACCAGGCAGGCAGAGGAGGCTAGGAACCCCAAACAGGCAGGCAGAGGCAGCCAAACCCAAAATGTCTGAAAGGTTGCATTTTAGGAAAATTATTTTAAAAAATAAACTTGCTGTACTTCCTAAAACCTATCCATGTTGCATTTGAGGAACACGATTTTGGAACACGAGCCCTTGGTCTCAAGTCCCGAGTCGAGTCTCGAGTCCCATTAAAAATATTGGGACTCGAGTCAGAGGGGGGACTCAGTCCGACTCACACGAGTCGAGTCCTGGAGTCCGAGTCCCCATCCCTGGCTTATATGGCATTCCATAGGCCAAAATGGGCTGAGAAATCACACCGTTTTCAAAACCTTATACTTCTTCTGGGACACAGCACATACTACACGGCACACATTCTACACTTACACTGCACTACATATGTTTGTCAAAGCAGATTTCATAGATTATAGAGTTGGAAGGGGCCTACAAGGCCATCGAGTCCAACCCCCCTGCTCAATGCAGGAAACTAGAGGAGGGGTCTCCCATCCAAGTAATAACCAGGCCTGACCCTGCTTCGCTTTCCACACTCAGACAAGCTGAGCCAGCATGAGCCATGACAAAGTGTTTTCCAAAAGACACTGTAGATACATAGAAATGTTACTACAAAGTCAACTCCATGTAAGTCTATGCAAGCTAATAGACCCCAGCTAATACATGTCATACTGCTGGTGGTGGGCACTCATCAAAATTTAAATTCCTATAAATAAGCTATTTCTATAGACCTCAAGGTCACCTGTCATATACTGCCCAGTTTCAGATTAATATGTTGAGTGATTTTCTCAGTATAAGCCATAGAACGTACTGTCCCAATTTCTGATTATAATGACGGAATGCAATTGAGCAGACTCAACCTTAACATAAGGCCACTATAGTGGCCGTATAATATGCTTTTTCTGATTTCTCTTTAGAACTTTTTTTCTCATATGCAAATTCTTGCAGGTTTAATTGAGTAATTAATCAATTAATTGACTTAAGGCTGAGAGGTCATTGGAAGTGGCTTAAGTGCCACTCCACCAGTTGAGCAGGAGGCCCATTGGCATGATGGCCATTAAGCCACCAGAGGCTTCCTGATATGGTTGCACAAAGCTCTGTGGGCATTGATGTCCCACCAGCAGTGTTGTATTGGTGATGGGGGGGGGGCAAACATGATAATTTTGGGGGGGGGTGTTTGGGGTGACCAAGGACTCACAAGATACTATGCCCCTTGTTCCATTGCCAGGGCCCCCAAATGCTCCTTAATCTATGCCAACCTTGGAGCTGGCATTCTTAGTTCCTTCCCACTGAACACAATGGGAGAAGTAAAAAGAAAAAAAATGTTCCCCCCCCAACCCTGGGGGGGGGGGACAACCTTCCCCCACCTACTGCCCTGGCCACAATGAGCCAGCAAGACTTTGAATGTGGTGGATGCTTCAGCATGGAATCTTCTCCATCCCCTGCCACTATGTTGATCTACCAAGAGATGACTATGTACACCAGTTGCCAGGGAATATGGGTGGGAAGGTGCTGTTGCACTCATATCCTGCTTTGGGATCCAATGGGCAGCTGGTTGGCCACTGTGTGAACAGAATGCTGGACTAGAAGGACACTTGGTCTGATCCAGCATACCCTGTCCAAGTGCCTGGAGGCAGTGGCTGGCTGGATGGGAAGGAACATGCTGAAACTGAACCCCGACAAGACCGAGGTACTGCTGGTGTGGGACAAGGGGAGGTTAGGGGATGTTGACCTGGTGCTGAATGGGGTACATCTACCCCTGAAGGACCAGGTCCGCAGCTTGGGGGTCATTCTAGACTCTCAGCTGTCCATGGAGGCTCAGGTGGCAGCTGTGAGCCGGGCGGCGCTCTATCAACTCCATCTGATACGGCAGCTGCGCCCCTACCTTCCTAATCACCTGCTCCCATCAGTGGTTCATGCCTTGGTCTCCTCTCGCCTAGACTACTGTAATGCGATCTACGTGGGGTTACCCTTGAAGACGGTTCGGAAGCTACAGCTGGTACAGAACGCGGCGACTCGCCTGGTTAAAGGCAGCCGCCGGCGGGATCACATCACGCCAGTGCTGAAGGATTTGCACTGGCTACCAGTTGCTTGCCGAGCCGAATTCAAGGTGTTGGTTTTGACCTTTAAAACCCTATACGGCTCCGGTCCAGTCTATCTCAAGGAGCGTCTTGTGGGTATGGGACGTGGGACGTGGGTATGGGCCTGAGGATATGTATGAGCCCGAGGATCATTTTATTTTACCATCTAGAGACTTACTTTAAAGTGTTTATTCATTTGGATATTTGTTTTGCTGTATGTATGAACCCATGTCCCATGGTTTCTACCACCCCACTAGGTTGGTAGTAGGAAACGTGGGATTGCATTTGGAAGTACCACTGGGACGTGGGTATGGGCCTGAGGATATGTATGAGCCCGAGGATCAAGTACAAACCACAGCAGTTCTGCCCACTACCCATCCTACAAAAGTCCCTTGCAGGGTTCTCCATACCACATCATGGCTTCTCCCAGTGCTGAATCAGCAGTGCAGTCTGCTGAGGCTGCCAGATTCACTTCAACCAATTCCCCCATATCCTTCTGTTAGCTCTCTGTGGTCAGTAAGGATGGATGAATCAGTCTATTTCTGGTCCTTGACAATTATTCAATCATAACTCCATTCCATCCAATTTCCTCAACAGTTTGCATCCCCCCCCTTTAAAAAAACACCAAGTGGGCCGCTCAACAAGATCTGCCACAGATGGCCTTCTCCTTGTCCCTTCAGCCAGAGCAGCTAGACTGGTGGGGATGAGGAAGAGGGCCTTTTCTGTGGCGGCCCCCGTACTGTGGAACTCTCTCCCGAGTGACCTCTGCCATGCCCCCTTTCTGCTGAGCTTCCGTCGCTCATTAAAAACCTGGTTGTTCAGGCGGGAATATGGGGTGGGTTAAGATTTTAAAATTTTATATTGTTTTAAATGTATTTTATTGCTTTTATTCTGTGTACATCGCCCAGGGTGGCCGGTTGCCGGCCAGATGGACAATAAATAATAATAATAATAATAATAATAATAATAATAATAATAATAATTAATAATAATGCATGAGAATTTGTTTTTGCTTGCAAAACATTGCTTTGCTCGCAAAACATGAGCATACCCTGTTGGAAGCTCCAAACGTGACCACAGACATGTGTCCCCTAAAAATATTCATAAATTGTTGAACACGTGCTCACATTCATCTCATTCCAGATCCCCAGTTCAATTCATGTAAATTTCCTCTGTGGACTGAGTCAACCCTGATTTAGTCTATGGAGGAAAGTTGTGCAAATTTGGGGAAACTTGCAAAAATCTCCCATTTAATCGCTGCTCAGTTTGTGCAAGTTTTCTGTTCATGCAGAGTGAGCAACAATCGCAAATACGAATGGAAATTGGGCAAGACTAGCGGCGAGATGATGTTCTGAGTGTTCTGGCGATCTCAAACATCACTTGTTTGCCTCAGTTTTTTTTTTTAAAGAGTTCTTTAATAAGCTTTGAAACACCATGTTTTGTGTTGCCATGCTTTTGATGCACAAAATGTTCTTAAATAACATCTTTATGATTTATGTGGAACGCAAACAGATGGTGGGTAGGTGTTACCTGAAGGAGACTATTTTAAGTGTAACGATTCCTTAACTAGGGCTGAATAGGTCTGCAGACAGCCCAACTGCAATCCAGTACTAGGGATGGATGAATGGATCTGTCAATCATCATTTTTGTCAGCTTTTTAAGTTCAAGCTCATTCTGTCCAGGTGTCTCTGCCCAGGGAGTCTGGGAAGGCGGCAAGAAGGGAGAGGGCCTTCTTGGTGATGGCCCCAATTATGGAATGATCTCCCCAATGAGGCCCACCTGGCACCAGTGTTGTTATCTAAGTTATTGGCACCTGGTTAAGACCTTCCTCTTCTCTCAGGCATTTGGTAGCATATGATGAGGTTTTAATCAGGACTTGGATTTTTCTTGATGTTGATCATTTAAAATTGTTTTAGCTATATGTGTGTCTCTCTGTGTGTTTCCTGTTTATATGTTTGTATGTATATGGTTTTTATAATGTATTTTTAAAGTTCTAATCTTTGTAAACTGCCCAGAGAGCTTCAGTTATTGGGTGGTGGTACAGCAATGTAATAAATTAAATGTAATGATTTTTTTGTCCAAGTGCTTTACATTGTTGAAATGCAGCTTTGAGCACATTTTTCCCAAGATGAGCTATATTGGAAAGCTTGAAAAATGTACATTTTGGAATGTAAGTCTGTCTCAGCTTGCTGAAAGGCTCAGGTGGTGTGAATCAAGTAAATCCATTAAAAAAACTTGACAGAACAAATTTCTCACCTATCCCTCTCCAGTACTAATTTCATCCTTTTTTCAGCTGAATAGGTAGCAACAGAGATGGGTTGTAGCTTCTTAAAATTGTATATAGTGAATTCACTGTATGAAAGACTTCCAGACAAACCCCGTAGTTGGATGTCAAAGTAGTAGGCTGTAGGTGGGAGAGACAAAATTCATGAGAGCAGAGAAAGAAGTGAGAGTAGGGCAAGGAATAATAGAAACCAAGTGTGGAAGCTGAAATACAAAGGAAGAATGATTGCAGAGGAGGCAAATGGACCAAATGTAATACAAAAGTGGAAGGGCCAAGAGAACAACGAAAAGGATATGTTAGTAAACACTGTGTTATAGGACAAAGACCAATCCAAGTCAACTGATTGTGAGCTAGCACATTTCAATCAGCCTGTGTAATTGTTGTCCTGGTTTTGAGAGAACCTAGTAGCATGGTGTGCGCATATACTGCATGGCAACCCTTCAGACAGTTGGAACCTGGCAGCTCCTGGCTGGTATTCATGTTGTACTTTATTGTGTGATCTATCAAGTTATTTCATTCATGGCATAATGGCTGATTGGGTGGGTCATCTATGGGGCTAATCTGGGAAGGAAAAAGAAAGCATCAGTTGAAGGGTGGGTAGACAGTGCTGCCAGGAGAATAATAGTTCTGAACTTTCCTTCCCCCTCATTTCCCAAATAGAAATATCTGGACAATCTAAGCATTGTTTTTGGTGGTGGGGATACTAACCAATCAAAATTGTTAATTTTTCAAGCTGAAAATCAAATGGGAGAATATTCAGTGCAGCTCTACCTGCAACGTAGTTCTATAACTCTTTACCCAGACATAAGGTGCATTGAATGAAGTATAGGTGGAAAAGCATAATATAAAATCGGGGTTCATCTGGAACAACATGCAAGAGGTGTCAAGAGAGAGAGAGCTAAGTTCTAGTTCAGCTAAGGATGGCAGGTAGGCATTGGTAGTGTGGAGTGAGAAGGGAGCACAGGCAGGCCAAGAACTGAGGTGGATGTAGAAAATCAAGGAACAGCAGAGATGGGGGGGGGCGGTGAGTGCTGGGGTTTAAGCAGGAAAGCAGCAGCACTTGAGCGATTCCCTTTAATCTATTACTTAGGCTTATTTAAATGCAGACAGGAGTCAGAAAGAGCCAATCATGTTGTCTGTGCCCAGGAAGAAGCTACAGGAAATCAGTGCAGATTCTGGAGCGCTAGTATAAAGTCTGGCCAGTTTCTTGGACTGCATGTGAAGCTTGGTTGAACATGACACTGGCTCACACAGGTACATTTTGTTTTAAACAGGTCTAAAAGTTTTAAACAGAACAAAACTAAAGTTAAAAAAAACCCCAGCAGGTCCTGGTTAGGCTTCTTCAAGGGTGGCCTAATTATTGTCTCCTTTAGAGATGCCAGTGTCACCCCTCTCTCAAGGAGGAATTTACAGCCTTCTGGACGCAGCCGGACATTCTCCTCCCCACTAGATGTAATAAACTGTGAGGAGCAATGGGCAAGCACACAGGTGTTCAGCTGAATTGGGCCAAGCATCTGGTCTGCATCCTCAGCAACATGCAATAAAACTAGACCAGCCGGTGCTATGGACACCTTTAATGGTGGGGAACTACATTAGCTGTGGAGACCAAATATGGATATGAGCGACTTTATCTTCGAAGTGTCTTGCAAAGTGATCACAGTATGCGACCAAGGACTTATTTATCCTATTTTAAAATGTTTTTATGCTGCCTTTATGATAGAATCCTGGTTTCCACCATCTCTCTAACTGGCCCAGATTGCAGGAGGCCATGAATCACTTAGAAAAGCACTGCTGGCCTGGATGATACTGAGAAGATGCTATGGCAGTGGGGAAAAACTCTATCTTTGCCAGTTGCCACCATCGCCATCACAGAATAGGCTTGATAATGAGATCTAACTGGTGTTTGGTCTGACTTGGCACTAGTTTTCCTCCACCTGCATTCTAGTTGTCTTCCCTCTTGCTTCATTGCCCTCAGGTCAGATGTAGAGATGTACGAGAATTTAGTTTCAGTTAGCAAGCCATCAGAACTTGCCCAATTTGCAACCATTATGTTTTGGCTTGTCAATAATACCCTGGAAGGAATGGTTGCTTGCAGGGTGGTTGCTAAGCAACAATCCAACATGTCCTCCAATCACCTCTCCCTCTTTACATTTAAAAAAAAGATTTCCCCAGCTAATCAGATGGTTTTCAGGTGTTAGTGGCAGCAGCAGTTCAAGAATGAGGAGTGTTGGTGTCAATTTATTTATTTATTTATTATATTTATAGATTCATAGATCATAGAGTTAGAAGGGGCCTACAAGGCCATCGAGTCCAACCCCCTGCTCAATGCAGGAAACTAGAGGAGGGGTCTCCCATCCAAGTAATAACCAGGCCTGACCCTGCTTAGCTTTCCATGTTCAGACAAGCTGAGCCAGCGTGAGCCACATTTATTATATCTATATCCCAATATCGTCAATCCATAAAATTCAGACTACAATTTGCTAATTGCCATCCCCTGGTATAGAATATACTTTTGGGAGACTCCAGTGGACATAGATTTGATTATATGTATTCTAAGACTTAGACTACTTACATGAAAAGCAAGGCAGATAGGAATGTATAAAGGACAGGAGAGCTATAGCATCTGTTGCACTTGGGCTTTTACCACACATGATAACACAAATTAGGTTTCTTTATGTGCATGCTTTTGGGGTAGTGGTAAAGTGGGTAAGAACCAGAGACGGGATATAATGTGTAGTTTGAAATATATAATTTTGTTGTATGAACCAGCTGGGTTTGCTTAAAGTACGAAAACACTTTTATTGCTAACAAGTTTTTTTTTGGGGGGGTGCATACATAATGAGAATGTTTAGAGGAAGAAATCATAGTGGAATTGCCCTTTTCAGGTGGTAGAATGATACTCTGGAGAGTTACATGGTAAATTTATGTTCTACCGGCTGAAGGAGATTATAGGGCAGTGAAGTGATGTGGTATTCACAGAATGATGTCATTGATGCTCAAAGTACACAAACCCTTTTGTTTTCAAGAATAAACTTTATTTCAGGCAAACAGCTTTCCATGCCAGCTGCAATATTTAAAAGTGTGTGTGTGTGTGTGTGTGTGAGAGAGAGAGAGGGGGGGGGGGGGAGAGAGAGAGAGATGTTCACGGGATGAGCTATACAGATATAACCTCATGTAGACACAAAAAAGAATAGCTAATCTGAATATGCATTTTCCCAGTATTCTTGCTTAGGGTTGGGGATCTGAGGGCAAGGCTGATTAAGAAACAAAATGGCAGAATGCTGCCTTCTAGCAATGCCTAAGGTCATCACAGTAGAAAGTTGTTGCAATTATAGGAGAGAGCTATCAGCAGAAGCAGCAGCCTTTGGCATCAGTCAGGTGATCCAAATCTGAGGTGCTGTTAGATTCATGCTACAGGATTTTGTTTTTTCTTTTCTTCTCTCTCTCTCTCTCTCTCTCTCTCTCTCTCTCTCGGGATGCAGTTCTTAGGAGATGGGTTTGTCATCATGCTAGGTCCAGGAAGTGCAATGTAAAGTCAACCCTTGACTAAACATTATAGTTCTGGCCTCATGCTGGAGGAAAGTTCCCCTTTTTTTCAGATCCCTGCTAGATCCTGTTCAGTAGCTGGAACTGGCCTAGTCCCATTCGCAGATCACCTTCCCAGGAGGAGAGGGAAGAATCACTGTCAGGATTCACACTCCTACTTTGCTTCTTTGGGCTTGATCACTGGATGGAGGTTTGCCAGCTCAGCCCGAGATCCTGCTAAACAGTTGCTTCCTTCACCCCTGAACATCATGGGTTACCCTCCTTTCCTGAGTTATTACCCTCAGAACTCCATTGTTCATTGTAGTGAACCGCAGTTTGCCATATTGTCCAAACTTGGAATTTTGGTTAACACTAACTATTTTAACTAATACTGTTTTAGTATTGGGAGATACCTAACTATGGTTAGTTTCAGCAAACAGCTTCAGAAACCACAGTTTGAAGTTGGTTGGTTTGATACTGGACCATAGTAAGTGTTAACTGGAATTTCTCACAGTAGATAATGCAACGAACCATGGTTAACTAAAACCATATCACTGTCCGTATTTACCTAGGGATGGGCAAATCAGCCTATTTCAGGTCCATTTCAATTTTGCATGTGTTTACCCATAAGCCCCATATTTCTGCCTTTGTGACTTTAAAAAAAATCTGCATGAAAATCCCTATTTAAATGTGTGTTTAAATACATATATATATTTTAAAAATCCAACTGAAATTTCACATTTAAATCCTTTAAAAATGCATTTTTAAAACATATTTTATATCAAAAATATGTATTTCTAAATTTATTTTGATACAATATTTGAAGTGATAACTGTGCAGAAAACTCGGGTAGTGCTCATTTCCGTACTTAGGGCCTTCATATCCCACATTTCTATTGTACTATTCATAGCAGCTAAAAATACAATCAATAAAGTCTCATGAAATCTCAGAACAATTTAAAAAAAAAAACATCTAAAACAACAGTAAATATAGCAGTTTGATATAGAATAAGGGGTCCGAGGTTGTTACAGGTGAATGCTAGCACTCTGAGCTGCAAGCAGAAGGCAGTGTTGACCAGGGGTGTTGAACCTTTTTTAGCCTGGGTGCTGAATTCTGTTTTGGAGAAGCTCTGGGTGCCCTGCATTTTAGCAGTGGGTGGGGCTAAAGGCAAAAGGGTGTGGCTAGAATACCAGCATGGTTTAGCTTAAAGCTCTTAGTGCCAGTAACTAACCCTTAGGAGAGGCATTTCAGCCTTTTAGAATGAGGGATAAATCTGCACAGAGCTGAGGAACTGCCAAATGATCGGTGGTCTGGGAAGGGACGTGGGGCCAGGAGTTAGGAGCATGACCGTCTGGGGAACTTTGGAGGGCTGGGTTGGGACCCCACAAGCAACAGGTGTGTCCCCTAGGCTTGAGACCCTGCACCACTGGCTTTAAGCCCTGGGGCACATTCAGCATACTGAGCAGCAGTCACTAGTCAAAGGCCTGGCTCTTACATTCTGCACCAGTTGCAGTTTATTAATGCTTTTGAGCTGAACGGACTTACAACACATTTCTGACCCAACAGCCAAAAGCGGGCCGAGTCGGGGATTTTTTTTCCAGCTTTCGTGAAATTGCTCAAAATAGTTGCACAGATTTGGAGCCGGGAACTACGTATCTCTAGTGCAAATTGCATAAATTTGCACACATTGCATAAATTTGCATAAATCAGGACTGACTCATGAGATTCAAGTCGTCGTCGTTCTTCTTGTTGTTGTTGTAGCATTTAACATGAGAAGTATGGAAGCCTCCTCCTCTCCCTGCATATGCACATGCTCCCCCTTGGCCACCTTGAATTTTCTGACAGTTAATTTCAGATTTCTGCAAAATTCAGGCCTCTATTCCGCAATTTGCACAAATTAACACAATTTGTGCAAATATCTGCAATTTGTGCAAATTGCAGAGTGAAGGCCCACACTTTTTGCAAAATTTTCTGACTTCAAAAAAAAGAAAAGAAGTGAATTGTGCCCTGTTTTAAAAACAGAAGTCCACACGCTGGCTCAACTCGCATCAGATCAAGTTGGCACCAGCGCAAGTTTGACAGAGCAGAACCTGTGCGGCCTGACTCCCCAACTCTGTTTCCCAGCACAAGATGTGTCCATCAGGGCAACCAGTACTAAAGCCAGCCTGGAAGTCAGATTGAGATGAACCTGATAATCCGTGTCATCCAGGAGTGCCTGGAGTTGTGTGTACATCACACCCTCAAGTATCTTGCCTCAAAATGGCATACTGTATGCCAGTTAGTATTTATTTAACTTTGGGTCCGAACAGAGAAGGTTTTTCTACTTCTTCCAGGAGAGGTCTTATAAATGCCTCTTCTAAAACATTTGGGACCACTCCCTTTCTTATAGAGTAGTCGTTGTTACTTGGACCCAGTTGGTCAGCCTCTCCAGCCAATTATTATAAAACAGGATCAAGCATGTAAGTGGTCAGCACTGATCCACATATCCTTGAGCTGCAAAACCTTATAATTTTGTTTATAATTATTACGTTCCAGTTCTTCACTAGATCCCCCTTTCCTCTTGAGTATAGTCCACTAATCCAAAATTCTCTTGTTACATTGTTACATTTCTTTCTGGGTGATGGAATGAAGTTAGAAATATGATTTATAGGCAGATTGTAGAGATAAAGTTGCTATTCAATATAATGCAAATTAGGCAGGGTAACTGTGCACAACCAATTTACAAAATAAGTATTACCATCATCCTTGCCTGCTTCTCCCCACTGCGCTGGTGGTGTCCTCTGGATGTCATTCAGTGCTCATTGTTCTTATCATGCAGGCTTGTCTGTATGCTGTCACCTGTAAATAACAGATACCAAGGAATTGTTTGTGTTAAGAGTCCCTGCACACAGATGTCCCTGTGATTCTACCTCCCCCCTTTCTTTCTAATCGTTTTGAGAAGCACTCTTGCCTCTGTAAATGTTCAGTCACCAGTTTGTGATCACAGTATGACATTTATTATTTCTTAGGTGTCAAAATCACTTTTTGTAGTCTTAGAATAATACTGTTTTAGTATTGGGAGATACCTTAAAACATAAGCATGCTCATCCCTTTCCTCTGAAGCAGAACTAGGTTTACATGAAGCATCACTGGCAGGTGTTTTGTATAGATTAAAAAAAATAAGCATTCAAGCACAGATATGGTTTCAGGCTCTCATAGGCAGAACATTATACATATTTAAGCCTCACTGTTTTGTCTGCTGGATTGTGGACTGAGCATCCCCCCCCCCCCATTGGCTAGTCATTTACAAAGTTAGCAAAAGCTTTCCTCTTCTTAAAGATGACATCTAATAAGCCATGTATTAGGGCTTTGTGGCTTTCATCTGAACTACCTTAAGTTTGTAAATGTCTTTGGGGTGGATAAAAGTTTTTTAAAATAGTTCTTATTTATTGTGCTTACATTATTCATCTGTTCTTTCCTGAAGGACCTGGCTTTAAATCTCACATGCTTTCACATGGGTTGGGCCTTGTCCACTGGTTCTCGGGCTCCACCTTACCCTGAGGAGGACTCGGATTCAGATGGGTCACAGGTCACCCCACTTCAGAGAGAGACCTCAGTTCCCCCTTCTATGCCTTCCCAGCCTGAGGAAGTGGCTCTTCCATCAACATCTGGCTCTGAGGATGACTCCCCTGCAGCTTCTCATGTCCCTCAGCCATGCAGGAGCATGTGAGACTGCAAAAACAGACACCAGCACTTTAAGAATTGCAGTCAGCATCTAGCAGGGTAGAGCCCCTAAAAGACCAGGCGCTGCCACCCTTCTTAAGGCCTCAGTTAACTGCAGTCCTTTGCTGGGACAACTTCTTTTGGCACCTCCTGTAGTCTGCTATCCAAGGTCCTTATGTGACTCCTGCCTTCCCTGCCTTGACCCAGAGCAGACAGCAAGCACTGTGTTACACAATCTGCTTGCCTAGTCAGGGCGGGTTGGGTGATGACTGTTGAGGTGGGGAAAGCAAAAGCAAATCGACATAGTACTGAACAAATCATTGCCTCAAGAATTATAGTTCATATTCACTGGTGAGGCTTCCTTGACTACACACCTGGACTGGAGCAATAAAATAGAAGCCGACTTGAACTGGGCGTCAACTTGTTGTCTCAGAAACAATCAGCATTGGTATCGGCACCTGACATCCTCGGGCAGCTGCCTGGGCCCCTGGGTCTCAGCAGGGCCCACTGCTGATGCCTGCCTGAGCCCCTTTTTCTGGTGTTCCAATTAGCACAACAGCCAGTTTAATTTCCCACAATGCCCTGGAGTGATGCTATATCAGAGGTGCTCTGGTGCATTATAGGAAATTAAGATTGTGGTCTCATTGGAGCATCACTGCTATTGCTGCCACTGGCCCATCAGGTGACCCTGTCAGAGCTCATAGGGGTGAGGTAGTATGAGGAGGGCCCCCTCAAACCTGGAGGTGGTCCGCTATACAGTGTAAATACTAATGCATCCCAATGTTGCATTTACTACTATCTATATTGTTACATATCGAATATCATCTTCTATTAATTGGCCATTGCTAATTAGTGTTGTGTTAACACTCTGGCTTGCTTCTCACATTCACCTTTGTTGTGATGAGGTCACTGCAATTACATTTTTAATGCTTCCTCTGAAACATAGTTCCCTCACATAGTGAGATCTAAGACTGACTTACCACATTCTACAAATCAATGAAAAGTACCAATTTATGGAAAGGAGAAATTACCATATAGGGTATTTAATAATAACAACAACAATAATAAAAAAACCCATCACCACACATAAATGATGGGTAAAATCTGAATTGTACTGATTTACCAATGTCATTTAGCATGTTATGTGCACATTTCTTGTAACCGAGAAAAGTATAGGTTTTATGATGAGACATTACTGACTTTGGCTCACTTTCCAGCCAC
This sequence comes from Shinisaurus crocodilurus, assembly GCA_021292165.1. NCBI lineage: Eukaryota > Metazoa > Chordata > Lepidosauria > Squamata > Shinisauridae > Shinisaurus > Shinisaurus crocodilurus. The sequence continues at coordinate 276,149,013 of CM037876.1, forward strand.
AAGATTGTGGTTCAGCAGCAGGCCACTTCTTACAGTGCTAAACTAAAGTTGATCGATTAGAACAGGCTGCCTGATACCTATGGTTATGATGTTAAGCCTCAAGAAGATTTACTTGTGATACATACATGTGTTTAGGATTGGGGTGTATGGCTGCTGTTATTAGGTATACAGTAGTTCAATTTTAGCTGGATTTTGGATTAAAGGGTAATTGTCACAGACATCTAATGGCTTAATGAAACTGACTGGTCCTGTTCTTGTGCTATGACCATATATGTGTGTGTGGCGATTCTAGTTCTAGTTAAAAGAGAAATACCTACTGAGGTTTGTATATAGTGTGCCTGGGGTGTGTGATTGACAACTAGAGTGAATGGAATGTTCAGATGTAGCTTGTGTGTGATTGGCTGGGGAAGGAGTGAGTGGATTTTTAAAAAAGGGAGAGAGAGGGCAGTTAGTTAGGGCAGTGTTCTCCAACCTTGGCGCTGGCTGGGGCATACTGGGAGTTGTAGGCCAAAAACATCTGGGGCCCCAAGGTTGGAGAATACTGAGTTAGGGAGTTAGTCAGTTAGAGTTAGTGAGGGACAGAGAGAGGTGGTTGTACTTGGAAGAAGGGAGGTGGGAGACAGGGAGACAGGAAGGTTGCAGAAATTAGTCTGTCAGAAGAGTAGAACTGCTATATCTAGACAAACATTTAATTACCTGTATTTGCCTGAAACCCATATTTGACCTCTTAATCTCTTATGTTCCCTGACCCTGATTTCCTACCTGTGTTCCCAAAATAAACCTTGTTCTTTTTGTTTGAAAACAGCCTGTTTTCCATTTATAAGTATACATAAGGCTTTGGTTAACCCCACGTGCCTCGCAAGGGACACACGCTATGGAGGGGTATGGTGGCAGCATACCTGAAGGGAAAACCGCACAACAGGTGGGATAAAAATAGTGGGAAAGAACAGCCTCTATTAAGTTTGCCAGGCTGGGTGGCACGAAAGCTGTGGCTTATGCTGGCTCAGCTTGTCTGAGCGTGGAAAGCTAAGCAGGGTCAAGCCTGGTTGTTTCTTGGATGGGAGAGCCCTCCTCTAGTTTCCTGCATTGAGCAGGGGGTTGGACTCGATAGCCTTGTAGGCTCTTTCCAACTCTATGATCTATGAATTTAAGCCCCAGCAGTGGTAGCCATCCCAGTACTAGAGTGGTAAGGGGTGGGCGATCCACCCAGCACTCAACTCATGGTGCGCGAGCTGTTCCAAGCGCAAGTGGCAGCTGAGGTGCTCGCTCGCCGGACTTCCGGGTCCCTGGCTCTACGTTGTTTACGTAGAAAATGGCATAAGATACATTAAAAATGGCCACGATTTGGGCAAATTAGGCAAATTAGCCATTTTTAACTTATCTTACACCTTTTCCTATGTAAACAACATAGCGCTGGAAACCAGAAGTCACTTCCCCAGCTTGGCTCGTGAGAACGCGAGTCAAGCCAGGGAACAGGTAGGGTAAGTGGAGCCCAGGGGACCGAGCCAGGGGATCGACCCCCCAATCAAGCTCTGCACACAACTCTAGGTGTGGTGATAGGCACTGGCTATCTCAGAGGTGCACCTGGGTGGCAGGGCAGATCCTGAGGTGAAACAGGTGTCCACAGTCACTAGGTGAGGCGGCAACAGCACACCTGAGTATAGGGTGAGGGGTGGTGGTTGCAGTGTGTACCAGCAAAACTTGACCTTCTTGAAGTTCTCCAAATTCCACCACAAAGCTTATTCCATCACATGTCCTCATAAGATTGTGAGCTTCCCCCCCCATGAAAATATGCGCATATTTTTTGTGTGTATTTTTCCAAATGTACACATTAAAAGTGTACACATTCTTCTCCATTTGATTTTTCATGTACATTTTTCAAATGTACGTATGCTGTAAACGTAAATTTTTTGGTCCACAAATCCTACTGCTAGCTCGTGTATGTACAGACAGACTTTGACCGCAGATTGCATTAGAGTCCATGCTCATTCCAGAAGATGTGAACTGGGTAAATCCTGATCAAAAACAAACTGAAACACATTTCTCAAACATCCTTAGCTATGACTCAGTTCTCCATCTGTAAAGGAGTTTTTGTATTCTGACAATTATTATTCCGGGATACAGAAATGTGGCAATGACAAACGTATGTTAACATTATAAATATCTCAGTTACTGGGGCACTAGGGGCAAATAAGCAACTTAAGCAGAAGACTCCTGAGTGTGCATTAGGATTTGATAGCTCAGTTCTGCACTGATCACATTGATTATGGTTAAACTTCCATTTTTCTTGAAAACCTTCAGGAAAACCAGTGAACTGTTCTTACAAGTCGGAGCTAATGTTTAATAGCAATTGTTCCTGTCTTGTCATGTAAACCCTGTGATTCTCATGCAACGTGAATACAATGAACAATTATTCTCCCCCTCTTTTCCTGGCATCTTTGACATCTTGTTTCATCTTCATTTCATACTCTGTGCTCCTTCAGTCATTCCTTATGATAGCTCTTTTAGAGCGTTCTATTGTCACAATTCTTCTCTTCATTCTTTCCAGTCTAGAGTTACCCATTGGACCTTCAGTTCATTTAGCAAGTAGCCATGGTACTGAATGTTCAGACTCTGCTGACAGTTCATTGGAAGGGTGGGACTGCTATAATTGTGTATATTTGTCACCTTTCTCCTTGAACAATTGCAGTCTTCAAAACCAAACACAGCTGTGCCGCTTTGCAAATTCAAGTTCTGAGTTTGTGATTGTTCTTGGAAATATAATTCAACTCACCATACATTTAGTGGCATTATATTCATGTGGCCATTTGCTGTTTTGTACATGCCATCCGTATTGTAATGCACAATAGGGTGAGCTGATGTAATGTCATAGAAAATGTTCACTGGTATTTTAGGTGCTGTTATAATGAAACTGGCAACATGGAATGTGACAGACTGTGAAGGAAGTGAGGGGTCAGTTTGTCTAAGACTAAAACCTCACATTGGATCTGGGATCAGGTGGTACTTGGTGGGCACTGTAGGTCGGTCAAATTAGAGGAGGTTGAAAAAAAGAGAGGTCAAGAAAAAGGTGGGGACACTGGACACACTAGGTGATACAACCAATCAGCCCCCCAAAGCAAGCAAGTTTAGAGCTAGGCAGAAGTACTGAATTCCCCATTTGCAAAAGTTTAGTGGATTCAGGTTTTATATTCAAATGTCTATGAAGCTTTCATTGCCCATCCCAGAATGGATATCTGATTACAAAAGCCACAGTTGGGGATGCAGTAGGCTGTCCAAGAGCTCCCCTGTTCATACGTTGCATGATAACATCATTATACCTCATTGGCACAGTCCTCGAAGCATATATGGCATGATGATGTGATCATGTACGATAAGGAAGCCACTGGTAATGTGCAACAGGGCCTACTTGACTCCTTCCAAACTGAATTCTGGAATTGTGGAAAGTTTCAAGTCTGTCTGGGTGTAGCTCCACTATGGGCAAAATCACTAGTTCCCTATTGAATTCTGAATTAAGGGCAGTGTTTATGTTCTGGTTGCTCATGATCAAACACAACATGCCATGCACATTAATCCTAAACATATATACTTGGAAGTTTTCATGATTATTTCTTATTTCTGTAATGCCATTAATATACATGGTGCTTTGCAGGGAAAATGCGGGGGGGGGGGACACGAGTGGAGGGAAGCAGGTCATTGCCCTGAGGGGGTTTCCATTCTAAATTTTGACTGTATGGAAGACAAAATTAAAAGAGGGGGAAAGAGGAGAGAAAAAAGGTAAAAGGGGAATAGATATGTGCAAATGAATCATTTTGATTTGGAGTGATGACCAAGAGGTTGAGTCAGGGTTGCCCTACCTGCAGCCTTCAGCTTAATTTCTCTCCCCCCCCCCCCGCCTATGCAAGAGTGATCTATCCCCAGTAGTCCACTTGTTGGGGAGGAAGAGGGGGAGAGAGAGAAGGGGTGGCAGAAATAGAGGGAGAAAAGGGGGTGACCCCACCCACCACTGGCTTTGGCTCTGCCCACTGCCAGCCTGCAGCTTCTAACGCATTACCCCAAGGGAATGCAGCAGTCCTCAACAGGAAAAAGGTTGCCCACCCCTGGGTTAAGTCAATGGTTTCAACAGATGAACTGGGTTTTGAGGAGGGTTTCAAAGAATGAGAGTGGGGTGGTGGTACCACACAGGTGTTTGGGGAGGGAGTCCCAGACATAGAGCAGCAAGGGGAAATGGAGGAAATTGTTTAAGGGAGCAGAAGAGTTTAGGCAGGACTAAGTTAGCCCCAAAAGATTCCAACTGATCTCCAAGCAAAGGAAGTTCTCAGCCTTAGTTACTGAGATCTGACAACATTAAAATAAAACAAAACAGGAGGAAGTCCAGGCCTTTTTCTCTTTTTTTGGTTATCTGGAAGCAGAGGAATTTGTAGCTATCTCTTTGCAGGCAAATTTTCAGATATTGTTTTGCAGGTTAACTACTCATATTCACGAGCTGAGGCTTTGCAAGGCATTTGGCATTTTTCTGAAATAAGGTTGTGTCGGTCTGTTTAGAACCTAACTATTGTCCAGCTACTCATAGCTAATATGTCAGCCATTCGCTGTGTGTTTATTTACAAAACTCTTACAATTACGACTCACTTGTTTCTAGAAAATGTCACAGCATAGACTGATTGCAGGGTGCACTGCATACATCGGGGTGAGAGAGAACATTTTGGCTTGGAGCCAGGCAGCTTGGGGTAAAATTATGCAATGGCCCATCACTCACACAGCCTGGTTTTGTTGCTCTCTTACTGGACCATAGGGGAATAAAGGAGCAGTATAGGATACAATAAAATACAAGGAGCTGTGGGTGTTGAAAGCCTCTGTTACTACTGAGGACTGGGAGGGAAAAAAGCACACCAAACCTAGCATAATATGGACTTGGAGCTGGGAAAAGGAAGAAGTCCACAGAAACTGAATTGACAGGTCCATCCATGTACTTACCATGTCCAAGTCTGACTCAGAGAGATCCTGCCTTGTAGCACACTGTGAAAAATAATACAGCACCTTCTGAAAGACTCATGTAAGATGAGTTGTATCCTGTCCGTCTCCTTTATTGGAGGAGATGTTTGATGGCTGGGTAATTTGAAGAAGAGCACTGATGCAGAAATTCACACCTGCTTTAGAACGTCCAAGCCAGGATATCAAAAATAGTACCTCTCGGCAGAATAGATCCTATTTAATCTTTAGGATGCTACCCTGCTAAGCAAACCTTTAAAATATAGTTTAAAGTAATTCAAAGTTTTGTTTGTTTCTGTCCATAGAAATATGCAAGTGAAGGATGTGAGAGAAAGTGACCCACCACAGCAACACCTCCTGCAGCTTTTATGTGCTGCTGTAGTTGTGTGTGTTTAATATATATATGTGTGTCCCTGAAGGAGCCCTAACGCAGCAATGTTCCAAGTTAACAGCGTGTCACAGCAGTAAATCTCTCTCTCTCTCTCTCTCTCTATGTGTGTGTGTTTCCATTCTTCCTTAAGAGCACTCAAACTTTGCAGGCAGCAGGTAGAACCATGTTAAAATCTCAACCCTTCCCTAGCTGCTGCTGCTGCTGTCTTGCGTGTGACTTGATTTTAATACTTTGGACAGCGTTTAGTTTCTCCCTGTGCTTGCGTGCATGGCCCATTTGTCGGGGTGAGAGACAAATGCAGTCTGAGAACAGCTTTGAAATTCAACAGTGCTTTTTGGAAGCCATTTGCAGGCACCTGGAATAGCGCTCGCAATTGCTTTCTTTGTTGTTCAGTGCTCTGAAGGATGATTCTGTTCTGAAGAGAAGCAAGAGGTCGCTCTCAAATACCAATTTCATCACAAAGGCCCACAGTTTGCTGTTCTTTCTCGGCTTTGTGCTGGAAAAAAACAATTCGCTCCCACCCACCCCTCTCGCTTTCTCCGCTTAACTGTCACATTGTAATTACTTCTTTGGACATCCAGCTACCTTCTGGCAGCAGTCTAGATGCTCCTTCCTTCCTCCCTTTCCCCCCTCCCCTGGACTCTCATGGAATATGTCCTCCCATAACTCATTTTCTTCTGTCAATGTATACGCCGCCTCCAGTTCTCTCTCCTGCAGTGTGCATTCGCTGGCTTCTTTGCTTTGACTCTTCTACCCTGTTAATATATTGGTGCTTGGGAGCTTGGGTTAATCTGTCAGTTTCACTTCCTTCTGCATTCAGATTTTTTAAAACAAATCTCAAGTTCTTTTTTTCCTGAATATGAACTTAGCGAATTTTACTACATTCTTACAAAAAGTAAACTGAAACTAAATTCTCATCCATCAGTGCCACCAAATTCAATAGGTGCAGCTATTCCCAGCATGGAGAGGACCATGATGTACCTGCCTGCCATATAGCTGTTAAAGATATGGGGCCTGTCAGAAAAAAAAGAGAGGTGGAAACCCTAATTCAGTACAACAAACTTGGCTGAATATATAGGGATTCAAACCCAGACTTTGAAGCATTCAAAGCCCTGAGCTGAGCCTAGATGGATGAATCTGTCCTGTTTTGGCTTCTCCCACATTATAATGTTTTAAAGGCTCAAGTTCTTTTTGTCCTGAATATGGAGAACTTTGTGAATTTTTGGTAAATTCTTATCAAAACCAAACTGAAACAAAACTCTCTCCATCCCTATAAAAAAAAAAAAAAAAAAAATCCTGCCTACTTGCCAGTCTTGTGTGATGTTTGTCTTATTACTGATGGTCTCAGTGTAATAGACTGAGAAGAATGGAGATTTGCCCATCTTCATTTTGAAATTGGTAGAGCAAATGAGCTGGTTGATAGGGATGGATGGTGTGTCCATTTCAGTTTCTCTCCGTTTCTCATTTTTCCAGTCATAAGTTTGGTTCATAGAATCATAGAGTAGTAGAGTTAGAAGGAGCTAAGGCCATCAAATCCAACCTCCTGCTCAATGCAGGAATCCAAGTTAAAGCATTCCTGTCAGAAGGCGGTCCAGCTGCATTGGGAATGCCTCCAGTGTTGGAGAGCCCACAGCCTCCCTAAGTAGTTGGTTCCATTGTCTTATTGCTCTGACAGTCAGGAAATTTAACTTGAGCTTCCTGTAACTTGAGCCCATTATTCCGTGTCCTGCAAACTAGGATGATCGAGAAGAGATCCTGGCCCTCCTCTGTGTGACAACCCTTCAAGTACTGGAAATACATATCTCCCCTCAGTCTCCTCTTCTGAAGGCTAAACATGCCCAGTTCTTTCAGTCTCTCCTCATAGGGCCTTGTTTCTAGTCCCTTTTTCATCCTTGTTGCCCTCCTCTGAACCATTTCCAGTTTGTCTACGTCCTTCTTAAAGTGTGGTGCCCAGAAGTGTACACAGTACTCAAGATGAGGCCTAACCAGTGCTGAGTAGAGGGGAACTAGTACTTCACACAATTTGGAAGCTATACTTCTATCAGTGCAGCCCAAAATAGCATTTGCTTTTTTGCAGCCACATCACATTGCTGGCTCATATTCAGCTTGTGATTTACAACAACTCCAAGATCCTTCTCGCTTGTAGTACTGTTGAGCCAAGTATCCCCCATCCTGTAACTGTGCAGTTGGTTTCTTTTTCCTAGGTGCAACACATGGCATTTACTCCTATTAAATTTCATTCTCTTGTTTTCAGCCCAGCACTCCAGCCTATCAAGATCACTTTGAATTTTGTTTCTGTCTTCCAGGGTATTAGCTATTCCATCCAATTTTGTGTCACCTGCAGATTTGATAAGCATTCCCTGCACCTCCTCATCCAAGTCATTAATAAAAATGTTGAAGCGCACTGGGCCCAGGACCAAGCCCTGTGGTATCGCGCTCGTTCTGCAGTTTGAGAAGGTACCATTGATAAGCACTCTTTGAGTCCAATTCTGTAGCCAATTGTGGATCCACCTGATAGTTGTTCCATCTAGCCCACTTTTAGCTAGCTTGCTAATCAGGATATCATGAGGCACTTTGTTGAAAGCTTTGCTGAAGTCCAGATATATGATGTCCACAGCATTTCCACAGTCCACAAAGGAGGTTACCCAATCAAAAAATGAGATCAGATTAGTCTGGCAAGATGTGCTCTTGACAAATCCATGTTGGCTTCTAGTAATCACTACATTGTTTTCAAGGTGCTTGCAGATTGACTGCTTTATAATTTGCTCCAGAATTTTTCCTGGGATTAATGTCAGACTGGTCTGTAGTTCCCAGGTTCCTCCTTTTTGCCCTTTTTGAAGATAGGAACAACATTAACCCTCCTCCAGTCATCCATCCTCCATGATTTCTCAAAGATAATAGACAGTGGTTCTGAGAGCTTTTCTGAAGGGATGCAGCTCTTCTTACAAAGCAGGTGTAAAAACAGGAAGACTTCTCCTTTGAGACAAGCATTACCAAGACTCATTTCCAGGACTGAGCCCAGGAAACTTTGGTGCTATCTCTGGCATTTTTGCGCCCCCCCCCCCAATTGCTGCCATGCTGCTGAAATTTGGTTTCATATTATTCATTATTTATTTATTTATTTATTTTATATTAAAAATCATGTCAGTAGGGAAGATCCATGAAATTGCTATCATGACAGTCAAGGCCTGGCATGTCTCCATTGAGGAAAAGGATAATATTCTTTTACTTACCTCAATACAAGAAGAATCATGATTTGGGGGCTCAGAATGAATCAGGCATCGAAGCATCAGCTTTTTGGTCTATTTACAGGAATGTCAATCTTGTTGCTTTACTGAGTATTCCAGAGCAGATCATGAGTGCAGTTTTTCTGTGGTATTACAAAAAAAGAAGTGGAATAGTTTGCAAATGCCGTCTGCAGGGCCTCCTTGGTTTCCTCCAGGGAGCAGAGCTTGGCATCTAAGCCGCAGCCTCTGGAGGAATCCCCGCTGTTATCTTTGATCTGAGATTGGAGATAACAGCAGAGATACAGGAGGCAGGGGACTTGGACAGTGTTGGAAAGAGTATTCCTTTTCCCCAATGCCAGCTGAGTCTTCCGTCATGTGCCTCTTGCCATCGACAGTGGGAGGTGCATGGAGGAGGTGCTCCACTCAGCCGGCGCTGGGAGGAGCCAAGTCCATTCGCACGCTGCTTGCTGTCCCCACTGGGATGACAAGAGGTGCATGGACTTGGGGACTAGCCAGTGCTGGGAGAACCAGTGCCTCTGCTCAGCACGAAGAAAGTGGAAATGGGCAGGAGGTGAGAAGATGTCATCAGTGGACCTGACCATACTCACTGATGTCATCCAGCCCACAGAGGGCCTTGTGGAGGGCAGTTGGGACCCCTACATCATATTAGTTCCATACCCCCACAGTAAATTTTCAAGCTCATGTGTCAGAGAATGCAGTTATTCTAGTGCACTCAAAAGAGGGTGCAGTTTCTTAAAGTTTGAGAAATGGCAGCAGAGGATGACATGTGCCTTTACTATTTAGGGATGTGTGAATCAGCAAAACTTGAGCTTTCCAAAGTTCTTTGAATTCCATCTCAAAGCTCATTCCAGCTTGAGTCAGTATCAGATTGCAAGCTGTGTTTTTTTTCCCTTTTCACATAATTTTGTGCATATTTTTCCAAATGTATACATCAGTTGTCTGCATCTTTGAAATATACTCATTCTTGTCCCACTGATCACAGATTGTGTCTGCGTCCGTATTCAGTCCAAAAGGTGTGAACTGTGTAAATCCTGATCAAACACAAACTGAAACGAATGTCTCATACATCCCTACGGGTGGTGGGATGTATCTCTAGATAGTGCATAGAAGTTTATTTAGGAGTATGAAGCAGCTCTGCTGGACTGAGCCAAATATTCATTTTGTCCAGCCTTTTTTTTTTTTGGTCTCCCAGTGCCATCATATTCTCTGAATTCTTAAAAGCAGTGCACGGAGGTGATGGCCAGTCTCTGTTGTTGTTTTTTTTTAAAAAAAAATATCTCCAGCATCATTTATTCAGTAATATAATGAGTGTACATAGAACTTCCCCTTAACTATTATGGCCAGTCAGCCATTGAAACCTGTGGGATTTTCTAACCTTTTTAAAAAGCCATATAATATCTTAGTCATGATCAGAAATCTAGCGATGATTGAGGATTTCATGCAGTCTGCAGTTTAAAATGAATCAAGCCAATTCACACTTCCCAGACTAATATGCAGCAGATTGAAACACAGCTATCCTGCAATTTTCATACTTCTCTATTTTGCAGTACAGGTTAAAATGCATAGAAAAAAATGCATATTTCATGAAAAATATGTTCAAAAGTAACAGAAAATATTTGTGTATTTTTAAATGCATGTTGATGGGACCAAAGGGACTTAAGAATGATCACATGTGAAACTGACAAGGACCAGATATAGACTGATCATTCTTTCTGTCCATCCCTACGATCATGACAGAGAATTTGGCAAGTTAATGATGTCTTGTGTTCTTCCTAAGTAGAGAATATCATAGTTCTCCCCTAGAAAGAGCACAATGCATGATTAGCTGACAGAATCACAGTTGGAGTCTCTTATCTTTTTTCCTTTCAGGCTGAATAGAAGTGAGAAGATCTGAAGCAGAAGTAGGGGGTTGTATTTCAGTGACACTATGTACATTTCTCTTCTCAACCAAATGACCCACTCTTTCCTAGGTCCCCATCTAAATAAAGGGCACTCAAAGAGTGTAGCAGTATTAGATGCAACCTTTCTTGAAACAGGAACCAAGCATTGGAGCTGACAAGTTGAAATTGATAGATGAAGTAAAATATAGGCATTGCGAAAGAACTTAACATGCTCCCTGACAGGCTGACATCCTAACAAGTTGTTTATTGCATCTCTAGAGTAATTAAAGGCATAATAAAGGATGCTGTTTCTCAAAGCAGCCAAAAAACTTTCAGAGAAGGGAGGGGGGAATCACCTTTTTAAAAACAACAACAACAACAACAAATAATTACCCGTACAGTGGTGAATGAATGTGCCCAGTTTGAAGCTCACAATTAGTTGTATAAATATAATAGTACTATCAGTACTTAAATATCCCCTGAATATTGTGGGCGCCATTCAAAGGGAATGAATTTGGGGCCCTAGTCTTCAATTTGAAGCATGGGGTTGCACATGAAATTCAGTCTTTGCCTTTTGCAGTATTGGTTGAGTGGCTTCAGTGTTTTGTAACCATTTAAAAGCAACAACAACACCTTTATCTTGGTGCTGGCAATGGAAGCAACAGCAGAGGCAGCAACACAGCAGCCACCAGCTGATTTTCTGGATTTGAATTGTTAGGGAGGCTACACTCGGGGTGGGCAACCTGCCCGGCACTTGACTCGTGGCATGCGAGCTGAGCACAAACACCAGCTGAGGCACTCGCCGGGCTTCTAGGTCCCCGGCTTGTCTATTCCAGATGCAAATCATATTGTCCAGTTCTTTATTATCCGGGAGGCAAAACATGTAAATGGAAGGTGTGAGTCCCCAAACCACAGTTCTATTATAATATTAGTGGATGGAGAAGCAAAAATATGTATATATGTGGCCCACCTATTCATGGGTGACCCAAAAAAAGCACATGCAATTTGAAATGCAAATTCAATCTACTTTCCTGCATGGCTCCGCAGTGATTTTTTTTTAAAAAAAGAGCTGGCTTACGTGCTTTCAGAACCGCTTTGCACTAATTCACTCATGGACACAGATGCCTTTTAAACTCTGGACACAAAAGCACGCCGTCCTAGAAGCCCTATTGTTTGTACTGCTTGCCCTGTACTGCTCCGGTGCCGGCAGAGGACCAGTGTGGGCTACGCAACTTGCATATCAGGAACAGAGCACGCCGAGTGCCCCAGAGTAGACCCTTTTGAGTATGCCATAAACATGTACAAGAATGAATGATACATGTTCCCTGGCCTCAGGATGCTGTAACTAAGCACATTTGCATGGAAATGGGTTCCCTTGAAACCCACCAGCATCTCTAAATGGATTTAGACTTCAAGTTCCATTGTCCTAGTTGTTTTTTATGTGTGTGTTTTTTTACCATGTTAAGGCCTACTAGTCTAACGGTTTATCTCATCTTTATGACAGCATGCAATGTCATGGTACTTGTTCCAAAATCAACGGATGCTTCCTCTGTATTCACTTTTAGCACTGGGCATGCTTCAAGATATGAGACATAATATTGTTCCTTGAGATCTGAAGCTGAAGTTGTCATTGTGTGTGGGGTGGGTGGGTGGGTGGGGGATAATGTTTACAGGCTTTGGCCTCAATCCAGAGATGTGCTTGCACAGCAGCGGGTTGCATGCCCCCAGCAAATGTTTTGAGGGCAGGGGAGAGGTGGAAACATGCTGTCCTTGCGGAGTATTTTTTTTTTCTGGGAGCTGGAGCAAAACATTTCCAGGGACAATTGTTCCATTAGGATTAGAACTGTGCGCTAATGGTCTCTCGAAATTCTCCACACTATTTGTGGGGGGGGGGGGGCATGACAATTTTACCAAATTTCTCTAGTGGGAAGAAAAATTCTCCAACAGTTTCTCACAGGTAGGGCTCACCATTGGCAGGGGTTGTAGTAGCACAGGTCCCCATTTTGCATCCTCCACAGTGCAGGTGTGAAGGGATAGTGTTGTGCCCAGCTTGAGGGGAAAGGGAGAGCTAGTGCTGTGCCAAAATCTGTCCTCTAGTTTTCTTCCTCCATGAAAAATGCTTCCATTGTTCTGCCTCATTCTCAGGGCATTTTATAATTTGGGGGTTGGTATTTTTGAGCTTGCCTAATCATGGTGAGGTGGCCAAGGATGATGTATGTGTATGTGTTTCCTTTTTGATTACACATCTCCCCCATTGCTCTGCAGCCTCCCAGGTTGCATGTGCTTCCTGATCTGAAAAAGCCTGATAGAAGGAATTGCTTCATGATGTCTTCCCCTGGGCTTTAACTGAAGTGCAGGAAGATCAGGAGGCTACAGGGTGCCAGGGAGATGATTGTACCATGAATGACAGGATGCTCATGCACACTGCTTGGCCACCTCCTCATAACTAAGGTAAGCTCAAGAAACCCAAACCCATGGGGATTTCTCCAAAATGTTCTTCTCCTTTAAATGTCTTTTCAAAAGCAATTTCATTTCTATCAGATTCAATGAGAATAGTCGGGGGGGAGGGGGAATGTGGAAGAAATGTTTGGCACAGCACTAATTAGGATCACCATGACTCTATGTGAAAGTATCTTTAAGCTTTTCTAAAAGAGGTATTTATTGAGTGTTCATCATTCCATACTCAAAGTTGTTTACAGGTTCTAAAGCAGGGGTTCTTAACCTGTGGGGTACGCCTCCCCAGGGGAGGTTTGGACTGACTCCAGGGGAGGTGTGAGTAGCCCCTCAACTATAAATTGTTTATTTTACAAGTACATAGCAGCGCAGCTTGGCAGGTTGGCCCAACCTTATTTCTTTCTACTAATCTTGGGAGCTACACCATTCATTTAATTGAATATGCATTTTTTTAGTTCAGAGACAGAGCATAAACTAAAAAATGCAAACTTGTCCTGCCTAAGCCTAAATTTTGGGCCGTTAACACATGGGAGGCATGGGTCATAAGATTTTTCACAAGGGAGGTGTGACACCAAAAAGGTTAAGAACCACTGCTCTAAAGGAAACACTTTCCCCTGCTTGTGTATTTGCATTATTCCTCTATATCATAGCGCCACCTAGAGGTTATGTAGCAGAAAATCAGGAAAGGAAGCACTTCTCATGTAGTGCTCAGATCTCAACTATGTAACGAAACTGTCCAAAAGTAGATATACAGCCTCATGTAGAAAAGCACCTTATCTACAATAACCTACAGTGGGGGCTCTGTCATCTGTATTAACAGATACACTGTTTTCAATGGGGCAGCTTGGGACTGAAGTCCAGGGCTCTACTGCCTGGACGGACAACAAATGACCATCCAGGGAGCAGCAGGTGATGGGGCAGCAGCAAATGTGGGACATGGGGAGGGGGGGCACTGGAGCTGATGCTGCTCCCTGTGGCATCCTTTCTTCTTATTTTAAAAAGCATCTTTATTCAAGGGGAGACTGCCCATGCATGCACACAGTTACACAGATGCCCACTTTTATTATTTTTTACTTTTAAAATAGATCATTCTTTCCTATAAGAAAGTGGTGCTTATTTCCAAGTAGGTGTGTTTTGCATCAGGGCAACAGAAGCAAACTCCATTTTATTCCTGTAGTCATGATGGTGCTATGATTTAAATGAATTTAAATTGTGAACACTGCACATGCTCAGAGTATGTCTTTTTTAAAAACATGGTTGGCAAAAGGATATATATATATATATATATATATATATATATATATATATATAATATCAGGAATGTAGAAGCAGTTGTAAAGCATGAAATGTGTGTGTTGTGGTGTGGTGGGGAGAGATATGTTAGTTGTGTGATTCACAGCTGAAGTAATGCACATGGCTGTCTAAAGGTGGGGCCCCGTAAGACCATTTAGTCCAAGGTCTAAAATTCCCTAATTGCACCACTGAACATTTTGGGTAAGAGAAATCACAGAGGTCGATGAAGACAGAATGAGGGCTGATTATTTATCATTTATGTATTTATCATTACATTTTATATCCCGCCCTTTTTTTTCTTACAAGGAACCCCAGACAGCTTACATAATCCTCCTCTCCATTTTATCCTCACAACAACGCTGTGAGGTAGGTTAGGCTGAGAGTCAGTGACTGGCCCAAAGTCACTCAGTGAGCTTCACGCTGACTGGGGACTAGAACCCAGATCTCCTGAGTCCCAGTCCAACGCTCTAACCACTATGCCATACTGGGTCTCTGTTTTGTAAGAAACATTTAAAAAAGGAGAAGAGGGAAAAGAACAGTCTGTTCTCTGTTGGTGCTCTTTGTACGGGGTGGGTGGGGGTGGCATAGCTCAGTAGCAGAGTCACGTATATCTTTTCAGGTAGGAGCATCCCAGGTCCAGGATCTGGCTGTCTGATCAAGAAAGTCTCAGGTTGGGAGGTTGTTTCTGGTAGAGAATTTCTTCTAGTCACAGTAGACAGTACTGGACTAGAAGGATTAATTCAGTACAGGCAGTCCCCAGGTTACGAACGAGTTCCGTTCTTAAGAAGGTCTTTAAGTTGACTCAATAGCCTTGTAGGCTTCTTCCAACTCTATGATCTATGGAATCTATGAAATCTATGAATTTGTATGTAAGTCGGAACAGCATAGCTTTCTATACATTAAAATCGGCATTTACACAAATTGTGTAGTATACTATGCTATGTACTCTACATAAACGACATAGCGCCGGGGAACCCAGAAGTCCGTTCTTAAGTATGGGTTGTCTATAAGTCGGACGTTCTTAACTCGGGGACTGCCTGTATAAGGCAGTTCCCTGCAACTGATGCTAAAGCTAGAGCTGGACCAAAATTTGTCATAGGACATTGTTTATAGAGGGGGGGGGGATCTGAGAATTTTCTCTGTCTCACCACCTAGATGAAGAAGGTCACATTGTAGAATTGTGTCCCAAAATCCTTCACCATTTTTGTGGCAGCTGCAACTTCCCTTACCCACAATGCCCTAGAGTAACACTAGTCTGGGGATTGTGGAGGATGCAAAATGGTGGCCATGCTGCCGACACAATTGCAGCTGATGCCATTTCTGCAGTGGCAGCAACTCCTCCCCGCTTTTTTCCCTTTGGGAAAAAAAGCAAACAACTGAGCTACTGCCATTGCTAACAGCAAGCCCCATCCCCCAAGAAACCATTTGAGAATGGCCACTCCCCCTGGGAAAAAATGGTGAAATTGACCTCTCAATTTCTCTGCCCACAATAGGGTGAAGCATTTTGAGGGTCCATTTATAAACAGCTCTAGCTAAAACGGATATATTTTGCACCCCGGGGATCAGTTTTTCAGTACAGGATGCATCAGATGCCGGGGCTCTTAGATTTAGGAATGATTGCACATGTTATGGCAACACATCTCATGGCCAGAGTACTAAAAGAATCAAAAGCATAAAGTTATTTTAAAAAAGGAAAGGAAGGAAAGACTTTCCCACTCATTCCTGCCACTTACCAAAATAAACGCCACTTTCCCCCTCCAGTGCCTTCAGTCCACAGTGTGAATTACCTTCAAAAGAAATGCCCCATGCTTCTATTGCTGCTGCTGCTGCTGCTGCTTCTATCTATTTATTTATTTATTTATTATATTTATACCCCGCCTTTTTTCCTGCAAGGAACTGAAGGTGGCTTACATAACGATATACTAAGAAGACCCCTGCTGGATCAGAGTCATCAGACCAGCAGTCCATCTAGTCCACCATCTTACCAATGGGCTTCTGGGAAGCCCACAAACAGGACATGAGGGTCTAAGCCCATGCCAGGCTATTATATAATGATGTAACTGTGCCTGATTGGCTGATGCACCACACTCTTGCAATGGCTTTGTGAAGTCATGGCCATGGCAACATGCTGTGTAAGGAAAAGTATGTGTGCGGTGTGGGGGGAAGCTAGCTGTCCTGGCAGGATATCAGGAAGTATCCTATAAGCATAAGAAAAGCCCTGCTGGATCAAGCAAAAGCCCCCAAATCCACTTATGCTAGCCTTCCCCAGCCTAATGCCCTCCAGATGTTTCGGACTGCAACTCCCAGTATTCCTCACCAATAGCCATGCAGGCTGGGGCTGATGGAAGTTGAAATCCAAAACACCTGGAGGTAGGGATGTGCACATTCGCCCCTGGTTTCCCCCGCCAAAAACATAGCGCGGGGGTCCAACGCGATGGGACAGCGCAGCCGGCGCCAGCAGCTCGAGGTGGCATGTAGAGTTCTCCGCGCCGCTCGGGCGAACGAGGCGAGGGCACTGGCGCCACGGAGAGGAGAGGCGGTACAGAGGCGGCCCCCAAAACAGGTTCGTTTCCACCACTACCTGGAGGGCTCCAAGTTGGGGAAGGCTGACCTAGTCCAGCATCTTGTTGTCATAGTGGCCAACCTGCCAGATGGCTTTCGGAAGCCTATAAGGAGGGCATTGAGGACAGTAGCCCTTTCCGGTGTTTGTTCTCCAACAGCTGTTCTTCAGAGACATACTGCCTTTGCACCTGGTGTGCATTTACCCCTGAACTCACCTCGTAGGGCGCTTGCCGAGCACCCCCGCCGTGCGATCCGTCTCGCGACACCAGCGAGGCGCTCAATGGACTTCCGGGTGCCCAGCGCGTCACTTCCGGGTCCCCAGCACTGTGTTTTTTATGAAAAACCAGGGTAAACTACCTTAAAGCTGCAGCGAATAGCAAATCACGGCTGTTTTAAGGTGGTTTCCCCTGGTATTTACATAAAAAACTCAGCGCCGGGGACCCACAAGGGACACGCCAGGGACTGTGGAAGTTCCTTTCCCTGGATCCTCTTGCGGGGACTTGTGCCGAGCCAGGGAAAGGTAAGTCGTGCGGAGCTCGGGGGGCGAGCAGGGCAAGTTCACCCCACTTCCACACCCCGATCGAGCTCTGTGCACATCCCTAGCTAGGGATGGGCGAATGAGCGATGTTTGAGACCGCCAGGATTCTCCAAACATTGTCTCGCCACTTTTCTCATCCCTGATTCCCGTTTGCGATTGCTGCGCACTCTGCGTGAACGGGAAACTTGTGCAAACCAAGCAGCGATCGAACAGGAGATTTGTTGAAATCTCCCCAGTTTTGCACAAATTTCCTAACTGCTTACGAGCATTCAATGCAGTGTGGGAGGGAGCATCGGAGGCAATCTCCACCTTCCCGCACCCCTCGTTCTTCATTTAGTGAGACAGCCATTTCCTGCCATCTAGCTAAGATGCTTTGGAGGGAGAGGGAAGGAGACTGGAGCGCCATCAGGATGCATCACATCCTGGTGGCCCCAGTCTCCTCCCCTTCCTGCCCTCTGGAAACCTCCTTTACCCCCTCTCTGAGGCTGATTTCCCGACCTCAGACAGGCAGCCAGCGTGGTTCTTTCCAAGCCAGCTGCATGTGGGCAGGAGGGGGACACAGAGCAGAGATTCCCAGCTCCAAGATCGGAGCTCTGATTCTGACCTCGGATCTGGGGATCCAAATTATCCTATCCCCCCCCCCTGACAATGTCTATGTACCATAGGATCACTCTCCCCGCCTCATAAATAAGATATCTTGAAAAGAGACTTAAGGACACAGTTCTATGCATGTTTAGACAGGTAAGAGCCCTACAGCTTCCAGCATTCCCCAGCTAGCCAGGCATGCTGACTGGGGCATGCTAGGAGTAGGGGTGGGCAATTTGCCAAGACCCAACCTCCCTCCAGCTCGGCGGACGCTGCTGCTGTGCCCACTGAGCCAGGCCGAAAGCGGACGTGCACTTCGCCGCTCGTCGGACTTCTGGGTTCCCGGCGTAAGATACGTCAAATGTGGAAGCAATTTGTGTAGCTTGTGCAAATTGTGGCTGCAATTCGCGTGAGTTGCGCAAATTGTGGCTGCTTTTGGTGTATCTTAGGGCATTCTTTATGTAAACAGCGGCCCACTGGGAACCCGGAAGTCGCTTCCCCAGATCAACTTGGGAGAACGCGAGTCGAGCCGGGGAAGGAGATAAGTGGGATGGCATTCGGGGGGTCGAGCCTGGCCAGCTCACTGGATTTCCACCCCTCAAACGAAATCCTTGCACATCCCTAGACTAGGAGTTTCAGATTTTTTTTCTGTCTAAACATGCATAGGATTGTGCCTTATGTTACTCATGGAGTCATTCCATGCTCCCAAGTGATTTAAAAGCTCTGTAAATTCACGAACTAGAACTGTTTAGTGTTTCTGAGCTGTACCATAGCTTTGCTATTCAGGGCTCTTCAAAGTTCCTTAGTGACTTCACAGCTACGCTATTAGGCAGTTTGAGCTGTTCAGTATTCTTGAGCTACATTCAGCTGTTATGAGCATGCTCTGCTCTGTGCGTATTGGGCTCAGAGCATCATGCATTGTCTGGAAACACTTATATAGAATTGGGATGTGGACTATTATCTAGTTGGATTTCAGTTATGCTTATGTACTTTCCCTTAATGTGCGCATTTTTGTACACATTCTTTGATCAGAGAGCTATCGCAAAATTCAGAGAAGTACAAATAACAAAGGATAATTGTGTTGCAGTGTGTGTGTTAGTTCAGGAACTGTGAATTAGGTTGGTTTGTGTTAAACTGTGAAACAAATTATTTTCTCCCCTATCCCTAGTGACTTGATGGTGGAGTCACAGTGTCTGCATGTTCAGAGTCCCAACATGAAGTGGGAATAGGGGGGTCTGCAGACATTCAAATTAGGCTCCGCGGGTCACGTGGTGGTTGCGGCTGCACCTCGGAGAGCTGGCAACGCAAAAGGGGAAAACTTTGGAACCAAATATTGAAAATATAAAATTCAGCTCTTCTCACTCAGACACTTTTCCATCCTGGTGAAGCAAACAGACTCCTTTTATCAGTAGATCACAAAGAGAAAAGAGGCAGTCTTTCTATTATTATTATTATTATTATTATTATTATTATTATTATTATTTGTATCCCGCCTTTCTCCCAACACTGGGATCCAAGGCGGCTTACAGCCTTTAAAACTCAGACAATTAAAACAAAAATAGAAAAATACAAAAGTTAAAAATAGAATTAAATCATCAATAATATTAAAATTATATGTATCTATCTATATATCGCGTTTAAAACAGTACAATATACATAATATAAAATACAGCATTCCTTTGCATCACAGGCTAGTTCCAAATGCCTGCCAGAACAGGAAGGTCTTTGCCTGCCGCTGGAAGCTTACCAGGGAGGGTGCCACTCTAGCCTCCCTGGGGAGGGAATTCCAGAGCACTGGGGCAGCCACCGAGAAGGCCCTCTTCCATTATCCCACCAGGCGTGCCTGTGATGGTGGTGGAACCAAGAGAAGGGCCTCCCCTGAGGATCTCAAAATGTGGGCAGGCACATAGGGGAGAATACGGTCTTTCAGATAACCTGGAACCGAGCCGTATAGAGCTTTAAAGGTCATAACCAGCACTTTGAACTGTGTCCGGAAACAGACTGGGAGCCAGTGAGGCTGTTGTAACAGAGGAGTTGTATGCTCCCTGTAACCAGCTCAGGTCAGCAGCCAAGCTGTATTAACCAAGCCGTAGATACTTTTAGATGTTGTACTAGGATAAAAAAGAAAAGAAAAGGCAATTGAAACCAAATCGGGTAGCTTTATTGAGAAGCTGGAGGGGATGAACCCCGAGAAAACAAAGTTGCAGTGTAGGGTGCTGCTGTATAATCATCTAAGTTCCTCCAAGTGGAGGATAAAATTATCAATGGCTACTAGTCCTGATGGCTATGTGCTACCTCCAGTATGAGAAGTAGTGTGCCTATGTACACCCATTGTTGGAGAACTTGGGGCGGGAGGGTGCTGTTGCACTCATGTCCTACCTGTGGGTTTCCCACAGGCAGCTGGTTGGCCATTGTGTGAACAGAATGCCAGCCTAGATAGGCCTTTGGTCTGATCCAGCATGGCTCTTATATTCTTATGTTCTCAAGTCACAAAACACATACACAGATAACTGTTTTGACCATAAGAAAGATTCCTAAATCTGTATTACTTTAGTAGTTTATTACACTTTAATACTTTCCACCCTGACCCTGCTAAATCTGCAATTTATAATGTCTGATGAAAAGATCTGGAGATCTCAAAAGCTTGCACATTTTTGGCAACCTTTTGATTGTCCTAAAACAAATAAAGGTATTGCACTAATATCTGTTGGGGTTTCTGAAAACAGATTCTCCGATGTATCTTCCGGGAGTGTAAGGAAAATAAGAATCCCATCCTACTTTTTGTGGGGTGCTATCTCAATCATTCTGTTTTTTGTGTTGTTGGGTTTTTTTAAATGTTCATAGCACATTTTTAAAATATATAAACTGGCTTCTCCTTCTCATTTCACACATTACTGTGTGGCAGCAACCCATGTACTGAGAGGAGAATGCATGCGTATACCACATTCGAAGCAAGCAGCAAGTTGTGTGTTGTGTGACATGAAGCAAGTGTGGATTGTGATATCATAGAATCATAGAATCATAGATATGCAAGCAACTGGACTTCTGCCATGGGTAAAGTGATTTCCATCGGGGTAAATACATCTACAGCGCACTCCCTGTCAGCAACAGGGATAGGATTCCCCATCAAGCAGGATATTTCAATAAGCAGTTTGATATAAGCAGTTCGCAGTGAAAGGGGAAAACCCCAAAGGGGAAATAGTTTCATGTTCAGTTCAGAGCCGAAAAAAGTGGTCTCCTTGGCCTCTTTTCAGAGTTTTATGCTCAGAAACATTCAACTGCATTACAGCTGCCTCCTTGGGATAGATATGAACCTTATGTTCTGCCTAGAGTCAGGAGACCTTACCTTTTAATTCTGTTTACTGAATTGTAATTTATCTGTGATTCCTGATCATATTTTGTGGCATTCATGCTGCATGTTTCATCTTCCAAACTGATATTAAAAGCTGTATTAACTGAATGGCATTTTAAAAGACAGACTTGCTTAGAAACCCGTGTGTGTGTGTGTGTGTGTGTGTGTGAGAGAGAGAGAGAGAAGAGAGAGAGAGGGCCGGTTCACACGACCCAAGCAGCCGGCGGGGGAGGAACCACGGGGCCGTCCGCGGGGTCCAGCGGGGCGCCCCACACGACCGGTGCCCCACACGCGTGGGCAGACCCCACAGTCCCTGCACCGCAGTGCGGGCCTCCCGGCGCTAGGGGGCAGGGCCCCAGGATGCCCAGAGGGGCCGTTTGCCCCTACAGGCTGGAGCGGCGGCCGCTCTGGGCTGCCGTCTCTGTGGGGACCCCGCGGGACAGCCGCCCGCTGTTCGGATGGCACGGTGACCACACGCGGTAGGGGCTTACCCCTCTACCGACCATGATCACTTTGCGTGTGTCCCGCCCGCAGCTGTCCTGCGGGGGCGCCCCCGGTCGGCGTGCACACGACACGGGAACCGCGGGGGACTTGCGGTTCTCGTGTTGGGTGAACCGGCCCAGAGAGAGAGAGAGAGGGAGACTGGGGGGTTGTCATGTGTGAACCTGGGACGGGCTTCTTAGCGTGGCTTATTTTGGGTGTATAAGCCACCCTGACAAGCCATGGCTTGTAGCTGTAGCTGTTTGCCCCGTGGTGGGTCATGTCATCTGAACCTGGATGACACGACCCGCTGTGAGTCAACCTCAACTATAAGCGAGTCGCTTGGCAAAGAGCCGCAAGAAACCCTTGCCGCTCTTGCCAAACAGCTGCCGGGCAAGTGCTGCTGACAGCCGCCCCCAAAGTGCCCAAGCGGCACTTGGGGGCATCTGCCAGAGGCACCATGCATGGTGGGGCGGCACTGCTGCCGACACCAGCAGATTCAGCAGCAGTGCGGGTTGGCGGTGGATGCGGAGCAAGCCATGCTCTGCTTGGGTGGCTCATTGCCCCGCGGCGATGACAAGCAGCAGCACCCCCCTCACCCTGGCCCGCGAGGAGTCCTCCCTACCCAGAGGGATGCCTCCTCCGCCGTTCCCCCCCCGCTCCCCATCACCGCTGGGGCTTTCGCAGCTGTGGTAAGGGGGGAACTTGGTGCTCCCACAGGGTCCCCTGGCATACCCACGGGAGGACTGGGGGGGAGGAGGTGGCACACACCCACAATGTGCCTGTTCATCTGTCGGGCACATTGCAGGTCCACGGGGCAACCACCCACACTGCATAGTTTATCATGCAGTGTGGGTTGTTCCATCATCTGAACCCACCGAGAGAGACAGATTCAGACATGATGTTAAATTATGGTTTGGTTTACATGAATTAGCCTGCACTGACTTTGGGCTCATGTGCCCCCCCTCTTGGCCTCTCTTCCTCTGTCACAGCCATGAGCAAGAGATGGAAAAAAAATATTTGTTTCCACTTTTAAATTCACCACACTTCCCTGTTACATCCAAACTCAGGGTTACTCTGAACTGTGGGTACCCCAAGCAAGCCAGGATCAAACCATGGTTTATGTTCCCAGCTTGTTCACTAACCATCATCCCCCAATGTGGTGGCCTCCAGATGTTTTAGACTACAACTCCCCTCAGCCAAACCCAGTGTGAGATGATGGGAGTTGTAGTCCAGAACATCTGGGGGGCACCAGGTTGGGGAAAGGCTGGTTTCACATAACTACAGTTCCTTGAGTTTGGCCTTTTAAAGCTAGAACCTGATGGTTCCGATTTCCTACTCAGAGAAGCACCAGAAGAGTGGAATGGGGAGGGGGCAGAGCACATCAGCCTGAGCTCATACAGTAGGGCAATTGTATTTATTTATTTATTTATTTATTATATTTCTATCCTGCCTTTTTTCCTGCAAGGAACCCAAGGCGGCTTACATGGTCTTCCTCCCCCTCCCCATTTTATCTTCACAACAATCCTGTGAGGTAGGTTAGGCTGACAGTCATTGACTGGCCCAAAGTCACCCAGTGAGCTCCATGGCCACGTGGGGACTAGAACCCGGATCTCCCGTCCCAGTCCAATACTCTAACCAACTCTGCCATATCCTTTCTGAGGTTCTTCTTCTTCTTTTTATATATTTAAAACAGAGCCGGTGCTACCATTAGGCCAACTAGGCAGCTGCCTAGGGCGCAGGGCTAAAGGGGGCGCCAGAAACACCTTGAAAAAAAATACAGTGCTCTCAAGTGGGAAGCCCCCCCCCCCCGCTAAATATCTGATCTTGCCTAGGGCACCAAACTGCCTTGCACCAGTCCTGATTTAAAACGTGTACGATATGGGATTGCATAGTATGCAATAGCATTCACGCAGCTAAAACAGACATTTTGTTGGTGCTTCAAATATTATACTGTCAGGAGGCACACAAAATGGGTCTGTAGCATGTACTGATGAAAATAAATGTTAAAGTAGTAGGATGTTAGTTGCGTGTTCCTGAATCTTCATTGTATTGTATCCTGCTAACCACCAGAGGGCACCAGAGTGTCAGAAATGTGACGCAGAAGTCCTGTTTTCTCCTGCTAGATTGAGAGTCAAGAGGGTGTTTAATTCATCACGGTATGCATTTTATAACACTTGCTTCAGATATTCCACTGCGGGAGAGTTATCACCATTGTGGTACACCTGAGGACATTTCTCTCACTTACTGTCCGCAGTTCCTATGAGTTCAGTGGCAAGGACATCTTCTCTATCAAACACTGTAAGGCCATGAGAGCTCAAAGCATGGTGTTTATTAGGTTATAGTGAAAAGTGAAAAAGTGTCAGGCTTGATAAGGATGTATGAGAAATTTGTTTCAGTTCATGTTTGATCAGGATTTACCTAGTTTGTACCTTGCAGACCAAATGCAGACTCAGACACAGTCTGCAGTTGAAGTCCGTACATTGCTGAGCTTGCAATGTGATGCGCAGACACCCCCAAAATTGCGTCCAACAGCATGTGTACATTTGAAAAATGTTCATGAAAAGATGTGTATTTTTGAAAAATGTGTACACATGCTTTAATCAAAGGGAGATGAATGTGTACAGTGGAAGACCGACAACCTGGTCTTCTGCGCGGGTTCAATGCTAAGGGGGTAGCGAGTCCTGGGGGCGGGCCTTCTCCGAGGTCCCCCAGCGACTATCACCCTTAGCCCAGAACAAAGGGATAACTTATAGCCACAAAAGTATCTTTTATAAAACAAGTTTATTTACAAAATTACCTTCACCAACCCAGACACACGCCAGCAATACAGCTTATCAGTATGGTACAAAGTAGCAAGCAAGAGGTCTCAAGGACACCGGGATTTCAGGGCTCTCAGCTAGTTAGTTCAGCTCGGGCTCCAGCAGAGGCCCGGTCAACCGCATGCTGCTAGCTGGGTTCCCGGCGGAGGTCCGGTCTACCCAAGCGGCTAGCTGGGTTCCCGGCGGAGGTCCGGTCTACCCAAGCGGCTTGTGAGTGATTTCAGCTTGGTTTCCCGGGGGTCCGGTCAACCCAAGCGGCCAGTGATTTCAGCTAGCTGGAGCACGCCGGGTGCTGCTACCCGGGGTTGCCGATCCCTTCGTCCCTTACCCCAAGCATGGGGCAAGATTGCTGATCGGGTCCAACAACTCAGTTCCCTTGCGCAGGGTGTTTTATACCTTGGGTTTCAGGTAGCCCCTCCCTCTGCAATCAGGTGGGTGGCCAATCAGGTGGGTTGCCACCCTCCTCAGGTGGGCGGCCAATCAGGTGGGTTGCCACCCTCCTCAGGTGGGTGGCCAATCAGGTGGGTTGCCACCCTCCTCAGGTGGGCGGCCAATCAGGTGGGTTGCCACCTTCCCCCTGTGGGGTGGGGTCCCTTTGAAGCCACTTGCTTAATGGTCCCATCCTGTGGTGTTGAATGGCCCTTTCTTATGGGTGCCGAAGTGTCTGCTCTGGCAAGGTATTCAAGTCTTATGTAGATGGGGCTGATATACGAGAGCATTGACGATCCTGGGGATGCTTCCTGCCTTCCCCCCTGGGGTGATTCTATGCAGATGTTGTTTGTCCCCTTTGGTCTCTGTGGAGACTGGCTGTCTCTCCCCCCCCCCTGGGTCTCCTTCCCCCCTCCTTGGTGAGTGTGTGTGTGTCAGAAAGGGGTTTTAGGTTGGCTTTCTCCACATGTACATTTCTGATGTGTACATTTGGAAAAATACGCAGAAAGCTATGCATGAATTTTCATGGTGGGGGGGAAGCTCACAGTCATATAAGGACATGAGATGAAACGAGCTTCATGGTGTAATCTGGAGACCTTCAAGGTTGAATACTTGGAAAATGCACGCAAAAATACACTTTAATCATTGGGAGAAGAATGCATACATTTCAAAGATGCGCACAACTGATGTATACTTTTGGGAAAATATGCATGAAAATACACATGGATTGTCATGCGAAAAGAAGAACAACGCTCTCAATCTGATACACGGACTCTAGTCAGAACAAGCTTCAAAATGGAATTTGGGGGATTTCAGTGAGCTCGAGTTTTGCTGATTTGCACATCCCTAGGAAGATCTGTGAAGGGGCTAAAGAGAGGGTTCCATGTTTTCCAGTGCTAGAGCTTACCATGTATGTATGTGTGTCACTCCTGATACCAGCACCCTTGGGCAACTACTGGGGCTTTAGTGACCTGACAGGGGCCATTGGCACCGAGGCTTGCTCTGAGGAGCTCCATATCGGGCGTTTGGATCTGAGAGCCACTACTTTATTGTAATGTAAGTGTTGGCTTTCACCTGGCACTGACGAGAGTGTTGCTGCTGCCAACAGATATATCCACAAGGGCCCACTGATATGGGAAAGGGCCCACCAGAACATGCCCCTCAAACCTGCAGCTCAGGAGGGGTTACTCTGCCAGTTTCAATTTCGTTCAGTTTCTCTCTCTCTCTCTCTCTCTTTCTCTGTCTTCCAATCCTAGGTTTGGTTTGTCTTGAACTTTGAGCATTTTTCTAAACTTAGTTAAATTCACTTCATGAAGGTTGAATTAAAAAAAGAGAAAAGCATGAAAATCCATACACATTTTTGTGTGCATTTCTCCTAATGCATACATTTTTCTGTGAAAACTAGACCATTATGCCCTTATCTTTGCAATCAATTTCCATAATATAATGCATTTTAAGGTTATCTCCACTAATATACTCAAAGTTGTTTGTGCACATTTTTTGCTTGGCAGCCTCCACTGCAAAAATTGGAGAAGTGCAAATTTTGAAGGATAAGTGAGTTTTGATTTGCATATTGGTTCATATGAAATTAGGCAAGTTCACATTAAAAGGCAAATGAAACAAGTTTCTCTCCTATTCCTATTTGGAACTGGCCATGATGTGTGTGTGTGTGTGTGTGTGTGTGAGTGAGTGAGTATCTGTGTGTAGGTTGGTATATTTTGGTAATGGAGTCCCATACTGACTGGGAATTATGAGAGTTTCAGACCAGCACACCTGGTGAACACCAGGTTAGGAAAAGGCATATGGATATTGTTGTGTGGATGTAGATAGGCATTACTGAAAACACAGATATTTATGGTATTTTCAGCAAGCTCATGATATAAAACAAGCGTGCAGCTTTCACCTGACAGATGTCAGAGGGCATGCATGAGTTGGCAGGACTGCAACCTGGCTTTGATGCTCAGCCATACTGGTCCAGAATTCTCCTGGAACTTCTAGGCAGCCTTCCCCAACCTGATGCTTTCCAGATTGTTTTGGACTACAACTCCCAGAATTCCTGAACATTGGCCATCCTGGCTGTGGCTGATGGGAGCTGAAATCCAAAGCATTTGGAGGGCACCAGGTTGGGGAAGGCTGGTTTATAGCATCGATCAGGTGATACCGCTGCATGTTTGTGTATGTCTATATTAATTTATTCAGAAATGGCAGCAGGACATGATTAGCCAGCAACAGGCCTTCATTGTTGTTATTATTTGTCAAATGGCAATTCATTGAATGTTTCAACTCTTTCGTTATTTAGGGTTTCCCTTTGCCTTCAGAAGCACTGCAAGCATTTCTCAGAGGTTAATGGCAGGAAATTATTGTCATTAACGTGGGTCTTTAGAGACACCACAGCTTAATATTAGGAGCATGGGGGAAAATTGTGCTAAGGGGATTGCAGACAAAGATGTATGATTTGTATTGTGTTGCTCAGGCAGCTGGAAGAAATGCAAACACCGATGGCCTGATGCATGGGATAGATGTAATAGTTCTAAAAATAGCTGTGTTGCAAAGTTTGTTCTGGAAAGGTTTGATATTGGCATTGGTAGTAATGGGGATATGTGAGGAATCTGATAGGGTGTGTGTGAAAATCTGGTGGATTTTCTTGACTTGGCCCCATGGATTCCAATCCGCCAACCCCATGCTGGCGTTGACTCAATCTGACGTGAGTCGAGCCACCAGACTTCTGTTTTTAAAATGGGCTGTGATTTGCATGATATATTTTTTATATATATATGCTGGGGAAATTTGTACAAAATCCGGGCTTCTGCTCTGCAGTTTGTGCAAATTTACACAAATTGCAGAGCAGAGGCCTGGATTTTGCACAAATCTGGAATTAACTGTCCGAAAATTCAAGATGGCCAAGGTGGAGTGTGTGCATATGCAGTGAGAGGAGGAGGCTTCCGTACTTCTCATGGTAATTGCTACAAGAAGAACAGCAACATTGACTCCAACGAGTCGGCCCCAAATTTATACAATTTGCGCAAACATATGCAATTTGTATAAGTTGTGATTTGCGCTAATTATGCTAGAGATATGCAGTTCTTGGTACCAAATTTATGCAAATAATTTGAGCAATTTCACAGAAGCCAACCCCCCCCCCCCGACTCAGTCCACTTTGGCTGTCAGGTTGGAAATGTGTCAAAAGTCTGTCAAGCTCAAACGGAATAAGTATTCCAGTGTTGCACATCCCTAAATTTCATAATAGAAAATGGGGACAGGTTAATTTAGGCCCAAGCTGGTGAAACAGAACCTGTATAGAAGTGTCAGAAAACATGCACCATGGTCATGTTGAAGACAGTATGGCCCAAACCTTGAAAAGGTCCTACATTCACTTAGCAGTTGGTTTAATTATTTACTTTTATTTTATGTATTAAATTTCTTTTAATAGAGAAGGTCACTCTAGGCTAGCCTGGCCCCATCTGGCACTGCCATGCTGTCTGGGGATGATGGGAACTGTACTCCAACACATCTGGAAGGTGCCAGGTTGGGCACGGCTACTCTAGGCATGGTACAGATGAAAACGTAATAAAATACATTAAAATCCACAAATGAGCAGAGATAAAAAGTCCAACAGACACTTACCAGGATATTAATGTAAGATATGCCATACATTACAAAAAGTAAAATAGCAAGCAGGAACAAGAGTTAAAAACCAAACCACAGGGACTAAAATGCAGATCTTACAAAGCCTGGGAGAACAGAAAGTCCTTGACCTGGCACTGAAAAGACAATAACATAGGTGTCAGACAAGCTTCCTTAGGGAGTTGATAAATCTCATTTATTGAATGTTAATAACTCTCATCCCACATATGTAAAGCTGCATTCTCCATGACTGGCAGGTGGGTCCTTGGCTGAGAAAGTTATGTGGAAAGTGTTCCTTAAAGGTAGAAAGTTTGAAAACCACTGCCTGCCTGAGGAGCAGTGGTCTAGTGGTAAATTTTGAATGGAAGGTGTTCAGCATGACAGTCCTCAAAAGTCATGCTCCCAAGGAGAGTCCAAAAAAGCAGACAGCAGTGTTGATCCTTATCCACAAACTGGTTGCAGCTGTTTTCATCTCCTCCAGGAGCAGGTCTTTTGTAAAGCTATTGGGTCTTAATGCTTAATTCAGGACCAGGCCACTCCAAAATACTTTGCATTACAAGAGTTTTAAATGTATTTTATTCTGTATTTTATCGTGTTGTACATCGCCCAGAGTGGCTGGTTTGCCGGCCAGATGGGTGATCCATAAATGTAACAAATAAATAAACAAACTATGTATTGTTGCTGGGAAATCAGTTCCCCCCAGCTACTGTGAGGATTGCAGCTAAGTTCAGAGGGAACAGGGAAGTAGTCTGAGAGGGGGTGGCAGATGATGTAATCGTCCCTGCTGATCAGGAAGTCCCATTGCTTTGACCCAGTGAGCGCTGGATCCACTACAACACTGCTGACAAGATGATACGAAGTGAAACTCACACAACTCAACCTTCAAATGTGTCCATTTCAAGATATGGGAGTTATCTTCCATGTTTCCCTGAGTCCCAACTATTCCAAATGTTTATGGGACTGCTTTCTCCATAAGGGCTGCAGAAACTTCGTGAACAAGAAAAGAATTAGAAGCGGTGTGGCCTAAAATGGCAAATTTTAGGCCTTGATTCCACTGACCACATCAAGCTGTCCAACAGCTTAGCGTGCAGTTCCCCCCCCCCCATTTCCTGCCCGTTGGGACTTACTAATGACACAGCCCATAAATGTCGCACCTTCAGGCATTCAGGGGGTGTTTTTTCTCTCCCACCATGCTCATTTCCCAAAATAAATGTTGATCTAAATATAATAGCACATGCGGGAGCTTTCATTACTACAGCTGGCTTGTCAGCAGAATCCGAGACCACGCAAAGGATGTATAAACACTAATATTTATATGCTCTTTATGGCTCCAAGTGCTGAATGAATTAATTCTCAGTGTGCTCCTGTGAGCAGTAGAGGAGTAATGGAGGGATCACCACATTCCTTACCAAAGGGGCAGCAGCTGCTCAATTGTGCATGGCAGAGGTATGTGATGGGACGCGGGAGATTTATCCGCACCATTTCAAATGAAGATAGCAGTTAAAGGAAGGGGAATGTGATGAACTAAGTTGGAACGTATCCAGGAAGGGAGGGGGCACTGTCAAGTGGTAGAACACAAGCTTTGCATGCCTAGGATCCCAAGTTCAGTCCCTGGCACCGCCAGGTAAAATAAGCTCAAGTAAAAGAGGACTGGGTGGGAATGTCCTCTGACTGGAAACCTGGAGAGCCATTGTCCAGGGCAAGATATTGGCTGGTGGAGGCTGGCGGCTCCAGTGTCAGTGTATCCACTCCGGGTGATAGGCTGAACTGTTAAGGAGCTGTCCATGGTGCTGAACCTCCGTCCCCAAAAGAAGTTCAGTACCATGGACAGCTCCTTAAAAGTTCAGACTACCACCCAAAGTGGATACACTGACATTAAGAGCCACCAACCTCCACTGAATATTGGGCTAGCTAGATGGGCCAGTGAACTGACTCTCCTTCAGGCCGCTCCACATGTCTATCTAAGGCAGGAGTGTTGAGGACCTCAGGCCCATGGGCGGAATCCAATTTCCCTGGGTCCCAATCTGGCCCTCTGGAGTTCCCCAGAAGGCCAAGCCCTCTTGCCCTGGCCCCACCAGGGATCCTTTGGTGGCTTCCTGGCTTTCACACAGTATTTCCCCCAGGGCTGGCCCAAGATATTTTGTTGCCTGAGTCGAAGGACAAGATGGCACCCCCTCCCATTCCAGGTACAGAATCTTACTTCAGCGTTGCCAGTGGGACAGCATCCTCCACCGCATCTGATTGCAGCAGGCTAGCTTAGGGGGCACATGGCAGGATCCACGGCTCTCTCCTCCAACACCTTGCTGCCACCTCCCAGCTTCTGCTGCCTGATGCGACTGCCTCACTCTGCCTACTGGTAGTAGGGCCGGCCCTGATTTTCCCCATTCTTAAAGGCTGAAAATGCCTCTACCAAAGCTTAATTACTGGCGGTAAGAGCTTTAAGCTAAAATATGCTGGTATTTTTGTTATTTCTGGTATTTTGGGCCACACCCCTTTTGCTTTCAGCCCCGCCCACCACTGGAATATGGCCCCCGAGAGCATCTCTGAAATTGAATTTGGCCCTTGGGCTGAAAGAGGTTGAACACCCCCTGATCTAAAGTTATATTTTTAAGTCGTTTTCATACCAGGCGGGACTATTTCTCCAAGCCTGGGTGTGTCTCTTGGCTCACCGTCCCAATGGGGACAGTGTATAATGGACCACAGTCAGTACCTGGAATAGCACCTTTTTGCAGAGAGAAAGAGGAAATGGGACTGACTGACATCGGGGGGTGCAGCTTTGGGGGATGGTCCTGCCCCTTGGCACCATCCATTCCTCTGGACTGGTCCTGGGAGGCAGTCTTGCCCCTGGGACCAGTCAAGTTCCCCACCCTACCGTAAGGGCTGCTTCATTTGATTTTGTTATTGTTGTTCTTAGGTGTGATACCAGAGTACAAAATATGCATTGTGCATCTATCTGATCTACTCCTTTTAAGTACACACAACCCAGCTCTAACTCAGGAGCAGCTCATGTGTGTGTATTTTGAGGTGGGACGACATTGAATATTCTCCGCTGTTGATTTTGGGAAAGAAAGCCATTTCGGTGGGGTAGACATTTTTCCTGAATAATAATTAAGGCTGACTGAATGAATCAGTTGCCAATTCTGTTTGCAGTCATGTTTGCTGCTGCTTTGCCACTTTGCCCACCACCTCTGGCTTCTGCTTCCTCCTCCTTTCCTGGGTTAGCCACATGGGTGATCCCACCCACGCAGCTGTCACACACAGCGTATGTGATGATGTCACAAAGCAGCATAGCCAGTCAGAGTTGGCTATGTGATTATATTACTGAAGGCAGGTGAGGGCAATGTAAATGGAGAAGCTGAAAATATCCATGGAACACCCAGAGTAGTTATGGCTTGGCTCCATTTTAAAGGGACAAATGATGTGGCTCTAAGACTGACTGTTTATGCCCTCTTGAGTCTACCATCTGTTCAGATGCAGATGGAGAGATGGTTTCTATGGAAACCACAGTTACTGTAATGACTTGCCAAAGCCCAGTCATCTTCTAAGGTCCAGTTCACACAATATATTTTCTTCCATAGATGAGAAATCCGCACATGCACCTGGTCCAGATGTTACACTTACCCACATGGGTGTTCATTGTTCTCAATCTAATGTGCAGGAAATCATGGATCGTTGCCAGCAATGCTCTTGATTGCAGTGGCCCTTTTGCCAACGGCCACAGCCACACAAATTGCTACCCTCTATATCCACAAGCATGTGGTTCACATGTTACCATCATCCAGAGAAGGGGTGTATATACAGAGAAAACCAGAACTGCTTTCATGTAGAATAAAAGTATATTGAAAGAACTGGCTCTTAAGAAAAACTCATATTAATTATGGGATGTACAAGAATTTTGTTTCAGTTCACAAACAAATCACTAGAAAATGCCATGTTCAAAACCTTGAAAGCAAACAGGAGAGCACGTTCTCCGAAAATGTTAGCAAAATTACTGAACTTCCATTTGCATTTGCAAAATATGCACTTTTTAAAAAGTGCACTTTTAAAAATGCACACATTAAGAAATGCACGCTTCTAAAATTTTGCATTTTCACATTTCAGTCAATGGAGCAAAAGTGCACACTTTTAGAAATGCTCACTATTAAAAGGCACAATTGAAAGCGTGCATTTAAAAAAGTGAACAGTTTTAAAATTTGCATTTTCATGGTTTAGTCAATGGGGGAAAGTGTGCACTTTTGAAAAACGTGCACTTTCCCCATTCAAAATGCACACTTTTCCGGTTGGGTGAATCGGAAATGGATCGCAAATGAGAACAGGAGTGAACAGATCTGAGCTTTGCAGTGAATTTTGGTGAAAGTTGGTGACCTTGAGCTCCACTATGGCATGTGGAGGCCTATTAATCCACCATCCCTCCCAGAGATGTTAGTGTAAAGATGATCTTTCCTCTGTGGCTGTCACAGCAGCACTGAGTGCCTGCCAATGCAAGCCCTTGAGAACCTGATCTAGATAGACTTACAGGTATGAAAGCCATTGTTCTTTCTTGGCTGTAGAAAGGATGGAGCAGGCAAGGCAGCAGTTAAGTGTTTCATTTACACCAAACATGCTGACACATCCACAAAAATGCATGCCTGATGAGCTTTTGGTCTATCGAGGCATTTAGAAGTGGTCTTTATCAACTAGTGCCTAATTAAGTTAATAATGCTGATGATAATGTGGTCTCCGCACATTCAGAGGATGATCTCCAAACTATCCTAAATGCTTTTGCAGAAGCATACGAAAAACTTGGTCTCTCACTTAACATCAAAAAAACCAAAGTGCTTCATCAGCAAGTGCAAGCCAATCCTTTGGTGATGCCATCTATCCAGCTTGGTGGGACAATACTGGAAAATGTCGATCATTTTCTCTATCTTGGCAGCTATCTTTCTGTTACAGCTAACATCGACAATGAAATCCAGCATCGTCTGAGCTCCGCAAGTGCCGCATTTTCTCGAATGAAACATAGAGTGTTCGAGGATCGGGATATTTGTAAGAAGACCAAAACACTGGTTTATGAAGCCATTGTATTACCAACTTTATTGTATGCCTGCGAAACATGGACTATCTATAAACGTCACTTCCACCTCCTTGAAAGGTTTCATCAACGTTGCCTCCGGAAAATCCTGCAAATTACTTGGGAAGATAGGCGAACAAATGTCAGTGTACTGGAAGAAGCAAAGACTACTAGCATTGAAAAAATGATCCTTCAACGCCAACTTCAGTGGACCGGTCATGTTGTTCGAATGCCTGACTGCCGTCTCCCAAAGCAGTTACTTTACTCCCAACTCAAGGATGGAAAGCGGAATATCGGTGGTCAATATAAGAGGTTTAAAGATGTTCATAAGGCTAATCTAAAAAAATGCAATATAAACATCGAAAACTGGGAAGCTCTGGCCCATGAACGATCTAAATGGAGATTGGCCTTTCACAAAGGTTCCATGGACTTTGAAGAAGCCCGAGTGCAAGGTGAAAGGGAGAAACGTGCTAAGCGAAAAGCACGTCAAATGAATCCTTTACAGGACCATCTTCTATCTGGTAACCTGTGTCCTCACTGTGGGAAGCTGTGTGGATCTAGAATTGGCCTCCACAGTCACTTACGGACCCATCGCTAGAGTCTACACAATCTTCTTTAGAATTTCCTCCTTTTATCCCGGAAGACAATCTTACTCGGTCACGAGTGATCGCCTGATGATGATGATGATGATGAAGTTTGAATGTCTTTATCGTGGCTGCTGCTGTTGCCTCATTCCTTTCTGCTTAGGGTAGGGATGAGAGAGATGACTGAAGGACTCACTAATCAGTTCGAAGAACAGCCTCCAGTTTTAATTGGGGAATGAACATCCACACACCGTCTGCCATTCCACTGATAATGCCGGTTTGGCAAATGTTATCTGTTCATTCTGTTCATTCTAGCTGGTGGGAAGGTGAGTGATTTGGATCTCCCAGAGCAACCTTCACATTGTCCCTTAGCCAGAAGGGAATCCGATTCCAATGAATGGAGCTGCCGGTATCCCTTCTGAGCTGGCAGGCTGGATGAGTGATTGGGAATGGTGGCCTTCTAAACTTCACAATGTAAAACCAAGGGGTAATGAGTCTCAGGCCTGCTGGAAAGCAGAGTTTTGCTAAACTTTCGGAGGAGCTCCCTAATGGCGAGAGCTGTTTGACAGTGGAGGTGGTGGGCTCTCCTTCACTGGAGGTACTTAAGCAAAGGCTGGACCCCACCTGCCAGGGAAGCTGTAGTTGCACGATTCCTGCACAGAGCAGGGTTTTGGACTAGATGACCTCCAAGATCCTTCCCAGTGCTGACCCAGTAAGGAGGTGGTTGCGTGTTCAGGGCATTTTGAAATCTCTGCCTTTGTTATGCAACTTCTGCACAAGGTGAACTTGCCTTCCCACATGAAGGAAGCCCGAGCCAGCTGACATTGCTACTGAAAATGGAGTTTGCCCTAAAGAATTGCTAGTGTGAGAAGCAGTTTGGGGAAACCTGAAATATATTCAATTGATAGAGACAGCTGGTGGTCGTGGTCGGTCCACTCCTGTGTGAACTCTGAAAATGGCAGTGTCTGTGCTGCTTGAAAATGTTGCAGTAGAGCCCCCGCTGTTGCTCCCGTCTACAGACGTTGGCTGCTTTGTCATGCTGCTTTGATGAAGATATGTATGTATGTATGTGGGGCTGAATGGACATGAGAGTGCATCTAAATGGCAGCCTTCCATGTCCCTAGTTGGCTACATCATTCGGCTAAGCAGCACACTTCCACAAGATGTCGTGATGATTGGCCACCAATCTGGACAGGCTTTAAAAGGGGATTGGACAAATCCATGGAGGAGATGGGCTATCAATGGCTACTAGTCCTGATTGGCTATACGCTACCTCCAGTGTCAGAGGCAGTATGCCTATGCACACCAGTTGCTGGGGAACATGGGCAGGAAGGTGCCGTTGCACTCCTGTCCTGCTTTTGGGTTTCCCATGGGCAGCTGGTTGGCCACTGTGTGAACAGAATGCTGGGCTAGATGGACCCTTGGTCTGACCCAACGGGGCTCTTCTTATGTCCTTATGTTCATGTAAGAAGATGAGGGTCACAAGTCGGTACTGCCAGTTGTTTCTGAGAGTTGGAGAGAGGTAGGCTGCACAGACAGTTCTGTGGAGCTCATACTTAAGCTGGTTGATGAAGGCTATGGCAAGGTCATAGGTGGTGCCAGAGGGGAGCAGAGGGGGGGGGAATGCCCCCAGGACAAGTAGCTCCCCCCCATTCCTGGACCCCTGTGGTTATTTGAAGGAAAGGCATTTTTACATTCTCAAACCCCCCCCCCGCCCCACTGCCAGAAATGCACTTAGCCTTTTCTGTGCCCTCCACAGTAATTTCCCCCCACATGCTACTAGTGGCACCACTTTAGTGTGGTTTTGCAAATGTTTTCATTTGGCTTAACCCTACAAATGGGAGAACCAGGGATGCTCAAACTCACTGACATTCTCTGAACTTTACTTCAAAGTTTGGTTCTGTTCACTCCCGTTCTCGTTTGGCTTCCAGTTCATTCGATGGGAATAGTTGTGCATCTTGAGAAACTTGTGTATTTTTAAAGTGTACATTTTGCCAACACGAATGCAAGTTCAGGAATTTGTGGAAATTTTTGGAGAACGTGCACTCCTGTTTAAGTTCACATTCAGGGTTGCAAACAGGGCATTTTTTAGTGAGTTGTAAAAACGGAAACAGAATTCTCATGCATCCCTTAAGTTAAGTTAACCCCAATCAGTGTGCTTATCGTATACCCACTTAAGCTTTGCATGGGATTGCCAGAGACTGTTCCTCTTGCATTTATGGCCTTTTGGCCCCACTGTTTATATTTTTCCTCACACTTCACGCAACAGAGGAAGTGGGCTCTTGTGAAGGAAAACATGCCAAAATAAATATGTTAGTCATTACAGTGCCACTAAACTCCCCCCCCCGCAACAACCTCTCATAGTCATCACTCTAGAAGTTATATGTTTACAATTCTATGTTTTTGTCAGTACACTTGGGATACAGCCTGCTTCAGTATGGTTCACCACTTTGCACTCCTTAGTAGCTTTATTTGTAAGGAAAGTCCAGTAGCAGATTGTGTAGGTTACAGAATATCACTTTTTCTTAGAGGTTTTCAGTGAAAGTCTAGAGAGGCATCTGTCAAGGATTGTCCTGTAGGGTATCCTGTTTTAGGGAAGGACTTTGAATGGCCCATGGGGGAAAACAGGAAATGTGGTTGGTTCAAGGCTTATTCACACAACAATTGAGCACGTGGCAACCATGGGAAAAAGCTTTTGGAAAATAAGTGCACCCTCTGGCAACATGCTTCTGCTTCAATGTGGAGGATTTCACATTCAGGACATTCTCAGAAATATGGATGCTGGATGCGGCAATTGGATGCACATGGCCTGCTGGCCAACATGGGCAGAATTTCCTCTGTGGCTACCACATTCTCAGTATGAATGGTGTGTGTGTGTGTGTGTGTGTGTGTGTGTGTGTAAGAGAGTATGAGAGAGAGAGAGAGAGAGAGAGAGAGGATGAGGACGAGGACGAGGACGAGGACGAGGAGGAAGGGGAGGAAGAGGAGGAGGAGAGTTGGTGGCTATGCCCCGTTTGGTTGTGGCTTGGGATGGGAGAGAAATTTGTTCAGTTTGTACCTGACTTCACATTTTCAAACCAATACATGAACTGAAACTCAGATAACCTTCAGAATTCACACTTCTCCAAATTTTGCAGTGGAGCTCTCCAATCAAAAAATGTTTATTTGCATATATTCAGAGAAACATGCACTAAAATGCACACACATTTTCATGTGACTTTATTTATTTATTTATTTATTATTTCAAAGGTACAAGCTAACCTTAAGATGGGGGGGGATCGCAAAGTTTGGGGATGAACTGAACTTAAGACTGGAAAAAAGAGAAACGGAGAGAAACCAAAATTGACAGATTCATCCAGCCCTAGTTTCCTGCACTCTTTGGGCTCTGTTCTCACCCACTGCTGGCCTGTGGCCCCTGACAAGTTCCCACTGAGGCAATTTGGCCCTTGGGTCAAAAAGGCTCCCCACTCCTGCTATGCACTCTTACCTGGTGCTTATTTCTCAGTAGAATAGGGTTGCACCGTCATTTATTCTGGGGTATTAATCCCTTATTTTACTCTGATTCTGCAGTCTTCCACAGAAACTGAAGTCAAAACAGGTAAAAATGGGAAAATTTTAACCTTTCCTGTATATGGTTTGGTATTCTAAAGTCTGTGGAAATCTATACAGTTATGATAGAATAGTTTATTCCTTTTTGCATGAATGCGCCTTCAGGCTGCCAATCTCCGCTCCCCCCCTCCACCCGCAGACACAGTTGTAGAAAACAAAACCAGGTCATTATCGCCAGAAGATGCTCCTTCACCGAAATGCATCTTAAATCTGAATTTTAAATAAGGCTGCAGCATTTGCCTCAGGTAGTTTTTCCCCCTCCCCTTTCCTGTCTTTAAACCTACATCCGTCTTTCGGTATGTCACTGCTGATTCCACATATTTGTCAGCATTGCTCTGCCCGCCCAGGGGTACCCGTCTAGGCTCGGACTCTGCTCTGAAAGAGCCTGACAGTTAATGTTGAGCAAGCCCTCATGCAGCGGGTTGCAGGGACAGCAGAGTTTGAGAAAGGGGATGATCCGGGAGGAAAGGCTCACTTACCTTGCTGTGGCACAGTGATGGGGGAAACAGAATGGGAGGTTGTCTCTCTCTTCCTCCCTTTCTGGTCCTTGTAATGTTCATATGGCAGAGTTGCAGGCATCAGGGACCCTGGATGCTGCTATGCAGCTTTCCAAGTGCTGGGCAGCAAGGCGGGGCTGGGGGAGAAAGAAACAGATGCAGAGGAAAGAGACATCTTGTTCTTTGCCACTATTGCTTCTGAAGTAGTTGTATTAGCTATAGTTGCCACTGAGGCTGTTTTTGCAGCTAGGTAAGGGAATCTGGGGCCTCATAGAGAGAGGAATTCAAACTGGGATGGGCGAACATGAGATGCTTGAGCTTCTTGAGGTTCCCCGATTTCCTCCTCAAAGTTCACTTTGCCTCATTCACATTCCCGAGTGCGAGCATCTTTTTTTTTAATTGGGAAAAATGTGCATTTTTAAAAAAGCACATAGAGATGCACATTTCCCCCCAATAGGCTAAAGCATGAAAATGTAGATTTTAGGGAAATGCACATGTATGCAGATGTGCACTTGTGCAAGTGTGCACTTTCAAATATGAGTGCAAGTTCAGGAAATTGTAAACATTTTGCAAGAATTGAGCTGCTCGTGTTCCGGATTGCGAATGGGACATGTTCACATCATTTGTGAACATGAATGAAATTCATATATATGCTTAGATTCAGAACCCACTGTACTCCTGATGGTGTCACCAGGTACACATTGGGGTCTCAAATGGGTTTTGGAATACATTTATATACTTATTTCCTGATCTTAAGTTCAATTTGTCCCAAACTTTGAGAATTTCTCCAATCTTAAATTTGGTTCATCCCGCACTTTGAGATTTATTTATTTTTTTAACTTAAGCTATTTGTATATATGAAAAGTTAAAATCTAGATGAGTTCAAAGCAGAGCTCAAGTTAT
Organism: Shinisaurus crocodilurus; assembly: GCA_021292165.1. NCBI lineage: Eukaryota > Metazoa > Chordata > Lepidosauria > Squamata > Shinisauridae > Shinisaurus > Shinisaurus crocodilurus. The sequence goes on from CM037876.1 coordinate 276,188,303, forward strand.
TAAAAAGCTGGAAGGTCCCTCTGCCTTGAAATATTTTCTTCTTCTTTCTCAAAACTCCATGCTCAGCCTGCTTCTAGTTAGTATATTCTATTTTGAGAAAACAAGGCAATATAATCCCAAGCAATACCAGCATCAAACTGGGTACCAGGAAGTCAGAATTCTACTTCTCAAAGAACCTTGGTAGGGATGTATGAGAATTCCATTTTGGGGGTGAAGTCTTGATGGATTTTTCTGGTTTGACCCTGGCAGATTTCATTCTGTTTTCACCCGCTGGCATCAGGTCGTTACCGATCCAATATGTGGATTCCGTTGTTTTTCACAAATTGGATTGTTTTTGGAGAACTTTACATTTGTGCAAATGTGGTCATAATTTTTTAAAAAATATTTTTTTATTGGTCATCTTGCATGATCGTAAGTCCGCCTGTCCTCTGTAGCCCCACAGAGGCATATTCCCCTCCTGTAAATATTGTTGTCAGTTTCATCCTCTCCAGACACTATTTCATTTAGCCCAGGTTTTGTACTTGTCAAGGAACTTGTTCATCCCCCCCCTTTGCTTGGGAAGTGCTGAAGTAGAGGATGAAATTGACAAGTTTTCTGACAAGTACAGAATATGGCTCAGCTGGGCTAAATGAAATAGTGTGTGGAGAGGATGAAGCTGACAAGGATATATACAAGAGGGGAATATGCCTTTGTGGGGATACATAGTGGATTCGTGGACTTGCGATCATGTGCACTTGCACAAGATGGCCAATAATAATTATTTTTTTACTTGAATGGGAACACTGCAGAATCCTGCTGGGCTTAAACAGAACAGAATTCCCAGCATCTCATATATCCCTAATGTTCATACAACCCTTGCACTGAGTGTAAAACCTTTCACAATCAGTGCCCTTAATTGATTAATTCATATCAATTATACTGTGCAACTCTTTTTCTTTTAGTATATTATTAAGGAGTACAGAAGGTTGCAATAATATATATTGTTTTTTTAAAAAATAACAACCTGCCAATCATACAGCAACATCTTGATAATGCCTAAAACACATTTGGGCTTCAATCGTCTGCACATGTACCAGGGAGTAAGCCCTGCTGAAATCAGTGGGGCATATTTCTGAGTAAACATTCATCGAATTGCACTGTTAAAGTATAATACTTACTGAAAACAAGGTATAAACTCAAATCCCCACCCTTCCCCAACAACCCATACTCCGATCCTGCTTCCCTACCTTCTACACAAGGGAGCCCAGACCCTTCTAACAGAGTCTAGGATTGGAAAATTGGACCTTGACAGAAGCTCCTCTTAAAGCCTGGAGGGAATGATCCTATGGCCCCTAGACATTGTCTGAGGGGCCATAGGATAGTTCAGATTCCCAGCTCCGAGGTTGGAGACAGCGCTCCCGCTCCGACCTCAGAGCTGGGAATTGGAGGTCCGATCTCCCTCCTCCTTGCAGCCAGCATGGAAAGAACTGCATCGGCTGCTCTCTGAGGTCAGGTAAGCAACCTTGGAGAGTGGGGAAAGGGGTGTTTCAGGGGGCAGGGAGGGGAGAAGACTGGAGTGGCCAGGATACGAAGTATCCTGATGGTGTTCCAGCCTCCTTCCCTCCCCTTCCCAAACGCCATCATTAGATTGCCAAAAATGGTCATCTAGTGAAAATGCAGGGTGGGAGAAACAGTGAGGTGGAGATCGCCTCTGCTGCTCCTCCCGCTCTGCATTGGATGAGCATGAGGATCCGCATTTGGAGGCTCATGCTCATCTCGATTGGATTGCACCCTTACTAATTATTACACACACATCTTTAACTTGTGGCCATCTTACAGTCAGGAAACGTGGGTTGTTGAGTGAGCATGGAATCTGTAGGAGAGTAGTCATTATGCACCCACATCTGATCTGCACATGCTCTACCCACTTAGGAAAAGTTTTGTAGTGGTGTGGTGTCCCTCAGCTTGGATGTGTGGTGGGAGAATTTCATGGCTGTTCCAATGCAGTCTGTCTTCACCTCTCATCCACTACACTACATCCCATTTCATCACAAAATGATCCTTCCTGTGTCCAGTTCCTCCAGCCAAAGGCAAGGAAGGGTGTTCTTCTTCCATGTAGAATTAAATCATTTCCTTCCTTTCCAAATCATTTGCGAGTAGGGAGGTATGGATTTTGTTTAAACTGTTCCATGTGTGATTTGTGTTCCTTTTCTTCCACTGTCTGCTTATTGACAGAATCGGAATTTGTTCCCCATTCCAAAATATACACAAAAGCATCTGCCGCAATTTAGATAACTTTCACTGGCATGTAACATGTTCTGTATTTTTCTTAGCTCAGCATGTGTAAGCAAAGCTCACACACAAAAGAGTACACAGCAGAGGCTGAAGAAAGATATGGGTGGTATAAAATGTTGTGTGTGTGTGTGTGTGTGTGTGTGTGTGTTTAAAAAATGCTGTATATATTAGCTCATTTTCCAGTAACCTTTGTACAACTACATTTACAAACAATCCTGGAAAGTCAAAAAATGCCCTGCAAGTTCACAGAATCCATGTGACTTGGAAGATGCTGTTCCACTGTGGAATCAGTGAGTCAAATTCATAGAAATCCAAAGTCAGTTGAATCCATTTTGGATTTCTCGGTACATTCCTACTTGAGAGTAAAGGGTAGATCCTGGTATCTAGTCAATCAGTGTTTTGCTTTTCTTCTACTTCAGAGAATGATGTGGAGTTTTCTCATATGACACCATCACTGAAGCTGAGCAAGTCACAGTTATCATTTTGACAGAGAACCTCTCTGGGAATCCTAATGTATACCACTCATCTAGTGTGATCCTATGTGTCTACTCAGAAGTACGACTGTGTTCAGTGGGGCGTATTCCTAGGAAAGCATGCATAGGCTGATTTTACGCAAATCGCACTAGATCAACATGCTTTTGGGGTGCTTATTTGCGCAAAAGAGACAAAATACCCCAATTTACACAAATTGCGTAAAGTTACACAATTTGTGCAAATTTCCTTAGCATTTTTTTTTTTAAATGCAAACTGTGGCCCACTTTAGAGATAGAAGTCTGCAGAAAAACCCCTGACTCGACCTGCTTCCGATCATTGAATTGGAAGTGGGCAGGAAGTCCGTCAAGCTCAAATGAGCCAGACTTCCCAGCATCAGCAGATCCCTAAGTTTAATGCACACAAGATAAATGCCACACACAATTAAACTTATAGGATAATTTTAGGGATATTGATGCAGTTGGCATTCGTGATTTAGAACATGAGAAATAGTTCTATGATCCTTAAGTATGAATGGCCAGGGCCTCTGATTTTTGTATCATATGAGAAATGCCTTGTTATCAAAGTTTATTTTGACCGCTGTGCGTAGTTCACATCATGACACATGCCATGCTTGTATGTTGGCAGCTACGGCTTCTATTTATAAGATAAGGATCAAATATATGGGAAACTCCTTTGTTGCTTAGCATTTGGGCATCAAGATGCAGTACAAAAAACACCCTCTTAGTGCTTTAATAGGTAAAGCCTATTAAAGATGGGATAGGAAGGGCAATTAACAAAAGGATTAGCCAGGAGCAGCAGCAGGAGATGGGGCAATAAATTAGAGCACAATTAATATGCCTGGCACTTTACAGTCCTGCTAAAAAAAAACATGCTCAATGACTAAGGGGTCTCATATATTTTTTTCAGGGTCGATGGCTAGAGTTCAATAACGGCAGATGTGAAGCTATTCCAGAGAACTGGAATGGGCTGAGATTCCTCGCTTCATCTGAGCAACACTACGGCCCTTAAAACACACACACACACACACACACACACACAGAGGAATTGAGAGCATTCAACTTGAGATTTTTTTAAAAAATGATGTGTGAGAAACTGTAACTATCCAGGCCCAGGGATTTGACTGCTTAGCTTAAGGATGTGTGGGGAATCTGATAGGTTGTGTGTGTGTGTGTGTGTGAAAATCAGATGGATTTTCACTATTCGCCCCCCCAGATTCCGGTTTGTTAGCTCTGTGCTGGCTGCTGACTCACTGTTGTGCGAGTCAAGTCAGCTTGCAGACTTCCATCTCTACGGGCTGCAGTTTGCACCTTTTAAAAAAACAAAACATGAAGGACATTTCATGTGCAAATTGGAAGTCATACACTATGCAGTTCTAGTGCAATTTGGGTGAATCCCATTGGAACGATGTAGTTTCCAGCTTCCAATTTGTGCAAATAGCACAAATCATGTGATTTACGCAAATGGCCTAAATTTACGCAATTTGCGTTAATTTATGTAAATCGTGCAAATAGCATGATTTGCGCAAATCTCCTTAGTGTTTTTTTTAAAACGTGCAAACAGTGGCCCATCTTAGAGACAGAAGTCCACAGAATAAAACCTGACTCGGCCCGCTTCTGATCATCACATCAGAATTGGGCAGGAAAGTCTGTCAAGCTCAAACAAACTGGACTTCCCAGCGTCAGCACATCCCTAGCTTAGCTCTTAAACTGTCTGTGTTTGAATCCCTCTGTGCTCAACCATTTTAGTGCTGAGTTAGGACGGATTGCCACCTCTTTATTCTCACAGGCTCATCTTTAACACATATACAGCAGGCGGGTAAAACATGCTCCTGTTCATGCTGGAAACCTGTTGAATTTGGCCAGTGCAGAGAGGTGCTTTTTGTTTCGTTTTTTCATAGGAATTTACCAAAATTCACAAATTTCATATTCAGGATAGAAAGAACTTAAGATTTATTTATTTTTTAAAAATCAAATGGGTGAGAAAGAGAAACTGACAGATTCATCCATTCCTAGTAGTAGCTGCCACCAGCTTAGATAGCTTCAAAAGGTGATTGGAAAATACATGGAGGATAAGGCTATTAATGGCTTCTAGCCATGATGGCTATATGTTACCTCCAGGATCCAGAGGCAGCATGCCTCTGAATACCAGTCACTCAGATACCAGAGCAGGAAAGGGCTCTTGCCTTCATGTCCTGCTTGTGGGTTTCCTGTTGGTATCTGATTGACCTCTGTGGGAAGCAGAATGCTGGGACTACATAGGCCTTTGGTCTGATTCAGCAGGGCTCATTTTATTTTTTAAGATCTATCAACGATGTTATATAAATGCCATAGTCTGTGTGCTTCTTTGTAGCTTTACCTCAGCTTCCGCTCCCATATTAGGTTTTAGGATCCAAAGACTGTGGGAGCCAGTGTCAACTACACTGTAATAAGATAGAGCATTCTTGTTCCCACCCCCATACTCTTGACTCCTGAGGGAAATCACTTTTGTAAACACATCCAGAAAGGCAAAACTGGCAGGCACTGCATATTATCCACTATGCAAAGCTGTCGTTGGCACAGTGCAATATGTCATGATGTATCGCTGTTTGAGAGAGATTGAGCCCTTGGGGACATTTCCCGGGCTTGAAGACAGGAAATTGTGAATGAATCATATTTATTAATTATTTATTGTCTTCCTCCACCAACCTGGCTGAGCCAAGTCACCCTTTCCTTAACCAAAGTCCTGCTTTCTTAAACAGAATGCAGCCAGAGCCATTACTAACCCTGCCATATTGCTAGAAGGGTTACAGTTCTCTACCAAGTAATGATTTAACTTTCAAAATGTCTAATTTTCACCTATTTAACAACCTGGATTTGGGTCAAGACTGAGGAGCCCCTTGCAACTACAACAACAACATCAAACAATATAGCAACAGCAACAAATCTGAGTTTCAGGCATTAAGGCACAAACAGCTTGCTAAATAGGATGTGGAAAAGCAACAGAATTCCCAGCGCAGCCGGGAACACAGATAAGGCAGGTTCTCCAATCACACAAAGAGTTCTACTCACATTCAAGGAACACAAATGGAACTCCTGTTCAGACCTTGCCAGTTCGACATGGAAATGTCTGAACTGAGGGGGCGGGGCCAGTGCACATGGAGATGTAGAGGCAGGGCCAGCGTGGATGATCCCATCCCAGTACGCACTTTCGGTCCTCATGCGTTCAAGTGAACATCTGAATAGGGCTTTGCGGGGGGGGGGAGGTATTTGAAAGCTGGGAATCTGGGCTAGCTAGGGTCCGCCCTGAACTGGTGGACTGGGGGTTGCAGCCCTCTTAACCGAGTGGTTAAGCTGGCCATGGCAATTGTGTGAGTGCAGCAGCTACTCTTTGCAGACATCCGTAAGTGCTCTGTCTATATACCTACTTTTTTTTTTAACTTCCTGGTCCTTATGTATCTTATGCTTCAGGCAGGAGCTGACAAGAGTTCCCACCAGGGATGTAGTGGTAAATTCTGCAGTACGGGAGCTCACTATGAGAGTGCACATGTGTGCACACCCCTCCCCGCAAAGAGCGGCAGTATACTGCACAGTACCCAACTTACTAGGGTCAGCATGGCTGCAATTCTATGCATGGCTACAGGGAAGCAGGCTCCATTGAATCCAGTGGCAATTACTTCTATGGTTCAACCTATAAAACATACTGAGCTTTAACTCATGATCTTCAGCCAGTTGCAATGTAACCTTTAGCTTTTAATTAGAAATGCAAGCAATCTTCCAAAGGAGCGTTCGCTTTTAAACTGTTAGTGTGAAACCACTACCCCATCAAAGGAAAGTAGTATCCAGCCTCTGCTAGATTGTTTTCCTCATATATTTTTTGTAAAAATTTTTATTTGAATTTTAAAATCCATAAAAACAAAATACAAAAAACAGAACAAAACAAAAACCAAACAAACATACACTACAGAGACAAAACAACATTAAACTAAAAAGGACTTCCAATTTTTCCACAACCAAGTATAAGTAACATCAAATATTCTATATAATAATTATAAAGAAATTGCTTTCTTTTTTCTCTTAAGCAAAAAAAAATTCCCCCCTCTCTTATTTATCAACCTCACAAATTCACAAAGCCTCAAAACCTTACAGCACTTTACTCCTATAGATAATAATCCTTCTACTTGAACAATATTTAATATTTCTACTTATATTTAATGAAAATCTCTATCTTCTTTCCCTCTATTTATAAAAACAAACAAACAGCCTAGCTTTTATTTTATTTTTTTAAATAGTTTTACATTTCCACATTACTTCACATCCCAAATTGTAATCCACATTTAGTTGGTTCCTTTCCATTAGTAATTCTAATGGAAACATCAGGGGACCCAAGGTTGGAGAACACTGCTCTATGCTACTGTGTTACAAGCAGGGGCAAAGTTGAAAGCCTCATTATCACCTCATTTACATGCCACAGCAAGGAGAGTCTGTCAGTTACCTTGGCACCCTGGAGGATGACATCATCACTCCTGCTCTGGAAAACATCCTGGAGCCATGCTCCCCTGTGTTCCCCTCCACTATGCCACTGGTTCCCACTTCCGCTTTCTCCATCCAAAGGGGAGGAGGTGTGGTTATTCTTCACGCAGGCACCCAGTTCCTGTTGGGTGGTGATAAGCAAAACAATGGCTCCTTGTACATGAACTCACACTGAGTCTACAACCTGCAGCAGAGCTAAATGGGAATGGGGTTGTAGAATGCTGAAGCAGGAGAGTGAATCATATTTCTCTAATGTCATGGCCCATTCCCTGTAAGCAGTTGCTAAGGCTGACTCATAGGCATCTGTCAGAACTGACTCAGCTGTTGAGTGTGTACACGTGCCTCCGCCACTTAGTGGGCACAGAAATTGGGGAGAGGACCCATTTCACCAAATTTTTCCAGAGGGAAGAGAGAAATCTCCCCAAGTTCCTTGTGGGTCAATTATTATTTTTTTCATTAGGGCTGGACAAACATGTGACGTTCAAGCTCTTTGAAGTTCTCTGAATTCCTCCTCGAAGGCTGGTTGACCTTGTTTGCATTCCCAAATACAAGCATCTTTTTTTTTCCTGATTGGGAAAAATGTGCATTTTTAAAAGTGTGCATTTCCCCTCATAGGCTAAAGCATTAAAATGTGGATTTCCGGGGGGGGGGGGAATGCACATTTACACAAGTATGCACTTGTGCAAGTGCACATTTTTGGAAGTGTGCACGTGTGCAAGCATGCACTTTCGAACATGAATGCAAGTTCAGGAAATTGCAAAAAAGTTCCTGAGAATTGTGCTTCTGCTTGCAATCGCATTTGGGGTTGCAAACATGATGTGTTTGCATGATTTGTAGACAGGAACAAAATTGTTGTACATCCATCATAACAGCAGTAATGGTGTTGGTATCCTGGCCACCTTATTCCCTGCACTTTCTGAGACTAATTTTATTATTTGGTGGCATAAGATGTCATCTTCTTACCTGCTGTAAATGCATCATTTGGCCCTTTCTGCTTGGCATTTCGAAAGGTGTTGTTTTTTTTTAAGTATTCCTTTATTTTATTGGTTATGGAGCTCCCTTTCTGTAAAAAAAAAAGCCATATGCTTTGTGTTACTTACAGTGTGTGAAACAGTGATACACACTGAATTGCTAACGTCTACCTGGGTTACGTCTTCCTCATGTGTCAAAGAGGGTTATTGATAATATTGATAGTGGCTTAAGATGGAAGGAAGGGAGAAGGAGTAGAGCAGATTTTAGATCCAATGTATGTTCTGATCTTGGCAATAATTGTTTCTACAGAAGACTGGGAGTTGGTACCCGGATCTGAAATTACATCCACCTGTCCGCAAACCTCTTGGCCCCCATTTCAGCTGTTATTAGAGCGTGACATTTTTCCATCAAGTACCATTTGATAGTTCTTAATACTTGATGATTTGTTCAAGAATACACTTAGGGGGGTGTTTCTCTGGTCTGAACATCTGGGCAATTTTTGAAGTAAATGTTACAAACAGAAAATTTAATACTGTAACAAGGATTATGGCGTGGACGTGCCACTGTTAAAAGTCGTATGCTTATAAAACATAAAATTAAATAGGCTCTTTACTGTTCACTGATGTAATTTAGGCAATCGTTTCCATTCCTTTCTTCATTATTAAATCTCTAAGGGTGCTTTCAGTTAAATTTTAAAACAAAACACATTCTGTCCCCTAAGGACTGGCAGCTTAAAATGTCTGATGTGACTTCCCCTCCCTGTTGAAAGAGACTATTAAATAAGTTGTACGATTGGAAGCAGTACTAAAAATTTGAAAAAGTAAGGGTGGATTCACATGACTGTTCTGCCCATGATCAAGTCTTGTTTTCCCCTCACTTATTTCATGGTAAATATCCACACACAGTCTGGTTTTATAGATGTCACTCGATACAGATTTGATTCATGGTCATTCAAGGCATGTATTATGTATTTGCTTAAGACTGCAAACTGAATACATTTCAAAGGCTAGGGTGTATTTTGGTATCTACGGCAACGTCTGAAAATGTAACCTTGGCCAGGCTGGGTTGTAGAATTCCACTGTAAGACTCAGCCTCTGAAAATGTTGGTAGCATTAGCCCCGTTCAAGCGTTTGCTTGAATGAGTGAGGGCTTAACAGGATAGGGGGTGGGGCTGTGCATGCTGGCCTCACCTCCTATGTCCCCATGTACGCTAGCCCGCTCCCCCTCTGTCCCCAACAAGGTCTGAAGGGGTGTTCTACTTGTGTTCATTTGAATGCAAGAAGAATTCTCTGTGCAGTTAGGGACTCTGCTTTATCAGTTTCCTTAATCATGCTGAGAGTTCTACTTACATCAGTGTTCTCCAACCTTGGGTCCCCAGATGTTTTTGGTCTACAACTCCCAGCATGCCCCAGCCAGCATCCAAGGTTGGAGAACACTGACTTACGTTCAAGTGAATGTGAGTAGAACACCCCTTCAGACTTTCCTGCTCAATGTGGGGACATCAGGGACTGAGGGCATGCAGAGTGATGCACATAGGAACATGGGGGCAAGACAAGCGTGCACAGCCCCCCCCCCCCAGTTTAAGCCCTCAAATGTTTGCAAGTGTGCATTACTAACATAACCAACTCAGAGTCTTACACTGGATTTGTGGAGAGAAAGCCTGACAGGACACACACTTCGCCCCCCCCCCATAATCTCTACCCAAGGCAGAGGAGCTCAGTCCCTGGCACGCATTTACATCTAGATAGTTTCGCCAAGCACCCTCAGTAAGTTGTCAAGTCCAGGACACACATTTGCATTGGCTTCAATGGTCTTTCCCCAAGCATTCTTCAGGGGCTGTCAAGTACCCTCAGTCACCTTACAAGCACCCACGAGGAGCCATCAGCAAGGCAGCGCTGAAGACCCTCAGCACCTCCTCCTGCCTGGCCAGACCGGTCTGTCCTGACAGACAAAAGGAGGGGTCGGGGAATGAGAGGGGGCGAGCGAGGGGGTAAAAACAACAGCCCAGGCTCCATAGAGGTTGTTGGGAACAAGGTGCGAGGCAGCATGGAGTGGGTTGTTGGCTCAGGCCAACCCGGATCCTCAACCCCCAAGCAGACTGCCTGGGTACTTCGTTGTAAGTCCATTTGAATTACTAGTATTAGGCTAGGGTAGATTCATCAGTGTTAGATGAGACTAGTGTAGGTTCTTTCATGTTTGATAGTTCTGCCTGTGCCTAGTAAGCTTCCCCTCCTTTTGTGGATTGCATACCTTGGTGTAATTGATTATTTACTATAATAACTTCCCTGATCTTCCTGACCTGATTCGCTCCATTAAACTCTGTAAATAAAGTTGGTTTCACTTTTGACTGAGCGTAGTTTCATTCTGACTCCGGTGCTTGATCTAGTGCGCTAGACCTAATTTGACCCAGGGAGCGCAAACAGGAGCTCTGAGCTGTCAGATTTAACCGCTTAGCTCCCCAATTCGCGGAACAGGACCGGCAGCAGTCCTTCACAGGATTCCACAACTGAACTTGAATGAGGCTGCTGTCTCAAAGATGCATAACTTGTGTCAGTCCACCAATGCCAGCATATTCCGAACAAGTCTGCAAATCCCACTGGCAATTCACGGAGCATGCTGGTATGTAGGTGTTCACCAGCTTAATGTGAAAATTGTGGCAATAGAAGGGCAGCCAAGAAATGTGTCAGTCAAGTAGATGAAACTTAAACTAAGTTGTTTGTTGTTGTTGTTTTAAGTTGATGAATTGGTAAGTATGTTGCAAGAACAATGTAAGACCAACACCTGATAGTCTATAAATTAGTCTTCCATTCTTGGCCAAATTGCAAATTTTTGTTCCATGTCTTAGTAGATTGGTGTGGCTATGGTACGACCGCAGAGAGCATTGAGGGGGTAACATTGGCATATTCATTTGCCCATGTACACCAGTTGCTGGGGAACATGGGGGGGAGGGTGCTGTTGTACTCATGTCCTGCTTGTGGGTTTCCTGTGGGCAGCTGGTTGGCTACTGTGTGAACAGAATGTTGAAATGGATGGACCCTTGGGCTGATCCAGCATGGCTCTTCTTGTGTTATTCTTATTTATTAGTTGGCTGAACTAATTAATTTTATTCTCTAAAATATGGTTATTTGTGCTCCTACAATTTTTGGATACTCACAATGTTTATATCAATCTTCTGATAAAAAAAATATGACTGGGGCTAGGAGAAAAATAGTGCACAAAAAGCATACATTAGGGATATTGCTTGCAAGAAAAGTGTATTTTAGAGAAAATTGCATACAAACGCGTAAATTAGGAGAAATGCATATGAAAATGTGTATTGATTTTTGTGCTGAGTTTTCACCATAAAATTCACAAACTGGTGCAGAAACAGGATGGAACAAACTTGTGCTTCAAAAAATGCAAACTTTGTAGAAAACAAAACGGTCAGATTCATCCATTCCTAGTCATGGGTGCAGCTTGTTGGGTTCTGAAATGGAATCAGTGCGTCTCTGTGTGTGTGTGTGTGTGTGTGTGTGTGAGAGAGAGAGAGAGAGAGAGAGAGAGAGAGAGGGGTAAAAACAGTTTGTTGAGGCAGCTCTGAAGTTAATTGGCTTTTCAAAGTGCTACTGCTTAACTGCTATGTGGCTTTGGACCCAGGTACATGAAGGAAGACCTGCTCCCATACTGACCTGCCCATGCACTGAGGTCCTTTTCAGATGTTCTCCTCCTGATGCCACCACCATCCAAGATTGGTGACCAAATGGAGAACCTTCTCTATTACAAGCATCCTATGCAGGTCAGGAGGAGCGGGAGAGGTGATATTTGCCTCCCTGTCCTCCCACCCTGCATTTTCACTAGATGGGCCTTTTTGCCCATCTAGTGAAGGCATTTCAGAGGTGGAGGGAAGGATGCTGGAGAGACCCCAGGATAGCTTGTACCCTGTCCTCTCCAGTCTCCTCCTCTCCCTGCCCACTGAAACACCCCCTTTTACACCTCTCTGAGGTCACATTCCCAACCTCAGAGAGGCAGCTGGCATGGCTCTTACTGCTCCATCTGCAAGGGGAAGCGGGTTGGAGCTCCGATTCCCATCTCCAAGAGCATTGTCTCCAACCTTGAGCTGGGAATCCAAAATATCCTGTGGCCCTTCAGACACTGTCTAGGGGCCATTGGATGTCTCCTTTGATGTATTATTTTAACATGTTGCATCTTATATTTTGAGTTTTGTATTTTATTTTTTTATAAACCATCATGAAAGCTTTGCTGAAGGGCAGTATATAAATCTTTTAAATAATAATTTAAAAAATAGTTGACTTCCAGAATGTGGCTTTACTGGTCAGACAAAGAAAACACTGAATGATTGGCACAACCCTCCTGATTCCAGATATCTCCCACAGACTTCCAGATTACAATTTCACATTGCAAAGCAGGTATTTCACTTTTTGGTCTTGCTGCAAGGACCTGGTTTGATGTAAAGCATTGAAAGTAGTAGCGGATAGTATACTAAGTGTTGGCTGTTATATAAAATGGCAATGAACCCCCTGGAAGGAAGGCCTGCAAGAGAACACCAAGGTAAGGAAAATAAGAGTGAAGTTAAATAGACCCGTTTGAAAGGTGCCCTCTGTGATGTCCCAAGAGCTGCAAGAAGATCGTTGGTAAGGAATGTCTTGAACCTGCATATGAGCAAAACGTGTGTGTGTGTGTGTGTGTGTGTGTGTGTGTGTTTATAAGCTACTTTGGCTGGTGACTTAATGGACTGGTTATACTGTGGATCATTTTTTGTATTACAATGCTCCTCAAGGAACTGCTTTTTCAATGATGGTATTCAGTCACAATAGTTACCTCATTGACATATCTGTATTGCGGAGATTAATAGACTGTGGTACATGTGGGTGGATATGTGTGTGCATGCATCCACCCTTTCACTTCAAGGCACAGAGTGAGGAAACCCACATCAGGATGCTTCCTTTGCCCCCACTAAAGAGGTTGATCTATCTTAACCATTGTTAGTAAGCTGACTGTTTTCAGCCACTTACCGGTATGCTTGCAAGCCTTATTCCCTCTCTGAATTTTTCTCCACCCTTATGGGTGATTCTTGAGCTCTGACGCATCCATGTAGATGCCTTGGAGGCTGCATTCCCTTCATCCTTCATGCTAGATCCTGTTCGCCCAATCACTCCTCCTACACTTTCCACTCAATGTCCAGTGCATTAGGAAATAATAAGAGGAAAAAATGACTTTTGCCAGCTGGAGAACTGTGCTTACAATTTCATCTGAAAGGCATCACTAGTCTGAGCAACTGAAATTGTGGTATGGACTTTTGGAGGTGGGGTGGGGGAAAGAGGGCTGCATGCAAGTCACTGCCCTGGAATCCTTTGTGGATCAAGGGTGGCTTATACATTTAAATAAATGAATATGGGTGCAGTCCTACGCATGTTTAGACAGAAAAAAAGCCCTACAACTCCCAGCATTCCCCTGCCAGCCATGCTGGCTGGGGGATGCTGGGAGTTGTAGGACTTTTTTCTGTCTAAACATGCGTAGGACTGCACCCCAACTCAGCATATTTGCTTCTACTTTCCCTGCTAGTGATCCCCATATGAGAAATCTTATGCATCTAGAGAGAAAGAGAATGGATTGCCTTGCGGTTGCCTGCCACTCACCATAAGAGCAACTTGAAATCTTAGTCTGTTTGGTGATGTTTGCTTTGTTACTTGCCCTGAGTGTGCAGGATAGGACAGTCTATAAGTCTAAATGTACAAACCTCTTTTGGTTTTCTCATAATAATCTAAGCTTTTTTTGCTTAGGCCCACAGCACACTTTCTCTATCTAACTATAGGCTAGGTCTTAAATGACAGAGGGTGGCACACACCTTATTATCTCCATAGCAAACAGATGCTCGCTAACTGTGTCTCATGCCCATCATCACGTTTTTAGCATTTGGGCTGCTTTTGTTTAAAATCAGAACTCTTTTCTAGCTTTATGTGAGTGCATGTGATAGATGTCATAGGATTATAAGGAATCACCACCTTCCGAGGCAGTCCGTTCCTCTGTCAAATAGCTCGTACTATCAGAAATTTCTTCCTAACAGTCAGTCAAAATCCCCTTTCCTGTCATTCTTGTCTAGAGCAGGGGTGGACAGCTTGTGGATCTCCAGAGGTTTTGACCTACAATTCCCACGATCCCTCACCATTCGCTATGCTGGCTAGGGCTGATGGGAATTGTAGGCCAAAACATCTGGAGGGCTACACGTTGCTCATCCTTGCTTCAAAGCAACAAAAAAACAAATGTCCTCCATTGTGTATGTGTGATAGCCATTCAAAAGTTTGAAGACGCCTATCCTATCGCCACTTAGTTATCTCTTCTGCAGGCTAAACATACCCAGCTCCTTCAACCTTTCTTCATAAGACTTGGGTCTCAACATCCCTCATCGTCTTTGTTGCCCTCCTCTGGACACCTTCCAGTTTGTTGATACTTTTCTTTCCTACTTGTTTAAGAAACTTCTCAGTGATGGCATGCATTTCATCCACCGCTCCCAATCGTTCTCTACCAAGTCAACCCAGCCTCCTTTCAGGCCTTTTTGCCTTACTGTTTTGGGCTACCTTCATGCTGTTACTATTACTTGGCACTCAAACTGATAGATCAGCACTAGCAGTGCATCCAAATGTGTAACAATGGCAGTCTTTCTGAAAAACAAACATGGCCTCTTGAGATCGCCTTATTTTCGTGTAGTGTATACTTCACTTTAGCTTTTCTTTTTTCTTTTTTTTTTCATCTGTTCCGTGGAACACTGTCCCCAGGATAGGTGCCCTTCTCCCGATTTGTAGTTGTTCTTGCTTTCAAGGGATCTCAGAGACACTCTGCACTGAGATTGCATTGTTGAACAATAACTTTGCTGAAAGCAGCCAATAGGTCTACTGCAGTGTTCTCCAACCTTGGGTCCCCAGATGTTTTTGGCCTACAACTCCCAGCATACTGGCTGGGGCATGCTGGGAGTTGTAGGCCAAAAACATCTGGGGACCCAAGGTCGGAGAACACTGGTCTACTGCCTTTCCTTCACCTGGTTGGACATGGGGATCACGGGTCCTTGTGTAGTGATCTAGTAGGCCATGTCAAGGAGGAACTTAATGTTCCCAAAACTGAAACATTGGCTTCAACTCAACTCAACTTCAAATCTTTATTACGGTCCAAGACCAATTTAACAACAGCACAGCAATGTTCTAGCACCTTAGTAGTTAATCTCTGGCGAAGGCATAATTCCTGTTCTTCTGCATTTTGCTATATGCTAATCTTCCTGCCTCTTATTTATACTCACTCATAAAAATTAAATAATGAACAAAAAGAATTGCTTCACAACCAGCTGCCATCTCATCAAAAACATTTTAAAATAGTAAGTGTCTCCAGCAGTTCAGCTTCTAGGGTGCCTGTTGTTGCTTTTTCTTTCCCTTCCCTCATTGCTTAATGCCAAGTACGTACCTATATATGGGGTGGGGAAGCAGCTTCATGATGTGATTTTTAAAAAATTATTTTTGGACAGTCCACCTGCACTTACTGCAACTGCTGCCTATTCCATTACACTTTGTTGCCGTGGCAACATTTGTGATGTAACACGGAGAAAGGTGATGTTGAGCAGGAACTTACAGCAGGTGATGATCACAGATGAAAAACAACTCTTTTCTTGCCGCAGATGTCTCCCAAGTAGCAAAAACAACAGCCACTAAAGCAAAACAGAACAACAAAGGCTGGTGATAAAGAAGAAAGAAGTGATGAATAAATCTAAAATGATTTAAAATCATCTCTTTGCAAGCATATTCCACAAATAGCTGAAAAGCCTTTGAAGACGGAATAATCCCTCTCTCTTCTCTTGCACCCCAGGGCGATTAGTTTTGAATCTCTGAATTTCTCTTGTTTTGAATGCAGTTATGCTCTAGAAAGTGAGGCAGTACTAATAGCATATTTATCCCCCATTCCACCCCCGTATCTTTGAGAGCAAAACCCTAATCTTTCACCTAACAGCTAGTGGTTGGATGTCTGACGACATGAAAGGAAGACTCTGGGGTCATGAATGTCGCAGAGGTGCAACTGCCCATTGATACACGATTTATATACTTATTTCGTTGAATGGTGGCCTGCTGTTGCTCTTCAAAGACAGACTACTCACTCCGCACACAGTTTTGTGTCTCCTCTGAAAGTCAGAGCTGGCTGAACACAGCAGAATCGCTGTAAATATTCCACATCCTGCTCCTTTTATCCAGCTGGTACCATTCTAAAAATGTGGAGGATATGGCTAGCCATGGCCATTAATCATGATGGCTATATGTTATTACCTCCAGTATCAGAGGAAGTATGCCTCTCAATACCACTTGGTGGGAAAGATGAGCGGGAGGGTGCTATTGTGCCCATATCCAGTTTTTGGGCTTCCTAAGGCATCTGGTTGGCCACTGTGGAAGCAGGCTGCTGGACTAGATAGGCCTTTGGTCTGATCCAGCATGGTTCTTCTCAGGTTGATATTCATAGTTCCATCTGCAGTAGCTGTATACTGTCTATGGCATACTGAAAATGACCATGGTCACCTAAGTGCCATATTGATTACATTTTTGTAAGGAGTCAGTCCCCTGTGCTGAAACTGAAGTAAAAACTTGTTGCAAGACCTATGTGTTCTTTCATAATGAAGACGACCAAACCCTGCTCTTGTTCATTCTAATTGAAGGGGTCCCAGTGATTCCGCTGACTTCAGAATATAAGCACATTTTTTATTCATTTGTCTCTGAGAGTTGGTATCCACCACTTTCAGTCCCAAAGGGCCCTGCAGCCAGCAAAATGCATTAACACCAAGAAAACAACTAAAAGCATCATTTTAAATAACACACAACACATAATAGAACAATCCAACAGCATCAGTAACAGAATATATATATATATATATATATATATGCCGGTATATATCTATATCTATATCTATATCTATCTATATATATATATATATATGAGAGTCGCCTTGCAGCCCAAATAGGACCAGCCAGGCAATTTAAAATTAAAACTTTACACAATTAAAAATAACTTTATTTGTTATGTATTAAAAAATTGTTTGGAAAAAAAATAACCACAAATTATATTCTATGACAGCTCAGTATTAACACACATACCCCAAGCCTACGTGGCTGAATGGTTAGGTTTCTCAGGATGCTTTCACCTCAAATGGGTTGCTTTCATTGATTTGGGAATGGATTGTTGCAAATGGAGAATTCTGAAGATACCCTAGTCAAGCAAATTATCTCCAACTCTCTTTAAAACACACACACACACACGGAGAAAGATTCAGTCTCTTTGTGTAAATCAGATCTGCTATCTTTTTCACTGATGGCACAATGTAACAAAGTAGATTTTTCATCATAGGGAGGAATCTTGCCTTTTATCATTCTTGTAAATTGTGCTATGAACCACTGAAGCCGCTGCTGTTCCAAGGCCTTATAAGGCATTTGCTCCATGAACAAAACAGTTTATTCTGAAGATATTTCTATGAATGGGAATCCTCCATTTTGAACAGTCTAGTCTAATCATAACATAACATACAATGTCAGGAAGACATCTATCTTGAGCGAGCTCTTCACATCTGGTTGGCAGTGTTATCCCAGATGACTCTGGGGACAAGAATGCTACTTTACTTGGAGCCACCATTGAAGCACAATTTACTTCCAAGTTGTGATGCAGCTTTATGTTAGAATCTGCACTTTCCTCTGGGTTACTTGTAGCTTCTTCTTTTTTCTTTAACCTCTGTTGATGCCGCTTAGGCATTATGCACCTCATTTACAGGTATGAGGTTTGGAGTGTTTTATGAGCACCTTGAACCATGTGCTTTTGCTTTACCACAAGTGATTCCCTGTTCTTCATTCTACAATGGCTCTAGTCTGAATTGTAAGCAGTTGGCATTTATTTGGAATGGAGAGCCACAAAGAGTTGCATGTCTGCCTTTGCCTTCAGGAGCATTGTCTACCAGAGGAGCTGTTCTTGATATTTCATTACATGGAAAGGAAAGCTCCTAAAAAGTCTTGATTAACAAAGGAAAAGGAGGAGTTTGAAATGGTGATGATATCTGTAGCCAGGTATAAGGGTACTGCTGGGATTTCTATGGGCTGGTTTACGCTTGGCCTTGCTTGGAGACATGTTTGCCGAAAGCAACCTGGTGTGTATGATCATTAGGAGCAACAGAAGAGTCATTTACCTCACTCTGTAACGGAAATATTGGCATTTCAGTTTCCTCCAGACCTAGCCAGTCTTTATGATCTTTTGGCACCTCAGTGAAGTTTGTTGATATGAAGTACAAGGAAGCATTTGGTCGTCCTCTTAAACTATATGTGTCTTCAAGACCAAGAAAAGAAAGGCATATCTTAGGGAGAAGGGAAGAATGATCCCCAGTCAGTTTTAATTGGATAAGGTGTACAAATGTATTTGGGGTTCAAGCAGGTATCATTGCACCCACTTCCCATGAATTAGCTTCTATATCATCACACCAAGGTGATTTTGGTGACTTGTTGAACCAGGCAAGCTTCACTATGCATTGGATCTGGATTAAACTCTTGCTTGTACTTGCCACTGCCCCCAGGTAAAGGACCTGAGACCCTTTATGCTGGGCAGAAACTCAATGACAACGAATGGCACACAGTCCGGGTGGTACGTCGAGGAAAGAGTCTCAAGCTGACAGTGGACGATGATGTTGCTGAAGGTGAGTGAATGAATCTTCTCCAGTTTCTAGTTTTGACACATGTTTCATGTCTTGGTTCAAGGCATTTCTTATTTTTCATGTCGAGACTTTTGCCTGTTCTTCAGTAACCAGGACAAAAGCCCGAGTCCAGATACTTACATGAGCTAAAGATCCTGTTCCAGTGGTGGAGCACTAGATGCCCATGCCTGGTACACTATGCTCATAATGTAATGTATAATGTAAAGATAAGAAGAAACTCATGTTTCTTGTATAATGTAAAGCATAAGAAGCTTGAATTGTGTGAGTCATTCCCAGGGGAGGCTGGTGACTCCTATGTCAGTGGGGCTTCTTATCCATTACATCTTATTGTTTGAGCTTTATAGGAGCTATCCATGGTGCTCCATGGCGGTGAACCTATTTTGAGGAAGGAGTTCAGCGCCATGGATAGCTCCTATAAAGCTCAAACAAAAGGTTGTAATGGATAAGGAGCCCCACTGACATAGGAGTCACCAGCCTCCCTTGGTCATTCACATACCTAGGAGAGGGGGCATGAAGAACCTGAATCACATGTACATTATGAGCTTGCTGATAGGAACACACCCACCTGCTCACTGTGGAGCAAAGTCATCTACCTGAGTAAGCATCTGAATCAGACCAAAGTCTCAGACTAATTCCAAGTACACGTAGAGGTGGAGAGAAGAGCGGAATGTAAGAGAGTACCAAGCTTCTCTGCTTACGTTCATAATACTTCATTGATTTGGAGGATGAAGGCGAGGCAATGCAGCCACTAGCAGCTTTCTATGATGGCAGCACTTGCAATTCAGACTTCTCTGTCATGTCCTGTAATCTTCTGTGACCTTTCTTGGGTCAGGAATGGGGCTCAGGAGGATGCAGTAACTATTGCATCATATTTTATATAGGGAGGTTTTCTGTCATCCTAAAAGGATTTGGAAGATAAACTTGCAAAAATCCAGAGGTGAGTTTGCAAAGATGCTATGCGTTCCATTAGCCTAGAGGAAGGGCTGAAAGAATGCTATGCAGAGAGACCTGAAAATGGAAATGCAGTTGTGTGTATGCATGTGTCATTCTGAAAACAGCCATCTGATCATCTCAAAATATCAGATTTTTGAGCCACTTAAAATGTTATATATTTGCAGTCGAGGCACATTTTAAACCACAAGTTTAGTGGCCCACAGAGAACAGATCTGCCAAGAGAACCTAGAGGAGGAAATGATCAATGTATCAGTGAGATGTAGACAAGGTTCAAGGAAAAACTGCTGACCTAAATACACACATTCCTTTATTAGAACCCTATCTTTACAAGCAACTGACAGCACGATCCTATGGTTTTGTTTTGTTTTTACTAGTCTCTGGTAAGCATGTTTAGGATTCCAGCCTTAATGCCTCTTTTATGCCTCTTTGGAAAAGTCTATCAGTGCTGTGAGAGAGATGCAATTTGCAGGCACAACCGCTTGATGGCACGCGCTGCATTAAGACTGCAGCTAAGCCGTAGCCTGCTGAAAAGAAAGTGTGTGTGCGCACTGGAGGCGGGGGGAAGAGAAGCCAACACATAGCCCATTATTGATCACACTAAGTTTATAAACCCAAATATGAATTTCTAAACCATATTAAATTAATCCTTCTCGTTAGAACATACAATATATATCCATGCATGCGGGGATATATATAAACACCTATTTGACCTATCCAAGGAGATATCTGTTCGAGTATCAATTAATAGATGTGCGTGTGTAAAAACGAGAACTGTGTAGCTTTATAAGCGTGTGTTTGTGTGAATAGGGTAGAAGTAATTTAATTAGAGTTTTTTTTCTGGAAGGGAATAATTAAGGACCAGCACAGAGATATGCCATGCCCAAACAGAGAGGTAATTTGCTGTTTGACGTTAATGAGGCTGTTTCATCCATTGCCTTCTTCTTCCTTACCCCCTGCCACATCACTGAGCAGAACCAAATGATAACCAAAATAACATCAGACAGTAGGGTAAAGCTATTTCTCCTTGTGCAAAGCAGCAGGACGACTCTCAAGCACATTATCATTTTTATGACTCTGTCCTCGTTTTTCTTCCCCCCCCTCCCCTCCCTCTCCTGATCCCCTTGCCCTTGACAATTTAATTGACAATCCTCAGATGGGGAAGCAGGGCAATTTATTTCTAAAGTGTTTCTGAATAGTTTGCATGTGGAAGACCCGATTCAGTAAGGCGATAGGTTTGCTAGTGCTTAGGCTGTAGGATGCAGGATGAGCATGGCACACTGCCAAACCTTAGACAGGCCGTTGAAGAATTCTGTAGCATGGAAGGCCATTGACTCATATCCCACCCTTCCTCCAAGGAGCTCAGAATAGGATACCTCATTTTACCCTTACAACAACCCCGGAAGTTAGATTAAGCTGAGAGGTAGTGACTGGCCCAAGGTCATCCAGTGCGTGGATATCTGAACCTGGAGTTCATTAGCCCAAGTCCACCCTGTAGCTGCTACGCTACACACACTGACTCTCGATAGCAGGTAATAATAGTTCTTTTTCTTTTCTTTTTTAAAAAGACGGGTGTGCCTTCCATTGCCTTCCCTAAGTCTTGTATCCCAGATCTCTTATTATCTCAATGGATTGAATCCAATGGTGTCAGTCCATTGCTGGGACCAGTGGAACCAGGAGAGGGGCAATTACTGCCCTCACTTACATGCACATACACGCAGGCACACACACACACACACACACACACACACACACACACACACTCACACACCATAGACCCCTGCATACCCTCAAAATCTGTTCTTTATTTTTGGGCTGACTTCTGCTAGCATGACATTGGATTTTACCCAGTGTTTGCACAGCAAGCAAAGGTTTGCCAGTAGTCAAATGTGTTTTACAGTCACCAAATCATAAGCTCCAACCCCTTGATGAGTTTAGTTGCTCTTTTCTGCACTTTTCCCAACTCTACAATATCCTTTTTAGAACCAGAACTATACACAGTATTCTAAGTGTGGTGACACCATAGATTTGTATAAGGGGAGTATGATCTTGGCAGTTTTATTTTCAGTTCCTTCCCTAATTATGCTTAACATGGAATTTGCCTTTTTCATAACAGCCGCACACTGGGTCAACATTTTCATTGAGCTGTCCACCACAACTGCAAGATCTCTTTCTTGGTCAGTCCATGCTAGCTCAATACCATCAGAAGGGACCCCCTGACCCAAACACCTATCTTAAGGCAAGCCCCCTTCCCACAATCTGTGCAAGCTCCACACAGATCAGCTTAAGTAAACTGAACCACATGAACCCCAATCAGAAAACAGGTACTCCTAGCAGAGCAAGAACTCCAAGTGATTCAAGCAAGTAAACTCAAGTCACATGCTACAGGGGAAGTGAGACAGCAACAACAAAGTAAAGCCAAAAATAAATAAAAATCAGATCAAATCACTAAGGGCTACTACCTAATCTGGCTGGTGATGAAATTGTTTTCTAGCATTTAAGTATGATACTTATTTTGACTTTACAGGTGTAGATAACTTTATCCACTGAGCCTTTCCAAGAGAAATGTTATCATAGCACAGTTGCAATCCATGCAGTAAGATGTCCCTAGCTGTGTCAGTTCCCATGTTCTAGTGCAATTGGGGAAGGTCCTAAATTCCTGGAGAAAAAGTCCATCTGGAAAGAGTATGATCAGAAGAACTCGAGGAGCTGGTTTGGATGTAATGCAAAACCATAGTTTAGCATTACAAAAATGAAGCTAGCCTTGCATGCTCCCCCTTCTTCCTCCCACTCAGCCATGAGGAGGAGTTTGGAAGCTTTCACTTCTGTTTTTAAACTGCTGTTAACTGCAACTTGACGTGTTGTCCAAACCCAGGCAAACAGTGGTTAATCTCAACTATGGTTAGTTGAAACAAGCCAACTTCAAACCATAGTTTATGAAGTTCGCTTGTTATTGCTAACCATAGTTAACCATAGTTCCGGGTGCGGACAACAGGCTAAACTGCAGTCCATCTAAAAGGGTAATAGAATCTACCAATCTCCTCTTTGTGGCTGCACCAGAAGAGAGGGGAGGGTGAATCATGCAAGCCTGCAGGAAGGCTAGGCTCATATTCAGTAACACTAAGACATTCACAGGATCAAGTGCTCTTACTTGAGTTTCTTCTTATCTTTATATTAGTGGGAAAATAATTCTACTGGCCTGAAGCTGTCTATCTGCTTGTAGAAGCAAACTGAAAGAGACAGTCACTCCAACTTAAAGGTTCTGAATAGAATATCCTATTATGGTCTTCCCTGACATGGTGCCCTCCAGATGTTTTGGATTTAAACTCCCATCAGCTCCAGCCAGCATGGCCAATGGGGAGGAATGCTAGGAGCTGTAGTACAAAACATCATAAGAAGATAAGAAGAACCATGCTGGATCAGGCCAAGGGTCCATCTAGTCCAGCATTCTGTTCACACAGTAGCCAACAAGCTGCCCATGAGATCCCACAAGCAGGACATGAATGCAACAGCATCTTCCCACCCATGTTCTCCAGCAACTGGAGTACTTAGGTATACTGCCTCTGATACTGGAGGAAGCATAGAGCCAATCAGGACTAGTAGCCACCGATGGCCTTCTCCTCCATGAATTTGTCCAATCCCCTTTTAAAGCCCTCCAAATTGGTGGCCATCACCACACCTTATGGAATTCCATAGTTTAACTATGCTGTGTGAAGAAGTACTTACTTCCTTATCTGTCCTGAATCTCTCACCAATCAGCTTCATGATTGGGCATCTGGAGGGCACCAGGTTGTGGGAGGATGTCCTATTACATTTTGTTGATCTATATGACAAAACATGTTGATCTGATGACCAAATATTTATGGTCTAAAGCAAGGGTGTTGAGCCTCTTTCAACCCAGGGGCCAAATTCAATTCTGGGAATCTCTCAGTGGCCTCATTCCAGTGATGGGTGGGGCTAAAAGGGGTGGGGCCAAAGGCAAATGGGGATAAGGGCAAAAATAACAGTATATTTCAGCTTAAAGCTCTTACTGCCTATTACTAAGCCTTAGGAGAAGCTTTTCTACTATTTAGAATGGGGGAAAGCCTTAGGAGAAGCTTTTCTACTATTTAGAATGGGGAAATACCGGTTTCCCAATTCTATTATTCAGAATTGGGAAACCACCAAAGAATCAGCATTTGAGGGAAAGTGGCTGGGGCCAGGGGAAGGGGCCATGGCCATCTGATGGACCCTGGAGGACCAGATTGGGACTGCGGGCATGAGGTTCTACACCCCTGGTCTACAGAATGTTTTAGACCATACTGTGGTGTATGTTAGTCTTCCCATGCACTGTCTTAGGCTTATTTTTTATTTAATGTTACTGGGATTTAAGAGATTCTGTTTTTAAAAGCTTGATAGCAACGCACAATGTACACTGTGATGCATCCCCTCAGGAAACGAACAATAGATTATGACAGCAAAACCTACACTAAGATTCACTGATGCAAATTTCAGGAATTGGCTGAATTGTTGTTAAGCACATATATTTTGTAAAGGATGTAGAGATGGGTATTGTTCATGATTCATCGGGGCTGACGTAAATGCTGATGTATTTTTGCTTTGTGCATTGGGACATTCATCATATAGCCCATATTAATACATAACCTTGATTTTTGTGTCTTTATTCAAAATAGTGGCTCTCTGGTTCTGGTAGTTACTGTGAGTGATGCCAGATGATAAATGGGATGCTGAGGAGATTACTTGCTCTTTTAAGCTTTCCCGATTCACTCCTTTTCCTCTTGGCTTGCACTGAGCTTATTAAGATAACAAGCTACAGGGGATGCCTTTCCCACCCAGTTTGGACGGTGTGAGAGAGGCACCCAACACCACAGTTTCCCAGTGCTCAGGAATTCCCTCCA
Organism: Shinisaurus crocodilurus; assembly: GCA_021292165.1. Taxonomy (NCBI): domain Eukaryota; kingdom Metazoa; phylum Chordata; class Lepidosauria; order Squamata; family Shinisauridae; genus Shinisaurus; species Shinisaurus crocodilurus. Next base: position 276,213,115 of record CM037876.1, read on the forward strand.
TTTTTCCAAACTGTTTTCCTAAGAGCAAAGGAAAAGATGATCACTGGCAGCACTGACATGCAGGGGAGGCTGGTGACTCTTGTGTCAATGGGGCTCCTTATCCGTTGCATCTTTTTGTTTGAGTTTTATAGGAGCCATCCATGGTGCTGAACTCCACCCTCAAAATAGTTTCACCACCATGGAGCACCATAGATAGCTCCTATAAAGCTCAAACGAAAAGATGCAATGGATAAGGAGACCCACTGACGTAGAGTCACCAGCCTCCCTTGCTAACAGGCACATGTATCTTCCAACATATTTCCTGCATGTTGGGAAGGAGGTATTGCCAACATGCTGCAGTGCTTTATGTTGCATCTCCTGGGCAAGTCTGGTGTGGCTTTTTTCCTCCATTGCTTTGTGCTACCTTTGATGAATCTACTTAAGGGAATGGACTGAAACTCTCAGCTCTAGTAATAGAAACCCAATAGATGGTAATACCTTGGAGGCAAACCTTATTATGAATCCCATTAGCTGCAGAACTTTCATCAACTGCATTGTCTTCTGATCCTCAGGTACAATGGTTGGTGACCACACCCGCTTGGAGTTCCACAACATTGAGACTGGGATAATGACAGAGAAGCGTTACATCTCCGTCATTCCCTCCAGCTTCATTGGCCACCTCCAGAGCCTCATGTTCAATGGTCTTCTCTACATTGACTTATGCAAGAATGGCGACATTGACTACTGTGAACTGAAAGCCCGCTTTGGGCTCCGTAACATCATTGCTGATCCCGTCACCTTCAAGACCAAAAGTAGCTACCTGAGCTTAGCAACCTTGCAGGCCTACACTTCCATGCACCTCTTCTTCCAGTTCAAGACAACTTCTGCTGATGGCTTCATCCTTTTCAACAGTGGGGATGGAAATGATTTCATTGCAGTAGAACTAGTCAAGGGGTGAGTGAGATTTTACATTGGCTCTGGGAGTTTGTTGGTCAGTCTGTGTATCCAATCATGCATTTGCTAGTCCGGCTTTATATTCCCATTCTTCTTACTTTGTCTTCTTGAGAGAGTAACGTGGACAAACATAGGAGCAATGGGTTGTATCAAATGTTAGTCTGACTTAAGCCCCATTCATTTCAATGAGTCTACTCTAGGTAGACTAGCATTGCATATAACCCAATAACTTTACTACATGTTCTGTCCCTGACCAAGCTGCTTATTCTATTCCCTTCCCATGGAGAACTCATTAGGACAACATGACATTTTAATTAGAAAGCTAGAATAGTCTGTTGCAGTTATTTGGTATTTTCTATGTCTTGGCCAGTTACTCATGCTGAGCTTTCTTTTGAGCAGGTACTTGTGTCGTTGCAGGTATATACATTATGTGTTTGATCTTGGAAATGGACCTAATGTCATCAAGGGCAATAGTGATAGGCCATTGAATGACAACCAGTGGCACAATGTAGTCATCACCCGAGACAACAGCAACACCCATAGCCTAAAAGTGGACACCAGGATTGTGACTCAGGTTATCAACGGTGCCAAAAACCTTGACCTTAAGGGTAAGTAACTGGATGTCAGTGATAATTTTAGGGCTGATTCACCTATGCATGCTGATCACTTGTCTCTTCATTACATAACTCATCGCTTGAAATCTCTTACCTGAATGTGGGGAAACAGTAGGCATAGTTTCTATACAAAATGTCCCAGCTTCAATCCTTGGCATTTCCAGTTAAAAAATATCATAGGCAGCAGGTCTGGGAAAGACCTTCTCCACCTGAGACATAGGTGCCAGTTGGAGTGGATGTTACTGCTGTGAGGAAGTTCACGTATTTGTTTTTATTTTATTTAAAAGATTTATAACCCATTATTCATATGTTCATAACTGTCCAGTGAACAATATTGTTTCTGTTTATATTGGATGATACAAAAATTCAATTTCTGATTATGAGCCTATGATGGTCACTTCACATATATAACTTACCATAGTGACTGATGAATATGGATGCATGAACTAACGTAGGTCCTGCCCAGACAGCCAACTTGTCCTTAGGGATGGATGAATCTGTGAAGTGAAGTTCTGCTGAGTTTCTCATTTTTCCAGCATTAACTTTGTTCCATCCCATTCCTGCATCAGTTTGCAGATTTTTTTTTAAGTCCGTATATAAATTCATACATTGTGTGCACTTTACTAAGTACGATATATGCATATTTTTTTTTGCAATTTCCCCTAATAGAATGCAGTTTTCTGTGCACTTTTCCCTAACATGCACATTTTTGTGCGCACTTTTCCCTATTGTACGCGTTTTTGTGTGCTTGTTTAGATTAATGAACTGCATTGCAAAATTAGGGAAAGTGCAAATATTGCCATATCACTGCATTCGGATTTGTGTGTAGGTTTGAGAAGTACATATTTGGTAAGTTCACTTTAAAATGCAAACCAAACAAATTTCTTACCCAACCTGACTTCTCATATGGTAAACATTGTTCCTGGATTGTACCATTGCAGATTGCAGTCTGGGGATCACATGATTGAATGTTCTCTCACAGGCCTGTGGCTTATGCTGGCTCAGCTTGTCTGAGCGTGGAAAGCTAAGCAGGGTCAGGCCTGGTTATTACTTGGATGGGAGACCCCTCCTCTAGTTTCCTGCATTGAGCAGGGGGTTGGACTCGATAGCCTTGTAGGCTCCTTCCAACTCTATGATCTATGAAATCTATGAAAAATAAAATACACACACACACAAAGCAGGTATGGGTGAATCAGTTTACTTCATGCCACTTTCACCCATAAGTGCATTCCTCCCCATTTCTGCATTAATCTCTTGTTGTTGTTGTTGTTGTTGTTGTTATATGCAAAAATTGCATTTAAATATGTACTTAAACACACATTTCTAAATGTATTTTCTCTCAAAGTACCAATTTTAAAATATATGTTTTTCTCCAAATATGCATTTTTCAACATATTTTGATAGGTCTTCTGAGCTAAGAACTGTGCCAGAATGTTCAGGAACTGTGAAAATTAGTGGATAAGAAAGTTCTGATATGCACATTAGTCCAGAAGGTGTGGATCAGGTCATTTCAGATCAGAATTCACAAAGATTGAATTCCTGAAGCATCCTTAAAACACACACACACAAACACTCTATACCGAGAATACTAGCATGTCTGTGAGAAGGCTAGGTAAGGACATCTTTTCTCTGACTGACATCTATTTTTCAGGGAGATTTTATATGGGAGAGCACAGAATCATGTGCTTCCCCACCTGCCATCTGAAAGGGTCCACTCCAAGAAGAGTTTTGACATGTGGTGAACTGTTTGCTTAGATCAGGCCTTAGAGTGAATATAAGAATATTCAAACTTTAGACTTTCATAGTCTATCCAGCTCAGTTTTCTTTCCTCACCAATATATGAACTCCAGTGGGCCCCTTTCATGCTATACAAGCAGTTAAAACTGAATATGTGTGGAGAACCCTCACACTTGAGGAGGGAGCTTGATTAGGCAGGGTCCCTCCTGAAATGTAGAAGCTCTCCACAGATCAGTACATGTGGACAGCACCTCACAAATGCCCAACAGACATTTGTTGGGGAGGTTATAGAATCATAGAATCATAGAAAAGTAGAGTTAGAAGGGGCCTATAAGGCCATCAAGTCCTACCCCCTGCTCAATGCAGGGAGGTTGGTGGTGCATGGTTCTGGTGGTGGATGGGGCTAGCTGGGGATGGGCACCCGAGCCTGGGACTTCACTCACAGGGTGCTCGGTGAGTGCCCCTGCTGCACAAGCCGAGCCTCCAGCGAGCACCTCAGCTGGCGCTCGCCGGACCTCCAGGTCCCAGGCCCTACACCGTTTACGTAGAAAATTGTGTGGTATTCATTAAAATGGCTGCAATTTGCGTAAATTGCAGCCATTTTTAATGAATACTACGCCATTTTCTATGTAAACGGCATATATTGCACCGTTTTCTATGTAGAAGACGTAGCACCTGAAACCTGGAAGTAGCTTTCCCTGGCTCGGCTCGCAAGAACATGAGCCGAGCTGGGGAAAGGTAAGTCGAGCGGAGCTCATGGGGGGGGGGGAGTCGAGCCCAGTGAGTTTGCCGATCTTCCACCCCCCTTTCGAGCTCCATGCACATCTCTAGGGCTAGCCTCTGCATTATTGAATATGTGGAGGGGTTTGTCCCTATAGAAAAAGAAGGAAAGGTTGTATTTCGTGTACATACTGTAAGTGTAGGTAGGTGTTACACGGTTTTGTTGTCTTGATTCTCATTTTGCATTTTCCTTCCTTGACATCTACGTTGAGTAAAATAGCTCCCTAGTCCTACAATTGACTGTTGATTATACCACATAGTGTTCTTTCTGGTTATTATCATCTGACTTCTTGTGAAAGAGATGAATCTTGCAAAGTACTGGGCTCCATAGATCTCTAAAAGGCGTGGCTATTTGACTTGCTTTGTCTTTTTCTTGTCCTGTTGCCTATTTCCCTCCAGGTGATCTTTACATTGCCGGCTTGGCTCAAGGAATGTACAGTAACCTCCCAAAGCTGGTGGCATCCCGTGATGGGTTTCAGGGCTGCCTAGCATCAGTGGACTTGAATGGGCGCCTGCCAGATCTAATAAATGATGCTCTACACCGTAGTGGGCAGATTGAACGTGGATGTGAAGGTATAGCCTACCTACGATGCAATTCCTTCTCACACAGCCCTCCCTTACTCCTTCCTGTTCTTTGCGTCACTGCACATTTCCTCCACCGATCCTCTTACTGGTTTATTCCCATTGTGACATCCCCCATTACCATCCCCTTGCAATCCACCATGTTTGTAACCATCCTGGATGTGCAACATGTGAAAAGAATGAGAGGTGATTGTCACAGGCCCCGTGCTGTCCTATAGCCTTTTTGTTGGATACATTATGTCTCCACCAGTGGAGGGATATTAGATATAGCATGCATGATAGTTGGCTGCTATTTACTTAATTTTTCTTACCTAATTGTTTATGATGCTAAATCACCTTTATTTTTTACTTTTATTTAAATTGAATTCTAGCAGAGGTACCTCAGCTCTAGTGTGCCTTCAGCCGAAAAGCAGCGCATAAATAAATAGTAACGTAACATGCCATAACATAAGGAAACTTTGTGAAAATGGGGGCAGGGCAGGGGGAATGTGCCTAAAAAGATTAGTGGTCACGTCCAGTTGAACAATTTGGAGCTCAAGAGCTTCTGTACCCCAAAACCAGATCTCCATCACTTGTGTTAAATGCATCAATATTTGTAGGGCATATGTGCCCCTTGGGAACTTTCTGTCTCTGAAGGGACCAGTAAATCTCTTTCCATAACAGCATAATAATTTAGGAAGGGCCAGTACACAAGTGATCTGGATACTTAATACCTATATAGAAATGGAGAACATATAGCATGCATACACATAAGCTAGTGTATGTATTTCATTTCCCACAGTGTCAGCTCTTAGTAACTATTGGGCTATAATAATCAGCCATTACAGTCCGGTTCTGCTTCAGAACATCAAGGTTTTAGTCATCTCTTACCAAATACACCATCACTCTTTGAGACCAGTTTCTCCCTTACATCACATAATTTGGGACCAATTCAAACAGTGTAACTATTACATGGAGGCCATTGGAAATGCTTCTGCATTGTGAACTATTCTAAGAGAGTGATGACAGGAGGCAAAACGAAAGAGACAAAAACATTACTTTCCAGATAGGGCCATTTTCCTTACCATTTCAAAAGAAATCTATATGTCAAGATGTTATGATCCAGTAAAACCTGCCAAGATCCTTTGCCTGCTAAGTACCGAGTGCCCATGCCATTGTCCATAGGTAGCAGTCAGGAGGATAACTATGGCCAGTGGCCATGTGCAAGTGTCCATACCTGTGAAATCATACACAGTGGTCCCTACAAGTTGCCAAATTATATGTTTTCTCTGCCTAATCATCACTTTATCAGTTTATTCCTGTATGTTCTGGGTAACCTCCTATTGGCCTTCTGGGGAGTCTGTGATCCCCATGGCTGTTGGGCTCCGTTCCCTACCAGTCTTTCACATTTTATATAGCTTTGGAATAAACAACACACTACTTTGAGACAATCTTCTTTTGTGCTGTGTTTTGATTTGGGGTAGAAAATAAAATGGGAAAGAGAGATCTAAACGATGAGGCTTTTGCAAAAGCAGTTGCCCCCTGAGAAGACAAGAGCTTGGGAAGAAAGCAGGTTGGAGATCTCTCGCTAGCAGGAAAGACCAATAGAACATTGCAGCCACTGAGAAATCCCATTGAGAAAAATCTCACTGTATTTAGAAGCTTGAAATTAGAAGAGGCTTTCTTTTGTACATGGAAATTTTCTCCCAACCTTTTAAAGGCTCACAATATCTCCTTTCGAGAGATTACACCCACCTTCACTGGAATGGGGTTTTGTTCACCTGTAGGATTATCAGAAGAGAAGAGAAACTACAAAGTCTTGTGGCACCTTAAAGACTAACCGATCTATTATGGCATAAGCTTCACTGGACTGGAGAACACCTCATCAGATGCTTAGTTGCAGGAATACATATACGCAGTTGTTGTTGTTGCTGCTGCTGCTGGGATTGTAAATGGTGAGGTCAGAGGGAAATGAAATGCATAAAGTACAGAGAGTGATAATTACCTTATTAATGGTGGCCTAGGGATGGGTGACCCGTCCGGCACTCGACTCGCAGCATGTGAGCCGAGTGTGAGCGCCAGCTGAGGTGCTCAACGGACTTCTGGGTCCCCAGCTCTATGTCATTTACATAGAAAATAGCATAAAATACATTAAAAAACAGCCACAATTTGCACAAATTAGGCTGTTTTTACCGTATTTTACGCCATTTTCTATGTAAACGACGTAGAGCCGGAACCCAGAAGTCACTTTCCCCAGCTCAGCTCACGAGAACCTGAGTCGAGTTGGGGAAAAGGTTGGTCGAGCGGAGCTTGGGGGGTTGAGCCCGGTGTGTTTGCCAGACTTCTACCACCTCCCAATCAAGCTCCACGCACATCCCTGCAGGTGGGCATTCACAAAACATCTTTTGGGTGATAACAGAGACACCCTTGCATTTGTGAGCTGATTAACAACACATATAGTATGATTAAAGACAAAATAAACCAAAACTGTTGTCCCTGTTCAAGCCATAGGAGGTAGAGTTTAACCTCTTGATGAATCTGTCTTTGAAGTTTCTTTGTTCAAGAATGCCACTTTAAGGTCAGTGGCAGTGTCTGGACAAAGTTGTTTTTTTTATTACACTACCTATGTTAATCTGCTCAACATTGCAAGGACCTCTGTTTTATCACCCAGCAATTATCTTGTGAATGGTCACTGTTGATAAGGTAATGATCACTGTCTGTACCTTATGCATTTTGTTTCCAAGTGACCTCACTGTTTACAATACCTTCCTCCCCGCAACTATGTGCATATATATGGGTATCTCGGCATAACACTTCATGCATCAGATGAAGCAGACTCCAGTCTATGAAAGCTTATGCCGCAGTACATTTGTTAATCTTTAAAGTGCCACAAGACTTCCTGTTGCATTTGCTGCAGCATACTAACATGGCTATCCCTATGAAAAGAATCAATGAGGTAGCTGTTGTGTGAGCAAGAGAGATTGACATTCAAATCCAGAGCACTTTGGTGAAATACACTGGCATGTGTATTTACTTGCATGTGGTCAGGGACATATCTCATTTTACGCTCATGGAACAAAATGTCCTTACTGGTTTTGCAAAGATCATGGTATATGATGCATGTAGGGCTCTAATCCTGAATTTACCATTATTTCCTCATGGTCTTTGAACAAGCCATTTGGATTTTTAGATACTCAGTTCTTCCTGGACACTATTGCTCTGCGGTGTTACATCCTGCAAAGGCAGCTGTGGTTTAGTGGAAGATACTGATGTGGGCACTTGTGACTACTTAGAAAGGGCTTTTAATATTCTAAAATAAATATAATGTTATGGATGGGTGATTATTTAGTTCCCTGGCACCAGGAAGATTTCTGGAATGCTACTGATTACACAATTGCCTTCTTAATTAACATTAACTGTATTTAAAAAGGCAAACGCAGCTCAATGCAGCAGAATATTAAGTGCAGAGGTGGAACACTTGTTTTGCATGTAATAAGGACCCTGAGTCAATCTGTGGCATCTCCAGAGCAAGAATCTCAGGCTGTCAGGACCAGGACCTGTGTCTGAGACCCTGGAGAGCCTCTGTCAGTCAGTGGAGACTGTACTAGACTAGATGGACCATTGGCCTTGCAGTATAGGGTAGCCTCTGGTGTCTAACCTCCATGCAGTAGTACAACACTGACTCTTAAAAACCAATGAGAAGATGGAGCCTATTAGATTACATTAGAGCAGCCATTAGGTGGCATAAGTGAGAAACAAATACCATCCAATAGGGATGGGCAACTTGTAGCCCTCCAAATGTTGCTGGACTGCAACTCCCATCATCCCTAGCTAGCATAGCCAATGGTAAGGGATGGAGAGTTGCAGTCCAACAACATCTGGAGGTACACAAGTTGCCCACTCCTGATAATATATGCATTGTCCGATGATCAGAGATAATACTATGGAAGAGAGAACACTTCAGGACATGTTGCATGCAGCCTAATCTGGGTTGGAAGGTTTAGATGAAACTGAATTATGGAATAGCTGAGGTTGTGGATGCTCTTCTGGATTTGAAGTCATCGCTTCTCTGCTCTTTTGCAGTGGCTGACAAAGATGGTTTTGGCAGCTACCCCCTTATCCTGTTAAAGGTTTGATCAGTGCTTTGCAGGCAGCTCATACACTCCTGAAAAGGTATTTTAGCAAAGCCAAGGGCTTTGTTGCATCCAGCTGTGAGGAATCCAAGCCTTAGCTGGTGGTTATCGCACAGCCCCCAGGTATTCAGCTGTGGGATGACATAATAATCTTGAGTGGCATTTAAGGCAGAAAGGCTGTATCAAATCATATGTTCTAGGCATTCGGTATATATCAACCTGAGAACTTACATCCGCGAAGAAAACAATTTGGTTAGAAAAGCCACACAGTGTTGGCTGGAACAATTGTAGCAAAGGAGATTGCTTGACATCAGCACCAGCAGGTTATTATCTGGGGCCAGAGACCCCTTACGTGGAAATACGGGGAAAATGTGAACAGATTTCATATATAGATGTACTGATTTCTTTTAATTACATAGATCCTGCTTTTCTCCATCAAGATGGACCCAAAGGTGACTCACAGAACTAAAATCAGATTTTAAAAAATCAAAGCACAATAATAATTACAGTCACAATGTACAAGATCAGCAAAAAACCATAAGACCCCCTCCTTAGTTTTTAAAAGGAAACCCCATAGCAGCAGAACAAAAGCAATAAATAATATACAAAATACCAACATAATCAGAAGCTGCAACTCAGAGAAAAATTAAAGTACACTAGCCAAATGCCTCCTGGAAAAGCCATATCTTGCCAAGGATGGGCCAATCTGTCAAGCTCAATCTTGTCTTGTCGAGGTTCTTGTTTTACCACTGCCAAGCTTGTTCCATCCTGGTTCCATATGAGCCTCTCTCTTTTTTCTTTCAGCACAGACATTCACATGTATCTTTGTGCACATTTTTCAAAGGTACACATTTTTGTACGCAGGCACCCATTGATGAAAGTATGTGCTCATTTTAGAAATGTACGCAATTTTCTTTGCATATTTTTCAAATGTCTAACACATTATTATTATTTTTTTCATGGACTGCATTGCAAGCTCAGAAATGTATGGATTTCCAACCACAAATTGCATTCAGGTCCATATCTTGGAGATACAAATTGGTAGATCTATTTAAAAAGAACCCATCAACAGAGCAAATTTCTCACCCATTCCTAGTCCATGGCTTGATGTTGAAATGAATACAGTCTAGGGGTCTGACACATTACTCTGAGGAAGGCATACCACATAATTACAGCCCACAAACAAATTTGGTTTGTTGAGGTCAATAATTTAGGGGTCAAGACTCTTGATACAAATTCTTAACTGTGGACCTCCATGTCCAGTTTGGGTCACTTTCTTCTCTGTCATGTCCATTTTGTCAATGGACAGGGGAGAGAAACCAAATTCCTTGAATATCTAGTTGAAATAGTTTAACAATACAGGAGAAACCAAGAACTTTTTAAAAATTGGAAGGAAGATATGCCCAGTTACTATCTATAACACTTGTATTCAGTGCTCCATGACCTTTGGTAGCACCTCTGGAGAAAAATGAGCACCTGGCATTGATTCTGCAACCATTTGTTTTTGGGAGGCTTCAGAAGGAATAGGATCAATCCTACTGTTGGCAAGAATAACAGAACCTTTGAATGGAAGAAGAAAATCAAGGAAGACCTTAGAAGAGAAGGCCTTTCTTCTCTTCAAAATAAGCAATAAAACATAGGTCCAGTCTTTCTTTGTTGGCGGCAGACCAAGGGCATCTTACTGAACAGCCTGAGCCTCTGAATCTTGGTTTTAATAGCTGGGCATCCCCTGGTAATTGTACCATTGAAGTCAGCAGCTGAACTTTACTCACACATTGTTAGGTTTAGCAGATATCCTGATGGAAAACTGCAACAAACTATGGCGTTTCTGCAATGCGTAATAGTGTGTGTGTGTGTGTGTGTGTGTGTGTACACTGCTTGTTTATGACATTATTCATAATGGCCATTGGTCATTTCTTAGCTATTTCCCATCATCTCCATTTGGACCACCCTCAAATGTTTAATGCACAAAACTGTACTCTAGTAAATACATCCTGTCCAAAGAGATACTTTGCTCTCAGAGCAACTAGGTCACTAGTTACCAGTCACCAAATGTAAATGTGTGAAACTGCAAAGCCATTTTTCCTCTCTGAATCATCAAGACCCAACAAAGAACTTGGACTTTCTCCAAAGCACCATCATATTGTAATATAGCCATTACTGAAGTGTTGATTCAGATATAGATAACACCTTCCATTACATAAGACATAAGTTATGGTGGTGTTGCAATGATCCCACCCCCTCCCACCCACTCATTTGAGACCTATAATGGGTTGCAAAAATGTGCTTGATGAAATCTTGTGAAATCGCAAAATAGGCTTTTTGAGGATGGAGACACCCAATATAGCAATTCAGATTTGAACATTCTTCTCTGCTCAGCAGCAGGACTGTGGGTTATGCTCAGAGCTGAAGGTATTCGGTTCTACACAAATGACTTGATCACTGGGATGAATGGTCAGGAAAAATTATGGAGGAGAAATAAGTTAAGCTTTCTCTCATTTTCAAAAGCCTCCTAAAATTTTATCACTACAGTCATGCCTTGGATTGAGAGCATAATTCATTCCGGAAACGTGCTTGTAATCCAAAACACTCTTATATCAAAACAAAATCCCCCCAAAAAATGTGTACAGAGATTTTTAATTTAAGCCGTACTACAGTACTTGTATTGCAAGACGCCGCTTGTATATCAAGTTTAAAAAACAACAACAACAAATTTGCTTGTCTTGCAAAACACTCTCAAACCAAGTTACTTGCAATCCAAGGTATTACTGTATACGTAACCGCACTGGTTAAGAAGAGGTGGTGGTGATTGTGAGGAAATCAGAATTGCTGCAATTGAGAGGTATTTGCCCTTTCAAAGTTTTTATAGACAGTGACATGTAAAAAAAGAAGAAGCAAAGATTTAAGAGTTTTAACATCACGGGGAGACAAAGTAAACTGAACTGCATAGGGGTCTCTATTGCCTGTTCTCATTTGTGCAGTGTCACAGCACACGATCCTATGTCTGTCTACTTGGAAGTAAGTCCCAATGTGTTCAGTGGGTTTTGCTCCCAGGTAAGTGTGCATAAGATTGCAACATTAAATGTTAAAGTGGTGGAGCGGGTGGCAGAAGCCTTCCTTTGTAGTTATAGCACCACCAGCACCTGATGCTGGTATTCTCTGAAAATCATGAGCTACAAAGGTGAGTATATACCCTCTAGCAGACTTGAGGGATGAGTGCTTTATCAGATTTCTTTCTCAAGTGATGGTGCATGAATGCCTTTTCAGTATAATGAAGAGGTTTATGGGCTATTTCCTTGTACACTCCTATTCCTTGCCTGCTGCAGGGGGAAAACACTCTGAAACCAAAGGCTTCAAAAAATATATATCAGTGGCTTCACATAGTAGTGGAAACTGGGACCGGATATTGGACGATGCATCTTCCCTGTGCCCTTTTTTCTAGGCTAGTATTTTCTGTCTTGGACATAATTATCCTTTCAAGGATATCATATTAAAATAGGTTTCACAATAATTTTTACAGGGAAATCTCACCACAAGGTAAGAAATTCCTGCAATTCTTCTTTGGTTCTTCTTATAGGCACACCCCAATCTGCTGAAATGGAGAGACAAGCCTCCCTTAATAATGAAGAGAGGCTTTTCTCTGATTGTATCTTTGTTGAACTCATATGATGCACATCAATAAGAATAAGTAACCACTGAAGAAATACAGAGATCTCTTATGTTATGGCAAAATGTCCCCATAAACTTGTTAATATAAACTCGCCCTTAGATCATTATGCATCCAAGGGGCAGCAAGAGCTCATTACAAGTTTTCTTTGATTGCATGACTTGGAGAAGAATGAATGCCTCATGCTTCCATTTTTCACAGCTCAAGTAACATTTAAAGTATGATTCATGGATCTCACTTCTTTGCTCTAGGAGACCCCTGAAGCACAAAATTATGACCATAAGTTATGTCTTCACAGTCTGCTCCAGTCTAGACATTAACGGAGATCAGAAACTCCAGGAGCACATCTTTGAAGCCATTTTGTTTGTGTGCGTGATTTATGAGCTACATCTCAGCAAAAGCCCCCAAAGCAGCATACAATACAATATCAAAGTACAATTAAAACAAGCAAAATGGAAAGAAAGAAAAATAAAAAAGCATCAAATAAAATAAGAACAACCACAGGGCAAAACAAGACACCAAAACCTGCCAGGCAATAACAATAATCCCAAACCTGATAGGTTGGACAGATTAATCCAAATGGAAAGCCGTCTAAATTAAAGCAGTCTTCAGTAATCTCTGAAAAACAGAAAGGGAAGCAATTATTAAGCAGACTCCTGCAGCAGGGAGTTCCAAATCCTGGGTGTCACAAACTGAGAAGGCTTTATCCCATGTTCCCATGTTACCACCAACTGTACTTCTGACAGTTGTAGAATGTGGAGCGAGGTCCTCCTCTTATCGGGTCTCAGCAGGAGGGTAAGATCATGCAGGAGTTGACGGCCCTTTAAATATCAAAGGCATCCCCTCATAGAGCATGTTGTGATGGGTTGTGACCAAAACATACATGATGCTGGCTGGATCTGCCCTCCCCAGGAACAGGCACAGCTGACACATTAGCCAAAGCTCAGCAAAGATGCCCCTAGCCACAACCACCAGTTCACAATCCAGGAGCAAAGCTGGGTCCAGAGCATATGAATGTAGACAGACCAACTACCACTACTATATTCTGTAAAACTGGGTCAAAAACAGAGGTTCCTCCAGAACACAGTGGGTAACATAAGCAGGAGGCCATCTATAGAGTCATCTTCCAGCATTGCTGCTTGTGCTATCTAAACGTTGGAGAATATATGTTCCTTCTGTGGTACTGTCTTGTTTTTAAAAACATAAAAATCCAGTGAAGTTTTTAAAAGCCCATGTGGGAGGATTTTAACTGGAAGAAGGAATATACCTGTACCTTTCCAGTCTGAATCTGCTTATCACAAAGGAAATCAATGTGTCTCCAGATTATTATTATTTGTTTTATTAGCGGCTGCAAATATTTTTGATTCCAACCGAGTCTACGCATTTCTTGGAGTATGGAGAAACTAAATACCATTGTTTGATGCTTCACTTATAAATATTAATGAATCATGTGTCATTCATTTTCCTTCTGGTGTTACTCTGTGTATAAGAAGTGTGTCTATACCCTCCCCTCCCCTCCCCTTCCATAATAGTCTGTGCTATGTTGCCTGCTGTTTTGGTTTGATGTTGTTCAGGTAGTGATGGACTGAGGAGGCCATGATGGCTGCCTCTCTCCTGCTGTGTCTATATGTTGTCTTTGGTGGCGTCACCCTTCCCACATCTGTTAAGTGCACATAAGGGCTTTGTTGGTTATACTAGTTGCTTTTTGTTTGTTCATTTTTAGTGATGTTACCCTGGTTTTATCTGCCATTTTACTAACCTCTGGTTTATTGTTTTCGCTTTTTCCATTCTTTTGCTAACAAAGTTGAGTTGACCAAAGCTGACCTACAAGGTAGAGAAGGTTTTTGTTTCCATTGCCAGTTTGGACTGAAAGATGCCTTTTAATGTAACCTTTGGTGCCTATATATATATATATATATATTATTTATTTTTGGATGCAGTCACATCTCTAAGCTAAATGGGTACAAGCTTTCCATGACTTACTAGGTTGGAGAGTGGGGTGGTGAGGATTTGGGGGAGAAATATGTAGGTGTGGTTTGGGTGTCGCTTAAGAGGTTTGACTGTATCTCATCCTAAGAGTATCCATAACTGCACGGCTTGATTTCCTGAAAAAAGGGTTAATATCATAAAGGTGGCACTGAATATCTGGTTTCTAAAATGAAGGTGGAGACCAGTCCTTCCAAGGCCTTCAAGGTTTACAGCCCAATCCTATTCAGGCTTACTTGGATATATGTCCCACTGACATCCGTGGGACCTACTTCCACGTAAGCATGCTTATGATCACAGTCTTACTATGATTCTCAGGTAGCCCAAGACAGAGATGAGAGGAAATGGAAAGGTTCTGCAGATTTTGGAAAATCAAGGGAGAGGAGAGGAAGGGGAGCTGATGTACACCAGTTTGGAAAAACGGATCTTCCTCTGAACTCCATTGTTTGTTTGTTTGTTTGTTTTTAAAATGACTATACATTAATACAAACTCATAGGATTGGATCCAAATTTAGTTGTACTTAGAGTAGACCTATTGAATTATGTGGGCCTGCACATTGATTTTGATGTGTCTGGTTTAAGTATGACTAAATCTGGATACAACTCATAGGGTTGTGTCCAACCCTGGCTGCTGGCTGAATGTTTTCCCCTCCATGCTGCCACCCCCCCTGCTCCCCCCAATATGCTCTGGAGGGTTGGAGGACGTTCTGGAGCCAATTTGGAAGGTGTGCAGCAGGTAAGGAGGGCAAGGGGAAGTCCCGTTGTGCAAACAGAAGTCTGCACACACAGTATTGGATTTGAGCCAGGGTTAGGAATGGGAGAACCAGGGATGCTCGAGCTCACTGGAATTCTTTTTACTTTACTTCAAAGCTTGGTTTCACTCACTCCCATTCTCATTTGTGATCTGTTTTTTCAGTTTGTTCGAATGGAAAAAGTGTACAATTTTTTCAAAAGCGTGCACTTTTCCCTCATTGACTAAAGTGTGACAATGAGTTTAAAAGAAATGCACAACTTTTAAAAATGTACAATTTTAAAAAGCACAACTTTAACTTAAAGTTGTGCATTTTTAACTTGAGCATTTTTAAAGTTGTGCATTTTAAAAACTGCACCTTTTGCAGACATGAATGCATGTTTAGGGATTTGTGAACACTTTGGGAGAACATGTGATCCCATTTGTGTTCAGGGTTGCAAACAAGATATTTTCGATTGGTGAACAGAACTGAAATTCTTATACATTCTTAGCTGTGGTGCTTTTCTTTACTTTTCAAATCTTGCTAATTTTCTCTTGTCATTTGGTATTTGCGGTTTTGTTCTTACATACCGAGCTTGAAGCGTGAACTGGTTATACTGTTGGGAAGTTGATTAAATTTGACCTTTGCATGCTGTTCTATGCATTAGATGAGACAGCCATTGGCAGGCACTGTTAAAAGTTTCTGCCTAGCGCTTTAAAGAGTTATCTAGCAATGTCATAAATACCAGTTATTGATGCTTGTTGGGTAAGAAAGTCCAGTCATTGGTACTGAAGATTGCAAAGAAATTAAAGGAGATAAGAATGGGCTGCACGAGACAGGAGCTGCTGAGGAAGATAGATTTCATGAACAGAAATCAGAAGAATGGAACATACAAAAGTTGGTTTAAGCCTGATGGTTTATAAGTAAGGTCCAGAGTTGCTAGTAAGATATTTCGGGTGCAGTCTGATGGGTTGTGCCCTTGATGCTCATGAACCCCCAAACTCAGAGGCTTACACTCATCCTATGCAGGGCGGAGGAGCAGTGGAGATGATCTTCGCCTCCTCATCCTCCCACTATGCATTTTTGCTAGAAAGGCTTTTTTTGCCCATCTAGCAAAAGCATTTTGGAAGGGGAGGGAAGGAGGCTGGCAGAGGCTCGGGGGGACAGCTTGTATCCTGGCCTCTCCAGTCTCCTTTTCTCCCTGCCCACCAAAATGCCCCTTTTGCCCCTCTCCAAGGTCACATTCCCAACTTCGGAGAGGCAGCCGGTGCAGTTCTTTCCACACAGGCTGTGAGGGGCCCCACTGTTCACAGGCCTTCTCCCACTGGAGATGGCCCGTATGCAGTGAAGCTGCTTCACTTGTCCCATGCCTTCTCCCATTGGGGAAAGGATGTGGGGCAGGAAAAGTGTCTGGGGCTGAGCCCACAGCTAGGGGAGTGCTCCTCCAGCCACCGGCTTGGTCCCGGAGGCTTCACCTGCGTGGTGGCTTCCCCAACATGGAAAGTGCCCTCATACTGGTGAGTCCTCAACCTGTCCGCATCCCCCACTGATATCTCTGATTTTCAGGGGGGTGGGGATTCCTCAAGGGGGTGGGCCTTGGAGTCCATGCCATGCCCATGGAGGAATCCAGGAAGGCTTTCTGGGCCACATGTGGAGCCTGCATGGTCCCAATTCGGCCCATGAACGAGACTTCCCCCCCTCCTGTCTTAAGGGGTGATGGAGCAGAGAATCTTTTTCTTGTCCCTGGTTCAGAAATGATAACCAGTGCTAGTCTAGGAAAGTTATGGATGTCAAGGCAAAGAACTTGGCTTCATGATATGTGCCAAGAAGCCACAGTTGGCCATCATACTTTATCAAATAAAGTAGTATGTATTTAAATTTTATCTTGTGTACATGCAGTGAAATACATGTGTGTGATGGACATATGCAATGACCTACACACTGGCTGTATGCTGTTTCCTACATGGGTGCATGTTCTGCATATGGAATAGGCAATGTATGAAGTGGCCCTCAAAACTCACAACTTGTTTCACATGAGCTCTTTGACCAGTTAGGGCCAAGCTGTGTCAGGCTTTGCATTCGGAAGAAATCCTATAAAATACCCTGTTGTCAAGATCACTGCTCTTCTGAGAGTTGACAAATGTAGTTAATACCTGGCATAACAGCATACTTTCCAAGTTGTTCTAGAGCCCTCACCTCTTTCCTATGGAATGGGAGGATGTCTTTTTCTGAGAATTCTGAATGCCAGACAGTGTCATGCAGAGGTGCCTTAATTTCAGGAAACCAACCTTTTGCTGTATAGGTTTGGATATCCTAGTCCACGTGGAAACTTCAAAAATCCCTCGAGATCAGAGGGGTTGTTTTCTGTGCTGCTGTGACCTGGACGATGGGGAGGTCTGGTGGAGAAGGACTGGCCACTAGACCTTTCTAACACTCCACACTTTCAGTTGTTTCTCTTCCTTCTTTCCCTACTTCTTCTTTTCCACTTCTGCTGAGTGTTGCACACGTCCTCTTTTCCTCACTCACTTAACTCCCCTTCTCCCCTTTTGCTTCCCCTGCAATCCAGTCCAGTCATATTCCCTTTTATGCGGTTCACTTTGTGTTGGGATGGACTCCCCCCCACTTTTCATCTTGTTATGGGCATAGCTTCTGGAAAACCTTTACAGTAGCCTTCCCCAGTCTGGTGTCCTCCCGAAGATTTGAACTACAATGCCCAGCATTCCTGACCATTGGCAATGTGGGATATTGGTGCCGATGGGAGTTGAAGGCCAAAACATCTGGAGGGCACCAGGTTGGGGAAGACTGTCTTAGAGTGTTGTATGGGGAAAAGGAGCTGATACGGGCAGCTGTGTATCATTTAGTTTAATAGATGGAAGCTGTAGCTGCAACTGGAGAACTATTACTGCGAAACTGTTTGTTTGTTTGTTTGTTTTTAAAACAACAACACCACCTGTATCGGTACAGTTACCTTGAATACCGGAGCGCAATTCGATGTCTTTTATTGATGTGTTCTCATAGGCCTGAATAGTGTTCATGCTGCCTAATTCTATCCTTGCTTACTTGGAAGTCAGTCCCACTGATTGTATTGGGACCAAATAAACATACATAGTAGTGTATTTGTGTGGCCCAACCCCATTGATTTCAGTGGGTTTAGGCATGCCTAACTCTGCGTAGGACTGGGTCTTGTGTAAGTTAACTGCTTATTCCCCCCCCCCCCCCAAGATGGAGAATCCCATGGTCAAGCACACCAGCAAGTTCAAATTTAGAAAAAAAACAAACCTAAAAACATGAATGGGAACTGCAACAAAAAGTTGGAGTGTATGCTCACTTCATTGTAGGAGTGCTTCTATTTAGGGTTCCTGCCATCCTTCCTCTGGGATAATATAAGGAACTCAAACAGGGCATTATAACCCCTACGGTACCCAAGTTCTATTCTTTCCTTTTCCAACTCACAGTCAACTTTCTGAGGCTACTGATCATGTTCATTCCTTAGTGGGCTGTTTTTGGGTGGGGTTTTTGTTTGTTTGTTTGTTTCCTGGCAAGGTCTTTTTTCTAAATATTTTTGTACATCTGAAAACCTCAGTTGTACAAAAACCCAAGCATGTTGATACCTCCCTGTTCATTCTTGGTGCCCCTGCTTTGGCTACAATCCTGTTGGTACTCACCATTTGAGTTCACTATTAGAGGGAGTCATTCAGTGCCCACAGATGGATCTGGATGCTGAAGAGATCTTAGAATATTGGAAAGGGAATTCTTTAGAACATTTGAGCAGTAGCGTCATCCACAATAGGAATTGAGAGCATTGAATCAGTGTTGTCCCAATGGTTGATTTTGGGCTTGGGACTCAATTTTGAAATTCCACTTGCTGTGGAAACATAATGGCTTTGGATATTACATATTCCAAGGAGGAAGGGCAGGATGTGGGTCACACATCCTGTTCTCCATTCTCCTTTCTAATGCCAGAAGTAGAACGTCTGCATCTCCCTTCTCCTCTTGCTTTCAAGTAGGGGGGAAAAAATCCTGTGTGAATGTTAATTTTTTATAAAGCTATGAGTTGCTATCCCACCCCACCCGCTACACACACAACGGCTACTGCTTTGGCATCATTTTTTTCCGGGCTAGGACAGAACTCCAGTCAGGGATCTCATATTGGATGACATCACACTGCTATGTAACCAAATTTGATATGTGGTTATGACATGGGGCCAAACAAAGTTGATTTAGACTTAAGGCAATGGCTTCCAGACCAGTCACATTTGTGATCCCAGTCAATCAGGGATCATGTAGTAAAAGAGATAACATTACAGCATTATATAGCAAATCAGATCTGGCTAAGTGCTGATGATAGTGAGAGCAAGCAATGCCAATTAGAGGCAGTGCTTCCTGAATAAACAGTTTCATCCCAGTTCACAGCAACCTTCAAAAAAGTTAACCATTACCAAAATGGGGGTGGGGAGGGCTTTCAGTTAATGAAAAGATTCATGAAAATCCCCCACCCCTTTTCCCTTAGTCTTATCTAGCATTGTTTTTCCATTGATGGCCAACTGGTCGCTTCTGTTAAACTCACAAACAGTGCATGAAGTTAACAGCCCTCACCTGTTGGAGAGGCACATGATCATCTTTCCACACAGCATAACATCCAAATCCACTCATGGAAGACTGATCCATGCTCTCATCCGAGGGAGGGCTGAGAAATCCTCAATGGATTCAACTGAGTTTGGATTTCTATGAATCTGGCCTGCAGATTCTGCAGTGGACTGTTTTTTTTTTCCTGAGTTGCACAGATTCTGCAGAATTGCAGGCTGTTTTTTAACCTTTGGGATGGTTTTGCGCAGATTCGCACTTGCGCTAATGCCCATTCCATCTGGGCCATTTTAGGGATGTATTAGAATGTTGTTCCACTTGCGCTAATAGCACAAGTGGAAAAAAATTCTCATACAATTACCCAACAGATTCTGTCAATGAGAGGACAACAAAATGAAAGAAGCCTGCCTGACAATCCATGAAACACAGTCGGAACTGATTTAACATAATCCATACATCCCTATCTCATCTCTAATATTTACAGCAGTCTTCCCCATCATGGTGCCTTCCAGATGTGTTGGACTACAGCCCCCATCACCCCCAGAGAACATAGGGATAATGGGAGTTGTAGCCCAACAGATCTGGAGGGCACCAGTTTGGGGAAGGCTGATGTATAATTCTGATCGTTAGAAAGTGGGTGCGGAAATCATGCCACATCTTTAATACCCTGTGCCTTTAACAGCTGCAGTTAACACCAAGGGCCCCTGCCTCCATCAGGTAGCATCTGCCTTTGTAGGGATGATGATCTTGGGCCAAGCTTGAGCAGTGCAATGAATGTGGTTCTGAATCCTGCATTTATTATTTTTCTATTCCCTGTGTGTTGCAAAACCCTTTTCGGTGGGCTAGTACATAGTTCCTAAAATGTGAAAGAAAATTTCTTTAAACTCAAGGAAAGAAAGGGAGTTAGGGA
This sequence comes from Shinisaurus crocodilurus, assembly GCA_021292165.1. NCBI lineage: Eukaryota > Metazoa > Chordata > Lepidosauria > Squamata > Shinisauridae > Shinisaurus > Shinisaurus crocodilurus. Next base: position 276,233,751 of record CM037876.1, read on the forward strand.
GGGTGGCAGAGATTGGTCGGATGGGCTTAAATGATAACAACCAAACTCTCTTTCCATAAATTAGAATGTATAAACAGACTCTTCTGAAATCTATATCAGGGATAAAGTTCTTTGCACAATGAAGCATTCAGATTATAAAGCATTTTTAAGTGGACAGGATCTTGCTAAATGGCACCAGAAAAGCATTAATAAAAACAGAGCTTCTGACACCTTGTGGAGAGCTTGGAGAAAGATGTTATTTAAAGCCAACTCTCATTCCCAGGGCACATAAATTATGTATCTCTCTTGCTTGCTTCCGCCCTCAACCGTTATCACTTAAGGGCCATGTGTATGAAAACAGTCTTGTTTGGTATCAAAAGCTCTAGTGGGCTTCTCTTGCATTCTAGTCTGTAATCCTAATTCCCTGTGACATCTCTGTTGCTTTGGCCAAGATTCCAAGGGAATTACGACACCAGTGAGGAACAGAAGCATCAGCGGCAGATGAACTCTCAGCAAGAAAGATCTGTAGTTCCCCCGTAAAAATCCCTCAGTGAGAGCCAAGGAGGTGAAGCAAACATAATATCCATAAGCCCAAGCTCTGTCTACCAAACAGACTCGAAGTAAAGCTGGTTTGTCATTCCTGATGGATGTCAGAAGCCGTTTCAGTCTTCCCACACTGACTTTACATAGACTTCACTCCATCTCCCCCCACCACAAGGGGTTTTCAATCCTCACACATTCCCACTTCACACATGACATGTATTAGGTGCACACCTAAGATTTATTTTTTTTCCAAAGCATGTGCTTAAAAATGTTAAGTGTTCAGCCGAACATGCCTGCAAGCATGTGAATTATGCTGGTGCATAGGATCAGAAAGCCAGGATTGGCTACAGTTCTCTGTCAAGTGCACTTGAAGTCAGGTTTGCTGTGACAGGTTTGGTGTGGAAGAATGAACTAAAAACTAGGACTTTGCAGCATATGAAAAGGAGGGCAAAACTTGGGGCTGGCAATTCAGCAAAGTTAGCATAGATTATAGAGTTGGAAGGGGCTACAAGGCCATCGAGTCCAACCCCCTGCTCAACGCAGGAAACTAGAGGAGGGGTCTCCCATCCAAGTAATAACCAGGCCTGACCCTGCTTAGCTTTCCCCACTCAGACAAGCTGAGCCAGCGTGAGCCACAGGTGGTTGGCCTTTTGCAGTGTGTCGCCTGTGGGGAGGGGGGGATGTCGAAAGGTGGCAAATTACTGCTGGCGCTGACAGTGCTCCCAGGAGTCTCAGCAGTTGGTGGCTGCCATTCCTCCCCCGACCCACACTCACTAGAGAAGGGGCGCAGACTGCAGAGAGAGATGTTGGAGAAATCCACAACCACAATGGACTGAAATGAGTTCAGATTTCTGAGAGTGCACCCCACAGATTCTGCAGCAGATCGTCTTTCCCAGGTCGTGCAGAGCTGCAGACTGATTTTTTTATCTTGTGTATTTTTGTGCAAATTTAGCCGCAGAAAAATACACAAAATAAAAAACCACACTGATCAAAAATGCACAAATCCCCTCCTAGAGTAAAGCATGAAAACACACTTCATGGGGGGATTTGTACAATTTTGTTTGCGAATTTGCACATTTTCAGGAGCATGAATTTGCACAGATGCAAATTTGCACAAATATGTGCAAGTGCATTTGCACAAATTCAGAGTCTGCAAATCAGTGGGTGGTGGAGTGGAAGTCACCCAAAAATCGCCAGCAGAGCGACTTTCTCTCCTTACACACATCCCTAGGTGCAAAACCTCTTTCAGCCTGAGGAGCAATTCCATTTTGGAGAAGATTTTGGGGGCCACATTCCAGTGGTGGGTGGGGCCGAAGGCAAAAGATAGGGCGAAAACCAGCAAAAAATACCAGCATATGTTAGCTTAATGATCTTACTAGCAGGAACTAAGCCTTTAGAGAGGAATTGCAACCTGTTAGAAAAGGGGTGGGGGACTGCACAAAAGCCAGGAAACCACCAGATGATTGGTGGTTGGGGGAAAGGGTCATGGTCATGGGAAAGGGGTGTGGTTTTCTGGGGGAACCAAGAGGGCCAGATTTGCCCCCAGGGCATGATGGTCTGCTCCCCTGCCCTAGAGCAGGGGTGGGCAACCTGCGGTCCTCAACCTAATATCATGTGGCCCTTTGCCTAATTGCAAAAAGTCAGTTCAGACCTCTGGCTAGAGCAATCTGAGCCTTGCACAGGAGCCCACTGTGCTGGGAATGATGAGGAGAGAGAAGAAGGGGCAGTCAAGAAGAGAGAAACAGACAGAAAAGAGGGAGACAGAAGGAGATAGGGGGTGGCAGAAAAAGAGAGAAAGAGGGCAGCACACACCCACCACTGACACTAGCCCCTCCCCACCTCTGGCATATGGCCCCCAAGAGATTAGCCCCAAGGAAATGCAGCCCTCAACAGAAAGAAGGTTGCCGACCCCTGACCTAGAGCGGGCAGGAAGCATTGGCTCATTGGCTTCATGATGGCACTACGTGACACATCTGGAGGAGTGCCACTGCTACCACTGCTGCCTAAACCAGAAAAGTTGCAGCAGCTGGGGGTGGGGGTGGGAAAGTGAGTCCAGGTATGGGCAATTTCACAAATCCGATCACGCCCGGTCTTGTCCCATTCCCCACACACATGAAAATCCTCAAGGAATTTTTGGCTCAGCCCTACTTAAAACCCAATGACACGAACACCCATGGTGTAGTGGTAAACTTGGAAGGGCAGGCACCCCATCATGACAGTCCCCATAGTCACAGCCCCAAGGAGAGCCCAAAAATGCAGGCAGCTGTGTGGATCCATATCAACACACCGGTTCTAGCAGTTTTCATCTCCAAGTTGGAGCAGTTCTTTTGTAGAGCTAGTGGGTCTTAACTGCCCATTCAAGGCCAAGCCACCCCAAAATGTTTTTCGTTAAAAGAAGGATAGCTCACAACCTTGTTTAAATTTTATTTCTTTATAATACTTTTATAACACATAATATACTAAAAACCCCTAAGGGTGCAATCCCATCAGGATGCCTGTAGCCCTCCAAACTCAGAGGATTGCGGGCACCCTATGGAGGGCGGGAGGAGAGCGGAGGCAAAGGTCGCCTCCATGCTCTTCCTGCCCGGCAAAGCACTTCGACGGCTGGTTCCAGCCATTTAAGTGCGGCACTTCAGAGGGGGGGGGGGAAGAAGCTGAAAGATGCTGCCGGGATACCTCGTCACATGGTGGCGCCTGTCTCCTCCCCACCCCGCCCCGCCCCGCCCCCCAGAACACCCACTAAACCCCTTCTTTGAGGTTGCTCTTGTAACCTTGGAGAAGCCGCCGGCGTGATTCTTTCTGTGCCAGCTGCAGGGGGTGGGGGTGGGGGTGGGGGATCCAAGCATGGATCCCCAGCTACAAGGTCGGAGCAATTGAATTTTCCAACCTCGTAGCTGGGAATCCAAAAAATCCTATGGCCATCTAGATGCTGTCTGGCAGCCGTAGGATTGCACTGTAAGTGGTTCACAATATACAGTATTGTTGCTGGGAAGATCCATTCCTCCCCAGCTACGATTGCAGCTAAGCTCAGTGGGAACAGGGAATTCTGAGAGGGTGGGGGGGGCAGAGATGATGTCTTCATCCCTGCTAATCAAAAAGGCCAGGCGCTTTGACCTCGTGAGCCATGGTGCCACTACAGCCCTGGCTAACACACAATGGAAGCAAGTTTCAGCTTTCCTGTAGAACATGCACGGCCAAGTGTAATGTGAGAGGGAACGCAGCACATTCTCCTGAATAACCATAGCTGATTAGTGACTAGATTTAATTCTCCCTTGAATCACATGGAATTGTAAAGGACTTTCAGTATGCGAGTAGTAGGCTGATCTAGAAGGATGCATCCCGGGTGGATTCTCATTTAGTGAATCATCCCTACCTACTGCTTAGAGGGTAGGTGTGTGGATCCCCAGGGGTGAACACAGCAATTGACTTCCTGGTACAGCAGCCATCGAGTAAAATGCCCACATCCATGGAATTCAGTCAGAGTATGTCCGTTTTGAGCTCAGTCAAACGGAATTTATGTCACCACGAAGGAGAGAAGGGTTTATTATTTGTGAGGACAAGCAAGAGCTGGACATTCAAGAGCTGTTTCTCCTGTAAGCCTGGTTCACCCTGTTTTCCTGCTGTCATAACCCACCTCCTTAGATGAATTTACTCTTGGACACTGTGTATGTAAGCTGGGCAGATGGTAGCATTGCAGTTGCCTGCAGATCTTCCTGAGGCATGTTACACAGTAGCCCAATTCCTGACAGAAGCTCTGGTTTCACCACGCCCCTGGTGTGCTAATTTCCTGTGATACTTCCAACCTGCTGATGCCACTCACACCAGCCTGCCAGAACTGCAGGATGCTACTGCTGCTACTTGGAGAGGTAGATAGACCCCCGCCCACCACAAAAAAGATGCTTACAGTGGAACCAGTCAGAGGGGCATCCTGAAAGGCCTCATGTTTCCACGCACACCTTAATTCAACAAGCTGGTGTTTTAAAACATGGTTGCAGAATCCGGGTCACATTTCTGTTGCTTTGCTAGGGGGTTGCTTTGAAGAGCTGCCCTGGAGAAAACCTGGAAGGGGGGGGGTCAAAAGCACACCTATGCTGTGGACTCTTGGGAAAAGAGGTCCCCCTGTGGGGATGGACATTTGCCTCCACCCCCAATTTGCCTGGAGGCAGCTCTTTAGAGGAGGTGTAACTGGGAAATCTATTCCAGCTTGGATTTTAATCCACATGGGGAAAGAATTTAGGGGCTTCTAATGCTTCCCTCTCCTTTTGAGGTGAGCCTTACCAAGCTCCCAAAGCACATTTTGTGTACTGCACCGGCATCTCTAAATTCAAGTAGAGTCAGTTCACACATTCAGCTGTCAAATGTCAAGTATACAGTAATCAAGTGATGTGGTTGCATGTGTGAACCAGACTAAGGGAATAGACTTGGAAAGCTAGGCTTTTAGGGTTTTTTCCACCCCTGGCAGAGCTCCTGTACTTTTGACAGCTCTGGGACAAGCAGAAATTCAGCAAGTGAAGGTTATCCCATCACCACACCTGATTGCTGGGAAAAGCTTCACTTGATGAATGCCCATTTTTCCATGTACTTGTATAACACACATCTGTGCCTGCCTGAAAAATAGTTTGCAGGGAAGGATGAGGGTAAATAGCATAATCTTGAATCCACCAAATTGAAAAGTTTTGGAAGTAATCACCATTCTTCCCTTACAATTCCCTGTGTCTTTAATCAGTGCCACCATGCCATGCTAAAGACACATTAAGAGATTTTACCAAAAGAGCCTTAAAGAAAGGATCCTAAAGTTAGAGCCATGCATTATTTAAGAATGGCTTCAACTGTTCCTGAGGTTCAGTGCCTCTGGAATCCAGATGCTTCAGTGTGACGAGAGGTGGATAATACTGAATGCTTCATTAACAAAATAAGTATTCACTTGATGTTGCAGTCATCAGGTGATGAGCATATCTGACAGTGGGGAACAGTTCTCTCCTTGCCCGCTCACCAAGCTGGTGTGCCACCCCCTGTCAATATTTTGCCTCTTCCCCTCCCATGAGTAGTGATGTAACTGGACACTTTGCTTTGCATTGGTCCAGTATGCTATTCAGATGTAAAACCCAGAGTAAGATGATGATCATGATCATGATAATGCTACTAAATAGACATTCTTGTATTTACCAGCCATTACCATGATGGAGAAACTGTAATTCCAGACAGTTTCCTCATCCATAAGCTTCAAAAGCACTTAAGAAAATGTGGAAACTATTCAGTAACTAATTCTGAAGGTGATGTTGAAGTCACTTGTCCAAGTTCAACTTACATATCACACAGTCACTAACCATGTAATAATTCCCAAATCCCTTGGTTTTCAGCATCTTTTGCCTTGTCTGCCAGAATACTATTTGAGGCTTTTATCCAGTGAGCATATGTAAATAATGCTAGAACGATAATTTGATTTTGAAATCATTGGGTTGGATGGATCCTGACTTGCCCTTCTGTTCACAGAAGGGACTGAGATCCAGCAGAAGCTCCCAGTGCAGGAAGGAGAGGGAACGATGCATTTTTTGCCAATTCCTTCTCCCCCCTGCAGAACACATCACCTCCCACTCTGTTCCAGAGGTCCCCACAGCCCTCCAGAGCTGTTTTTCAGGAGATACAGAGGGCTGCAGGAACAGGTGAAATCACTTCCCCCTTTCCTCCAGCAGAAGTGTCCTGTCAGTAGAGTTCCACACACATAAACTCTGAATCCAACCTATTAGGTTCCCCCCCCCTCTCCTTTTGTTTGATTATTTTCTTGGTGAGCAGTATTCCAGATGAATCTATCTATTGTTTCTTTGATGGATATGAGAGTGCCACTGAGGAGACAGAAGTGTATGTTGCTTATTTTTTCCCCATCCTTTGTTGATCTAAAATACAACTTTCTTTCTGTTGTTGATGGGAAGATGGAGTTCATTTTTCCACTGTTTCAGATCTGCTGAGTCTGATAAAGCAGCAAAATAAACAGTATTGTGGATGGTGGACTCACCATCTGTGTTCCTGTGTTTTAGGCAGGAAGAAGTTCATCTCCAAAAGTTTGAGTTGGCTGGCACAAAAATAAACAGGCACTTCTGTGATTTTGTGTCACTTTTTTGTTTTGTTTTTTGGCTACTTGGTACGTCCCTGTTTCTGGTGTAGCTCAGTCTTCCACAGTAATGAAGGTGGGGGATGATCCATTTTGATGGATGAGTCTCAGAGGATGCTGTTAATTCATTACACCCAGATGTCTCAGGAGCTTGTACCAGTCAAAATGGTTTCTTCCTTATCCTGGGATCTCCACTATTTGTGCTTCTGTATTTAATGGTGGAGGACTGAAGCATAGTATTAAATAAAAACAGAAAATTAAAATGATAGGTGCCCATAAACTCAGTGGTGACTACTTGCAATTTAGAAGTGGATCCTCCAAATATGACTGGGGTGGTACATCAAAAGAATGCACCTGCACTCTCCTTTGTTTCTTATGCACCAGTGCAGTTTTTGACATCTTCAAATCTGCAGAGGTGCTGAAGAACCCAACCAATGGAGATGCAGATCTAAGGTTCACATCTCTTTGATGGGGAAAATACTTACATTGATGCAAGGGGCCAAGAGGCAGGGGCCAAGGAACAGAAAAAGAGGAGGGCAGAGCTGACATTTCACGAGACTCTATCCACCATTTTCCTTTCAAAGACCAACTCAAAAGTCTTTGGACAAAGTGGTTGCTTACTACACAAGTAGGCTGTCATTCCTTTCCAAATCCCCTTGAAGAAATGCCTGGAGGGACTCAAAGAACTCCCCATCCCACCTTTGACGAAAAGCAAGGACAGGGAGACAGCAGTTAAACAACTTGGAGAATCAGACTGTTATACTGAGTGGGCTATGATGGGTCTTGGCTATGATGGGTTTGGGCTGGGGGAAAACTTTAGTTATTATAAGGTTTCTTCTGAGCCTGCCTAAGAGGGAATATGCTACCTACCTTTCACACCGTCTTTCTGCTGTGTGCCACAATTTTCTGTTCATTGCTGAGTGTGCAATTCTTCATGTCTTCTGTGTGTCCTGAATTTCTGTTGCATGTCCATGAAATGGAAAAGTGTTTGGTTTCTTTTTCTTCCTTGGTGCATGATAATAATAAAAAATCAATCTATTATTATGACTCTTTTCCAATGGCTGCTCTTCGTTTCTTGCTTTCCTCACTATCCCATCTTAGGACCAAGCACCACCTGTCAAGAAGACTCCTGCGCTAACCAAGGTATCTGCATCCAGCAATGGGAAGGCTTCACTTGTGACTGTTCCATGACATCATACTCTGGGAACCAGTGCAATGACCGTGAGTACCAGCTTTTCCTAAATGGATTTTTTTTTTTTTACAAGGACCTAAAAGGCATTTGGTGTACAGTTTTGGTAGCTTAACATTGAGCATGAATGCTAATGTCAGAGCTAGCTCATCAGCTTCCTAGGAAACTAGCTTTAAAAGCTAGATTACTTGAAGAAAGGGGAGGATAATTATTTTTCCTTTGATCTGATATGAAAGTGCTTGAGTGCATTCTGTTTTCATATTTAAAGACAAATGAAAAAGGGGTTATTGATGTTCCTTTTTATAGCAACCAGATGGAACTGTATGTGCTAGACAATAATCAGAGCTTTGCTAAACAAAGTACGTTCACTTCTGAAAGTTTTCAAGCCACAGCGTCCAGTTCTTAGTTAGTCTTTTCTAATTGTATGCAAAAGCTGAAAAGTTATGAAATGGAACTCTTGATGGCTTTTTGGCTCTGTAAATGATGTTAACACTTGTCTGTTTTATGATGCATGATCGTGTGCTAAGCAAGGTGTAGAGTTTGGTTCAATCATTTTTGACATGGTAAAGGCACTATGAGCCTGAGGGGTCTTCTATTTCTATCCATCAGTTTTGGAATGGCAAATGGTTCTTCTGACTGCCCTTCTGAAAGATGAGATTGGAGGTTTAGCATGTCCTGGAGATACACTGAAAGCTAAATTCTCCTCATAGATCTAATTATGGGAGGCTGCATTCAGAAGACACATTCTTTGAACAAAAACAATGTGTCAAAGTCACTTTGTGGTGACTTTGCCACATCAAAATGTAACATGGGAACTGGGCATTTTAGAAGCCTTGATAGGAGACTAGTGAGAGAGCAGAATTGCAGCATTACAAGGAATCTAGAATTCTAAAGAAAAGTGAGGTATTTTCATGCTTGAATCATTCAAACCATGCTTTCAATTTGCTCAGTCAAATTATTGCAATGTGGATCACTAATGTCTGAGCAGCTCTCCAAGTATATTTATCTAGGGTTAGATCCAGGATCTGCTTTCTGTTGATGGAGTGGCATTGCTCACGGAAGGTGCCTCTCTTCTTGGCCACATCCCCACCAGTTGGGGGCCCAAGGTGTTTGTTGCACAGGTGTGGAAAAGCAGTTGAAGTAGGGGTTGGAGAGGAAAAGCAGCAGGCTGAGGAAGGATTAAGTATCCCTTTCCATGGTACTTTTCTCCTGCAAGAGACTGTTCTTCTGCCACTGCTTTGCAAATTCACAGCAAACTTGGGGTTGAGCTTTCCACACATAGTTCCACTCTAAGAGAAAGGGCTCCTTTTAAAGGGAGGACAACAAACAAGTCCTGCTTTTCCATAAGGGGAATCACTAGATTCAGTTAGACCCAGTTTTAATATCTGACATGGTGCTATCATCACGAGGAGACATGTCCATGTCATTTCAGCACAATGGATGTTTTATTTGACTGCACATTTGCATGTTGAGATCTAGCATTATTTACTATGCCAAGGAGAGTGTTGGCTTTCAAATAAAAAAATAGACGGAAAAGGCCATCCATGTTAAGTGATTTCACTATGTCAGAAATTAATGTGAAAATGGGAACATAATGCTGATCTACACACTCAGCAGACGTGTGTTATGCAGATCTCTCCCCCCCCAACCTATACCATAGAGACAGCAGGCGAATGATCACATCTTTGAATGCATCTCCCCTGCCCCTCCAAAAAAGTTCCTTGTACATAGAAAGCTGTCACATCAGGGAGAAATCTAGCCCAGAATTCTTCTTCTTGATATGCTGGTTTTCTATACGCTTGTATGGTGTGTTTTGTCTCCTTCATAGGAGAAGGTTTAAACTTACAATCCTCCGCCTGCTGTAAGAGTAGTACAGTATGGGGTGGGAGAGGGGGAATCGCACAGTGTGAATTGTTCCATGTACAGATTGGCTGTTTTAGGCTAGTTCCAAAAAAACAAACAAATTCAATGGAGCCATGTGTATGGCAATGGACCTAGAGGTATCCCTGCCTTTTTCTTTAATGCACATATCCACAGTTCTGTCATAGTGAGGAAATATGCCTGAGATCTCCCTAGAAATAGATGCCTTTGCTGTCTCTGTCCTCTTCCCTTCCCTTCCCCTTAGAAGTCTTTAGCATGCCCACTTATGGCTCCTTGTCTGGTACTTACTTAGCAGTCTGCTAGTGCCTTTTCATGTGCACACTTCTTTGCCATTCAGAGCACACTTCTTAGGAAACCACATATAAGGTGAACTGCAGATAGGAAACGCGACCCTAGGAGCTATGAGGCTACATTTAAGTAAGTGCTGCGTGGAGAGCTATAAAGGGATTAGTGACACCACGTTCTTTCTCATTCCTAATGAATTGGGCTATATTGTACCACAGTAATGCAGCACCCATGTTATACATTGGCACTTATGAAATCAGGCAGGCTTCTAAATGTCATCAAGCCAGTTTCTGAGTCTATGATTAGAGATTCCTTAATGTTCAGGAATAACTGGATAGAAAGTCACGTACAGCAATTGGAGATAAGCTTTACGTGAGTGAAGGTGATGCTCAGGGCTGTTTAAAATGTGCATCATAAGACATGGGTCATACATGCAAGCATCATGTAGGGTGGGCTGCAGGTGTGCCTATTCTACAGAGAGGTTACAGAAAATGTCACTGAAAAACTCTGCAAGCCACGGAACACTTGCATTAGCCCTCCTGATATGATGATTTCATCAAAGAGCTGGCTCTAAAGAAAGGCTCATATTTTTAAAGAGTAATGTCAACAGGGCCCTCACACATAAAAGGAAAAGCAGATTTGAAATGCCACAAGTTGTGTTCTTGTGTTCTTCTTGCTGGCAATTCAGAAATGGTTGTGATGAGGGGATGTCTCCAAAAATGGAGCGGGAAAGGTAAGTCCATGCTGATCGCTCCGAACCTATCCAGCTGGGATCTGCAAAAGGTATGTCTTGTGTTGTGTTATGCTTGCAGATGCAAACCCTTGCTTAGGACTGGACTATGTATGTGATAGCTGTTTCTGTTGTTAATCATGGGTCTCTGCAACATTCTATACAGCCTTTCCAGTAATGTTGCACAAATTCCGTGCTGTTCTGAGGCCCACTGAGATCCAGGTGCTAAGAGAGGCACATGGTATTCGAGCTCAGTGGAAATACTGTGTGAATTCAGTTTGACAGAGTGGCCAGGAAGGAACATATCCTTCCACGCCAAGTGTTGATCCGCTGGTCCACAACCCAGGTTATTGTGTGCCGTCAAGGTGCTCACATGTCTGTGGTGGGTCATGAGATGGTACAATATGATGAGAAACTTTGTTGTGCAGCAATGTACCCTTATGAACTATATGTCCAACCTAATGGAGCTATTATCCAACATGATTTAGTGATACTGTGTAAAATAAGACTAGATTTAGTTTAAACTGGGCCTTGACATGTTATGCTCAGATTTCCAACAGGGGCTTATCAACATATTACCTTTTACTCCTTCCTTCCTGTCATTCATACTTTCTTTCCTGTCATATGAATGGACCACTGCTGTGGTAGCAATTGCATTGGCCTCTATGGGAAGGAAGTTTGGGGCCCTACTCCAGTTTTCCTAATCCTGGAAGTTTCTGCAACTGACCCCAGCACGCACATCACTCTTATCAAATACAGATCACTTGTGTGAGACAAAACGAGAGAGGGAGGGAGAGAATAAATGAAGTGGCAAAGGGTAGGATGTGAATCAGCCCTGAGACATTATCCAAATGGCAGTCTATCTGTGTAGCATCTTGGAACATCTTGGCACAATTGCCTTTCTGCTAATATCCCATTTAGGATGAAGACTAGAATGCAAAGCAGTAATGTGTACTGAAAAGGACTGAGGTGCATATTGGTTCTATAGATGCTTCCATTTACATATTCTATATTCCTCCTCACTGATGCAAATACATTATACATATTTACATAAAACTATCTGGAAATAGCAGGTAGATCACAGAGTGATATGCCGTTCTTCTTGCTGTTGTTTTCAGAGTGAGGCCAATTGGATTACTTAAAAAAAAATCAAATCTATGGCACCCGTGCCTGGAAGTTATTTGCCTACAACAGATCAATTGTTTGCAGGAGATGCAAACGTGAAACACCTTTTCAAACAGATTTCCAATGAAATGGTTGTTAAGACTCCTAGTCAGGCATTGATTAGTACCTTTCCTTGTTTTTATTGTCTGCACCTATGTTCAAATTATAGGTTGTAATACAGTATTGATTGGCATTGTTAAAACAGGTTTTTTTCATTCAGCCAATGGAAAAACAAAAGGTGCCAATCTCTTGCATGTCTTCTCACATACACTTTGATGCTGGTGGCTTCCTTCCTCAAGGATACTGAGGCCTGATTCAAACGTTAACTTTGTGATGGGATTGCCACTCCTTCAGGGCCAATTCCCACATTGTGTCAGTAATATTTGAGGTTCTACATCAGTGTTCTCCAACCTTGGGTCCCCAGATGTTTTTGGCCGACCACTCCCAGCACGCTGGCTGGGGCATGCTGCGAGTTGTAGGCCAAAAACATCTGGGGACCCAAGGTTGGGGAACACTGCTCTTTATCCAAATTTCCTGCATATTTCCTTCTGACACTAGAGTGGGAAGTGTCCACATGATTTAGGTCAGGAGTGGGCAGAAGGTAGGTTTGGATCTACCGGTCTATCTCTGGGTGATTTGCAGTAGTCTGCAAAGTTCCCAATTGTGTAACAATAGCAACAATTAGGAATGCACTGATCCTGGGAAGTCCTCTGGCTCATTTGAGCTCAATGGACTTCCTGCCCACTTCCGATCCGATGATCAGAAGTAGTCCAAGTCAGGGTTTTATCTGTGGACCTATGTCTCTAAGATGGGCCGCTGGTTGCGCTTTTTTTTTAATGCTAAGGAAATTTGCACAAATGGCACAATTTCCATAACTTTACGCAATTTGCGTAACGTTACACAAATTGTGTGAATCGCAGTATTTTGTATGTTTTGCGCAAATCAACACTTGAAAAGCATGTGGATCCAGTGTGATTTGCATAAAATCAGATGATTTGCACAAATGACATTAGATCCACATGCTTTTCAGGTGATGATTTGTGCAAAACATGCAAAATGCCATGATATAAGCAATTTGCTCTAACGTTACGCAAATTGCATAGAGTTATGCATGAGCAAATAGCGCCATTTGCACAAATTTCCTTACCATTTTTTTAAAAATGCACAAACTGTGCATCCTGGAGGATGATGACATTGTGAAAAGACCCCGAAAACTTCTGTGAGTGTGGGATCATGAGCACACGATAAATGCCTCATGTAGAGACACCCTAAAGCTTACTGATCAGGAACCTAAATCCTCTAGAATAGCTCATGGTATCAAAGCAGCTTGCAGGTGGAGTTGGGAGCACCTGGGACTCTGTGGCGGGGAAGTGTCCAATTTTGACTCTTAGCAGCAGCACGGATGACAAAGCAAGATTTTACAACCAAAGGTATTTCTGTGAAGGACAGGAAACTCTCAGGGCGGTGTCAGAAATTCAAACTGACCAATCAATAGCCCGAGGTGACCTGATCATGCATGTACCTTAGTTAACATATGGCTGAGTCATGCGGGGCGGTGGTGGTAAGAGGAAGTGTCAAACCTCAGGTATGTAGGAATGCAGATTTAGGTACCTATAGATCAGGGCTCTCCAACCTTGGGTCCCCAGATGTTGCTGGACTACAGCTCCCAGAATCCCTTGCCATTAGCCATGCTGGCTGGGTATGGATATGGATTTAGGTGATCCATATTTATTTATTTATTTATTATATTTATGAATCGCCCATCATCTGGCCAGACATCCGGCCACTCTGAGCGATGTACAATGCAATAAAATACAAGGGGGACACACACACACACACACACACACACAGTATAAAACACAATTAAAAACAGTACAAAACTTAAAAATCCTAACCCACCCCATATTCCTGCCTGAAAAGCCACGTTTTTAATTCCTGGCGGAAGCTAATCAAGGAAGGGGCATGGCGGAGGTCACTGGGGAGAGAGTTCCATAAATTGGGGGCTGCCACAGAAAAGGCCCTCCTCCTAGTCCCCACCAGCCTGGTTTCTCTGGCTGATGGGACAGGGAGAAAGCCTGTTGAGCGGCCTACTTGATGTTGCTGGAGGCGCTCCTTGAGATATACTGAAGCTCCCAATGTGATGTTTGAACTGCAGCCATGCAGCAAAGGTGATATTTGAATTGGGCCTACATTTTTCAATGGCAAACACAAAAATCTTCCACCCTATCAACAGGATTGTTTTAGTAAGAAGGATTTGATTGTGTTTGGGAGTAGAAGAATGTTTATTTATTTATCCCGCCCTTCATCCAATGATTGTAGGGTGGCTGCAAGGCTCTTTGCACAGAATTTGGCAGCATTTGTCATAGTAATTGCTATCCATTGAATACATTTACTGTTCTCATTAATTAGCAAAATAAGTGAGGCAGGTCAGCATTACACCCACTTTGCAGCTGGGGACAGTGAAGATGGTGAGACCATCGCTGAACTTGGATTGAAATCATAATGCCACTGTTGAGTAATGGTAACACAGTATGTGTGTCATGTTTACATTGGTGAAGCAAACGGGGACAGTGATGTCAGAACCTTCTATTTCTGCTCTGAATTGCTTTGGTGGCCCACCAAAGAAAATTGGTTTCAGATCACCACTAAATCTGGGATAGATCTAGAATATGGATCAACTTTGGAATCCACTTGGGGTCAGAGTTCAGAATGTCAAGAACTGTAGGCTGCAGGGCAGGCCTTGGAGTATACGTAGAGAGGCCTGGCAAGGTGTAAGGATATCACCAGGCCTTCCTAGGCCATAGTGTACATGCCTGGGTGCTGTTGGAGTCCTCTAGTATGGTGCAATATCAATGACATTGTTGATCCCACACTGTCTCAGAGGTCCTGTGAGACTTATGCCTCCTAGCCACATTACACTTTATTTTGTATGCTGTTTCCTGTCCGGGAATCCACCCTAGAATCCAGTTCAGGCAGAATTTGGCAGCAGTGCAAATGCCTTCTGTCTTTCAACACACAGGAACATTTAACTTACATGCTTCAGTGCTCCATATTATCCTTGCACCACATTACCAGGTCATACGTGTAACCACTGGTCCTTCTACTATGGCAGGATTCAAACTGAGAAGCTGCATGTCCATAATCTTGCCTGTTGCTATCAGCGGCAATTTCTTTGTGCCTGGGCTGGGTGACCTCTGTAATTTCATTGCCGGTGCATTTCAGCTTCATTTACTTTGCAAAAGCCCTTTTTATTGCAGGTGTTTAATTACTGCCCGTTCATTTCTAATGTGCTCAACTTATTACTTATTGATACCAAAAGCAATAAGCATGGAAAGGTTCTGGCATGCAGGAAATAAATCTGCACCTGCTTCATTAACTGTGTGTGAATAAACCTTTTAGCTGCTCAATTTTACCCAATAGTAGTCTTCAAATCTGTTTATAAAACCCATTGGAAATACCCAGTTTATTTGAAAGAGATGTAATTCCATTTATGTGAATTATGCCATAACTGAGCAGGACACACCCAACCCTACCCTCATTTATATCCCACCCTGGGCTCCTTGTGAGGCAAGGTGGAATATTTGTTTTTAAAAATTGCTACCACTAGCTTTTTTGACAGGTAGAGAGCCAGTGAGCAAGTAGGCAGTGGCATCTATGGCTCCTCCCCCTCCTCCTCCTCCCCCCTCCCCCCCCATTGTCTGGGCCAGAGTGAGAGGCAGGTGAACAGACACATTGCAATGGTGAAGAGGAAGCGCAACTCCAGGGATCTCGTCAGTAGGCCCCTGCTAAGATGCAGACCCTCAGCAGGTGCCTGACCTTTAACGCTGGGCCCGCTTTTGGATTTGCAGAGCTCTTGTGTGTGCTGCTTGATATACGCATGTAATCCCAGGTGCAAGAGGAGAGGGAGGGGGAGCAGGGTTGTTCGTCCATGGACTGGATGATATTGGGAAGTGGGGTGGATTTGGCCTATGGGTTGTAGGCACCCCAATCCAGACCTAAAGGTATCCTCCCTCATATCTGTCCTGTTCTCTTGGTGTCCATCTACACTGTAAATGACTAACGACAAATCCAGGGGTTCCCTGGAAAAGGAAATGGTTATGAAAACAGTTCAAATCTATGGTGCGAATATGCCCCAGGAGTCAGACTGAAGGAAAGTGCTGACGAGGATACGAGGGGAATGGATTCCCTTTAGGTTCTTAATATCTCTACACTGAATCTGTACTCCCCCAGTCCACTTGTGGAAAACCACACTTGTAGAGAGTGATCTCAGTTGCACAAATTCCAGGATAGCCCTTGTAATAATGGTTCCCAAAGGGATATCTTATCTTCTAGAATGACCGAGGGGCTTTTTGTAAATCCATCTTCCAAACAGGGCTAAGCTAAAACAGGGGAACATTTTACAAAATGAACCCTCCTTCATTTCAGCCATTTTTCCGGAAGGCCTGTAAAACAGAGCAAAAATGTTTACCCCTTCAGGGTAGGAAGAATTGCCCTCATTCTGATTTGGCTTTTTAATGCCACTGTGTAGTCATCAAATCTGATTGGCTACATGGTGCTGTCAGGGAAACTATTCAGAGTGAGGGGTATACTAGCTGCCCTCGCTCTGATATAACTTTGTGCGATTATCGCATAGCCAAATCTGATCAAATAGCTACATGACAACATGCCATTGTTACGTGTTCTGTATGATCACTGATGTCAAGGAACAACTCTGGAAGAAAAGCATTTTTTTTTAAATGGCAAAGAGTCTGCAAGTCAGTGAAAGAAGCAGCTACAAACAGGTGGTGAGATGAACAGTGCATGGGGAAAAAATAAGCAACCAAGTTTCATGCAATATCTTCCCAAACAGTCTTTTATCACCTTTTTGTGGGCAAAAATTCTATGTAGCCCTAGTTTGTAGTCATAACAGCAACAGAATGCAAAAGAGTTCTCCTGACTGCTTGGAGTGGGATATTCTTCACCCTCTAAATAAATAATGGTCCCCACATCTACATGGATTGGTCATCATGCATGCAAATTAATTTCTGAATCTTAACCTCTTGGGAACTTGGGTTCATACGATATATGAACTAGCCTTGCCCGCCACAGGAAAAAAAGATCTATGGGAGACTTTTCTTATATATTAGTGTCTGTGTAAGTGAAAAACAAAACCACGTAAGTACCCTTATGCCAGAATTGCACACCCATCTCTGGAAGAATAGTTTTATTTCTCTCCTGTTACCCTCCATCAGTCACCTTAGCTATATGGAAATGGCTAAGCTAGTGTGGGGGTTCAGTGTCAGTCATACAGTGGTTCATAGTTCATAACCAGAAACTGGTCAGCAGTAGTTTGGAAGGATTTGGGGCCTGGTCAGTCTGTGGAATGTCAAGACCAGTGTGAGCTTATTACTGTCAGAGTTCTCAGGAGAAAGCAGGCGGGAGTTGAGTTGTCTCCCCGTCCAGCTGCAACTTTGACCTTGCAGAGATAGGAGCTGGCAGCCTTCTCTGGGAACTTCAGGAGAGGGGAGGGGTGGTTTGCAGAGGTGTCACTCTGATTGAAGCCTCAGCCCTGAAGGGCAGAAGGGAGACATCCAGGTGGGATAGGGGCCTTGTGGATGGGCCAGTTCCCTTGTCAATTAGTGGTTTGGAAGGAGGGTTAAGATGGCCACACCTTCGCTTTTAAGTCAGTGCTTAGTGTCCAGAGCCTTTGCTAGGAACATCTCTCTCGTCTTCCCCGTCTGCATCCTTCTGTTTGGATCTAGCACTGACTGAACTATTGGGAGCACTCTGCACATGGACTCTATCTAATTTGGACTTTATTCTCCTTGGACTTTTACTGTCAAGAACCTGCCATGAAAAGGGCTGTCGTACTTTTCATAGACTGTGTCTTCTCATGGCTACGGATGTGTCTTCGTCGAGGAGCCCAGAGTCTGACTGGCTTGGGGTTGGGGCTATTTCCTAACTTCTGGACTTTCCTATGCCTCGACCCATGTGGCGTAGAGATTCCAAGGCTGGGAGCTTTAGATGTTGGAATCTCTGTGTGTGGGGAAGTACTTTGGACTCAAGTCTGATCTTGTTCTGGACCCTGATTGTCGAGAAGCCTGGATGCACAATACCCAGAGGGGGCAACTGAAGTGGCAGGGTTGGTCTTGACTTCTGTGGAAGTGTGCATGCTGGTTCAGGTCCCCTTCTAGATTCCCTCCCTTGTCACAGGAGCAGCTAGGAGTTGCTCAGATCCTAAGGCCAAGACATACGGCACCCCAGAGGTTCCAACTCAGTGGCAAGGTTGGTTCAGCTCTCTATGGGGATGTGTGGGTTAGTCAGGCCTGTTTCCCTTCCCTTGTCACAGGAGCATCTGGAATTGGCTCCAATCCTTCCCTTGTCTGAGGAGAATTAGGGATTGGCTCCAATCCTTCCCTTGGGGTGGAATGTTGGGGAATTTGGTCCTTAAGAGACATTCCAGTCCCCTACCTTGATGTAGAACAATTTCAAGAGCCTGTAGCAAAATGCCATCAGCTATGTGATTTCTGAAGACTGTAACCAATTATGCTGTGGGAATTGCTGTAAAGGATCTCACTGATTAGATTCTCCGGTGTCAGAGTGCTAGAATTAGGGGTGTGCAGATCGCCTCGTGGTGGGCGTAGCGGGCTGAAATTGGCCCCGCTCACGCCTGCCGGAGGCTCGCGGGGTGTTACCTGGTCCCGAGGGCGGCTTGCCTCTCCGTGGTGAGCCGCCCGCACTGGCTGAGCTGGTTCCAGTGCGTCACTTCCAGCAGGCCAGAACTGACGCGACGGGACCCTGCGCCGGTGCGCTGGACCCCCGTGCTATGTTTTTTACGGAGAAACCAGGGCAACAGGGCTATTTAAGCGCTGTTTGAACCAGGGCAACAGGGCTGTTTATGTGCGGGGGTCCAGTGCCGGAAGTGACGCACCGGGACCAGTGCAACTGGCGCAGGCGGCTCACCACGGAGAGGCAAGCTGCCCCCAGGACCAGGTAACGCCCCACGATAACATCCAGACTTTTGACAATTTGCTGACTCAAGAGCCAAAAGAAGGCCGAGCTGTGGTTTTTTCCATGGCTTCTTCTGCTTTTAAAGTGGGCCACGATTTGCTTTTTTTTTTTTTTTAAGCCAGGGAAATTTGCATAAATTCCAGCTGCAATTTGCAGCCAGTATTTATACAAATTGAATAAATTTTGGCTGGAATTTATGCAGATTGTGGCTGGAATTTACACAAATTGCATAAAGGTAAGTGTGCATAGGATAGTAGCCAAAAAACAGCAAACCTTAATATCTCATACAATCATTTTAGGTTAATTCTGTTTCCAATATTGTATTCCTCATGTAGAACCACAGTATTACTAACCTGTGGAAGGGACTTCATCATGGTTCAACCCTTCCCTGCTGCCACTCTTTGTTGCAGCTGTAGAAAGCCTCTTCCATCCTGAGGCAGCCAGCCCTGTGTGTGGTCTTTGTGTGACATAAACCAAGGGCAGAGTTCAAGGATGTGCAGGATCCTTCCTGGGAAATTTCACCAGTCAATTCAAGTTTCCTTCAGAAATCCTCAAATGTTTTGCCCAAGATGGAACCTCCAAATTTGCCTCAAATTTCACTTTGGGTAGAATTTGGCGGCACTAGTTTTGTCGGAAATAACTCTTTTAGCAACTCTATGTGTACACTATGGATGGACAAATCTGTCAATTTTGGTTTCTTGGGCAGCGTAATCCTGTGGATGCTAGACAGCATCTTCATGGACATAGGATGTTTCGAAGTTCAAACTCTGACCTCGGAAACTTGGACCGAGGTTGGAGCTGGGACTCCAAGTTTGGAGCCCCTCCCCCCTGCAGCCAGCATGGAAAGAACCATGCCAACTACTTCTCTGAGGGGTTTTGTGGGCATTGGGGCGGGAGTGGAGGAGACAGGCACCACCATGATACAAAGTATCCTGGCAATGCCTCAGCCTCCAAAATCAGCTGTCGAAGTATTTTGCAGGGTGGGAGGAGCGTGGGGGTGACATTCGCTTCCATGCTCCTCCAGTCCTGCATAGGATGCGCATAATCCTCTGAGTTTGGAGGGATATGGGCATTCCAATTGAATTGCACCCCCCCAGTTCTCATTTTTCCAATCTTAAGTTCTATTTGTCCTGAACTTTGAGTATTTTTTTCAGTCTTAAATTCAGTTCATCTCAAACTTTGAGCATTTTATTTTTTATCAGTTTGCATGAAAATATATACACATTTTAATGTGCATTTCTCCCGATACATGCATTTTGTAAGCCATTTTGCCTAAGATATACATATTTTGCAAGCTATTTCCTGATATAATGTATTTTCACTAATATATACATTTTCTGGTTGTAGAACTCCATTGCAAAATTTGGAGAAGTGTGAATTTTGAAGGATAACTGAGTTTTGGTTCATGTATTGGTTTGGAAGTGCAAAATTAGGTAAGTTCACATTAAAATTGATGTGCAAGCTGAACAAATTTCTCCCCCATCCCTAGGATCAGGGGATATCAGCTGACCTACTCTGGCCAGTGGTGCAAAGAAGCTCCAATGGGTGGTGCAGCAGGTCTCTGCTGTTCTGTCCATTAGCCCGAGCTGGGTGGTGTGGCATACCCTCCTAACATTCCATCAGTTGTCCAGTTCAAGATCTGGAGCATGCTCAAATGCTCACACTGGTTCAATAGTGAATCTGAAACAGGAGGGGGGGAATCCCCAACAGAGGTGAGTCATCTATATACTATGTTATAGTCTCCTCTCCCCCATTTCCCCCTCCCAACTGTAGTGCAACACTCCCAGGATTATCTAATATTTCATTCAATGCAGCAGGCAAGTCTGCCACCTGTCATTCCCTCTAGCCTGCAGCAGAGCTCAGTATTGATTGGAAGTGGCAGGTTTCCTTTATAACTCAATTCTGATGTTCAGAACTACTCTGTTCATGGCACTAAAAATTGTGACCCCCTAAGTTTGAGTAATACAACCATCAGTGGCAGCGCTTATGACATGGCTTTGATTAGATGGTGTTGGTTTGATTTGTGCAAATGTCACTTTCATAGACAGTAATGTTAAATAACTGCATAAGCTAGCACAGGCTTTCTCCAAGCTCACTCTATCAAGAAATGTGTTTAGGGAAGCTCAATTACTTCAGCCACATTCTCTTTCTTCCTGCTGACCACCAGATGGTCCAGCCAGGGAGGGATAGGAAATTAAACCAAGCCATTCCTAAATTGCTCACTCTTGCTGAGAAGCCATAGGGCACTTCTGTAACTATTTAAAGTCGGACAAGAAATCAATTTGCTTGTGGCCACTTATGCAGTTTTGTTCATTGCTCTCATGGGACTAGAAGGTCAGGATGGTGGATCTTCTGGAAGGCCAGATCAAGACTTACAGAAACGATGGGGTAGGAAGGTCTCAGAGAAGAAATCAAACTTTGCCCCTTATTAAGACTTCTGGAATCCTGGAGTCCATAGTCAGTATGTTTCTAGAAGTTTCCATCAAAGCTCTTCCTTCTGCAGGGATGGCTATACTGGGGAAAACCTATTTTGGCAAGGTTGCATATTAAAGCAGGCCAATCAAGAGTTGGGATGCTTGAAGTATCCTGTCCTTTTGCATTCTTATACAAAATGAACTGACACCTGTGCCTAGAGCAGCCTACTCCAACTGGGTGCCCTCCAGATGCATTGGACTTCAACTCCCATCAGCCCCAGCTAGCATGTCCAATAGTCAGGAATGCTGTGAGTAGTAGTCCAAAATAACTGGAGGGCACCAGGTTGGGGATGACTGGCCTAGAGATATTTGCACACCTAATGAGGCCTGCAGACTAGGGATTGGCGAATCTCTGTTTCATTTTCACCCACATTTGAATTTTTAAAATCTCAAGCACTTTCCCCCCTGAATGTGAAGAACTTTGTGAGTTTGGTAAAAATCAGATTTTTCTCAATTTCCCAAACTTGTGTTCACATTGGAAAGTGCGCACTTGCGCAAATGTACACTTCCTATAATGTGCATTTGCGCAAATGTGCAAATCCCCCCATCTGCATTTTCATACTTTTGCCTATGGGGGGGGGAATACACATTTTCTGTCAGTGTTTGTTTTGTTTTGTATTTTTCTTCAGCTAAATTTGCAAACAATTCCAGAAAATAAAAAACTGGGCCTCAAGTCCGTGGAATCCACGTGACTCAGAGAAAAACAGTCTGTTGCGGAATCCATGGGCTGGATTAATAGAAATCCAGACTCCATTGTGTATTTCTCCAACAACCCTAGAGAGCCAGTGTGGCATAGTGGTGAGAGTGTTGGACTGGGACTCGGGAGATCCGGGCTCTAGTCCCTGCTCGGCCATGAAACTCACTGGGTGACTTTGGGCCAGTCACTGACTCAGCCTAACCTATCTCACAGGGTTGTTGTGAGGATAACATGGAGAGGAGGAGGATTATGTAAGCTGCCTTGGGTTCCTTGCAGTAAAAAAGGTGGGGTATAAATATAATAAATAAATAAATAAATAAATAAAAGTTACATGTTTCCAACCTGAGAGCATGATGAACTCTCCAAGGTCCTGAAGCTAGCCCCACATCTAAAATAACTTGCTTGACTCCAGTATCAATAAGGCACCTGCCAAACATAAATTGTTCCTTTCAAATGGACATGGGACCGTCATCTCCAAAGAAGCATGGCCAGGGGCCTATCCATCTTTCCTGTGCTCCTGCTTTCTGACTTAATTGCCTCACTTGGCCCAATAAAAGCCTCCGTCAGGTTTGCTGATTTCTCATAACTATCTGTCACAGCGGCCCCTTTTTGCCTCCAAATTGTGCTAAATGACCTTCCAACTGCTACATCCCTGCCCTGCTGATCTCAGGTGAATGATGAAGATGGATGGCAGGCATCACAGACCATCAGTCATGTGATTGGTAGGGCCCTAGGAAGCATCTGTGTCTTTTATAGTTCATCTGCCACAGATCTTTCCTCAAGTGAACAGAAGACTGCAAAATACTGCAGCGGGCCTGGCACTAATAATGTTAAATAGCTAAAAACCTCCAGAGCATATCTTGCCAACTTGGAATAGAGTAGCTACTGACCATCATGCCTGTGCCTTTAACAGCAGCTTGATCTGCATACATTAACAGGTGCTAATGTTTATCTCTGTTCTGGGAAGAGTATCACCCACTGATAAAGGCACAGACCATTTTTCCAGTCAGCTCCAATTGTGGGTTGGTTTATTATAATTTTGGATTCGTTTGTGTTTTACAAGATCTTGTTTTACAAGATCAAGGGAAGAGAAATCCCAGGCGAAGTTTAGAACAGAAGTAGGCTCACTGAGTGTCTGGGAAATGTTGCCATCACATAGTCATAGGAAGCTGCTTTATACCAGGTTGTACCATTTGTCCATCTAACCCTGTCTTGTCTACTCCAGTCTTCCCCAACCGGGTCCTTTCCAGATGTTTTGGACTACAACTCCCAGCATTACTGGTGCTGGCTAAATGTGATGGGAGTTTAAGCCCAAAATACCTGGAGTGCACCAGGTTGGGGAAGGCTGGTCTCCTCTGAATGGCCAGCATCTCAGGCAGAGGTGTTTCCCATCGCCTGCTACCCGATCCTTATAACTGCTGAAGATGCCAGGGATTGAATCTGGGACCTCCTGCATACAAAGCATGTGCTCTATCACTGAGCTATGGTCCCTCATCTATATTTGAGCTGATCTCTGAAGATTGAGAGCTAGAAATTTTGTAGAAACTTACTATAAGTATGTTGTTGGCACTATTGTTGCTCAGAGAGCATTTTTCCCCCAAAAAAGAAAAGAGAAGTTTCTTGGGATTTCCACAAGATATTAGAGGTACAAGTATTCAACAGATCTGAATGAAACATGGTCAATCCCAATCTAGGAAGGATATAATAAGGCAGAAGGCTCCTCCTCCCTCAGCTGCCACCACCAGCAGCCATTTCAGCAGGCTGAGAGGAGGGAGATGAGAGGGAGCACAGGGCCATTCCACCAGCCCTGCTGAAAGGCCTCCCTCATGACGGCTCCTCCCCCAACTGCCACCACCAGCAGCCATTCCAGCAGGCTGTGCAGAGGGAGAAGAGAGGGAGCGCAGGGCCATTCCACCAGCCCTGCCAGGAGTATTCATTAATATTCCCCCTTCTTCCCTCCCCATTCCTTTTTCCTTGTGTGTTGTGTCTTTTTAGATTGTAAGCCTGCGGGCAGGGACTGTCTTGTTAATTGTTGTAAACCGCCCAGAGAGCTTCAGCTATTGGGCGGTATAAAAATGAAATAAAATAAATAAATAAATAAATAAATAAATATAAACTGTAGGTTGGATGCAGGCTTTTCCATACTTCAAGTAGATTAGTTGAAATCAATGGGGCTTAAGTTAGTCATGACAAACCTGAATCCCATTGATTTCAATGGCTTTACTCCAAGTATTACTATGTCTGGATCCAACCCAGTGGGTGGAATGTTCTGCTACACAAGTCCATTTGAAATAGATGGGAGTTGTGCCAGAGCATCGTGGCATGGGAGAAACAGCTCAGTGAATCACTGACTTTAGTAAGCTACAGAAGTTCTGAAGTGAGGTAAAAACAACTGACCATTTAAAATTAGAGTAGACATGGAGCTAGGGAACCCATCACAGAGAACATTCCATCCGAGGAAGTGTTAAAAACCCCAGCCAAACTGTATGTATTAAACTCTGATTCCACTGATTCAGTGCTGTATACTTGCATCTTTAGAAAAGGAAATCAAAGTTATTTTCCAGTGCTTAAGGTGAGGAGCGGGGGGGGGGGGGACACAGACAAACAGACATGTCAGAGCTCTGACTGAACATGGTACCTTTCAGAGGTGAGTGCTTTATGGATTTTTATATAGAGACATACAGTACAGTAGGAAGAATGACATACCTTTCAGCATGAAGAGTTTGCACAGGGATCCCCTTATGTAAGTCCCTTAATGGAGATCTCAAGTTCGGCATAGCATATCCTGTAGTGGAGAAAACTCCAACCAAAGGGTAGTGGGCTAAGAAAGCCACGTACAACCACATTAGAAGTGTCTGTCACTGGCACAAGCTTTGTATGTTTAGAAAGGGCATATAATGCAACCTTCACAGGATCGTATGACCTCAGAATTAACATGTGGGGATCACATCTTTGTATGCACCACACATTAGAATCTTTCTCGAAAATACTTCGATTATACATAAGCATGGACAAATCAGTATAGTTTCCAGTACATATCACTTTTATATGTATTCACCCTAAGTTTGTTCTATCCTATTTCTGCATTGATCTGTGATAGTTAAAAAAAGAAAAGAAAAGAAATCTACATGGAAATGCATGTTCAAATATTTATTTTTAAATATATTTTTCTAAGAATACATGCTTTATTTATTTATTATATTTATACCCCGCCTTTTTTCCTGCAAGGAACCCAAGGTGGCTTACATAATCCCCCTCCCCCTCTCCATTTTATCCTCACAACAACCCTGTGAGGTAGGTTAGGCTGAGAGTCAGTGACTGGCCCAGAGTCACCCAGTGAGTTTCATGGCTGAGCAGGGACTAGAACCTGGATCTCCCAAGTCCCAGTCCAACACTCTCACCACTATGCCACCCTGGCTCTACATGTTTCTAAATGTTTTTTCTTTTTCTATTAAAATTTGCATTTTTAATATATTGTTATTCTTTCTTTTTTGAGCTGAGGTGGGGACGGACCTGCCCGGGGGGCCGCCTCGCTGCCGCCTCTCCTCTCCGCGGTGGCAGCCCCATGCCTCGTTCTTCTGAGCGGCGCTGAGCTGTTCTCCGTGCCACTCGAGCTGCCGGCGCCGGCCGCACTGGTCCCATTGCATCACTTCCGGCACGCCGGAAGTGACGCAACGGGACCCTGCGCCGGGGTCCAGCACGCCGGCGCAGGGTCCCGTCATGTCATTTCTGGCGTGACGGAAGTGACGTGACGGACCAGCGTGGGTGCTGCCAGATTCAGGTAGGCCCGCACGAGCCTCGCGCGGGTGTGAGCGGGGCTGATTTCGGCCCACTACGCCCCATGAGGCGATACGATCCACCCTACTGTGTCAGATGATTCAGGAAGCACAAAAGTCAATGGATAACTAAGTTCTGATCTGCAACTTATTCCTGTACTATGGATTTTTAGGGATGGGCGATTCTGTGAATTTCAGTGAATTTCCTATCTTAAATTCGGTTCATCTCAAACTTTGAGAAATTCCCCAGCCATAAATTTGGTTCAGCCTGAACTTTTTTATAAACTTCACATGAACATTCATAAGCTTTTTTGTGCACGTTTCTCCTACTACATGCATTTTTGTATGTGCTTTTGCCTAAGGTGCACATCTTTTGCATGCCTAATATACACATCGTTTGCAATGCATTTTTTTAACATTACCCTAATATGTGCATTTTTGTATGCATTTTTTTAAAATCGGAGAAATCCATTGTAAAATTCGGACAAGTGCGAATTTTGGAAGATAATTGTTTTGCTTTGCCTAGTGGTCCAAAAGTGCAACATTGGATAAACTTGTATTAAAATACAAACTGAACTAATTTCTCCCATATCCCTAGGTCAGTTTGAATTGAAATTCACAAAGATCAAATTCCTCTAGTATCACTAATTGCATATGCAGGAAAATGTTTAATGTCTGGTCATGTTAAAAAAAATGTAATTCCCCATGTGCATTCCAATGGCATCCATACAGCTCCGTGAAGGCTATACCACATATATTTTCTAAGGTTTTCTCATTGTTAATAAGTAACAGTTGTCATCGAAGTCTCACCTCTATCTGCCATCAGTGGGAAACACTAACCACCAGTCAATTTCCCTCCAGTATTTGGTATGCAGAGTATTTTTTTCTTGAGGAGTAATGCGAATGAAATATGGGACAAACATCTTTAAGACTTAAGGGATGTGTGTGGAGCTCGATTGGGGGGTGGAAGTCTGGTGAACTCGCTGGGCTCGACCCCCCCGAGCTCTGCTCGCTCTACCTGCTTCCCCAGCTGGACTCGTGTTCTCGTGAGCTGAGCCAAGGAAACGACTTCTGGGTTCCCGGTGCTATATTTTTAATGTAGCAAATGGCATAAGATACGTTAAAAACGGCCGTGCCTCTTTCCCCAGACCCCTGAAATCCAATAGATTGGGTTGTGATTGTGTAGACCGTTTTAAGAACACGCGAGACCTCCAAATTCATGTTTTTACAGCCAGAATATTGCTGCTGGCAGGCAACATACTGGGCAGATGGTTCCCTGCCCACACATCTCTATTTCTGAAGAGGCCCCCAATGTTTATGTTAACAGTGATGAGTTTGGGCAATTATAAATAGAGACTTGTTTGTTGTCTCTTCTATAAAAGAGCTAAAATGAATAATTTTTTCTTCTTTTTTAAAGGTAAAAAAATTTCAGTTGATGTAATGGAGATATTTTTTAACCCGCTAGAAAACTGGAGCTGTGAAAAAGCTCAGTAAACTCTCAAACAGCAAAATGAGGAATGTCCTTGTTTCATTTCAATCCCACTAGATGGTGCTGTGGCTCTGCAGGTGACACACACACACACACTCACAAACACCCCCCCCCCAGATCAAGGAGCAAAACACAAATGAAGTTAGAAGAAGAATCTATTTCATTCTTGCTGCCTCCCACCCTCTTCGACTCCTTTCCAAATTAATCCCACAAAGAGGTTTTCCAAGATCACAAGCTCTATTTGGCTCTGGGCAGTTTTCATTTCCCCTCCTTGCTTACAAAACCCTGTGGTTCTGCCATCACTTAGGACAGTTTAGAAAGCTGCTGTAGGCTGTATGAGAAAATACATTTGGGGAAACAGTCTTATTAAATAGTAGCATGACTCCTGAGGAGCATTAAGACCAACTACCCTGTACTGACAAGTCCATTGACTGCAGTTTGAGAATGTGTGTAACCCTGAGAACAAGAGAGAGAGAGAGTGAAACGAGAGCGAGTAATGTTTGTTACTCACATAGTGCATTATTTTTGCCCTGTGAATATGAATGACTGTTGCTTAAGGTTTGAGCCATGGGGACCCAAATCTTCCATTCGTGGATGGCAGAACACACAGTGGGAAGCCACTGAATTTTTGCTAGTGAACCAGCATCTCTCAAAGTGGCAGATCTTTCCCTCAGCCCATCCCCCTGATCCTTGGGTGCTTAGCGTGAGCACTGATGTATGGCAAAAAAAACCTCCAGTCAGGTGGCGATGAATGGTAAAATTACCTGTGCATTTCTAGAACTGAATCTTGACATTTGGAGAAGCATCCACAATTCCGACTTTGAGCCTGTGCCACAGTTGGGTTCCTTGATTTGTTAAATTAGAGCAAACTTCCCCAAGCTGGTGTCCTCCACATGTTTTGCACCATGACTCCCACAGGCCCCAGCCAGAGTGGCCAGTGGTCAGGAGTGATGGGACCTGTAGTCCAAAAACATCTGGAGAGCACCGGTTTGGGAAGTTGGAGTTAGAGCTGTCTTTCCTGTGCTACGGCAGTCTAATTGTTCCCTGTTCTTTTTCAGTGCCCAGTTTCACCTTCTGTTTATAGCCTGGCTGGACTTCCCATTTTCATTAGATATTGCCATTTTGTAGGCGCAGAAAGGGGACCTAAATTGTTTATCATCAAGGAAGAGAAGCCTCAATTTCATTTAAGAAGCTGCTTCTTTATATACTCCTCCTGAGCTAAATTGACAGCATTGCTCTAAATAATGACTCTCCTTCTATAGCTGTTGCAAAGGTTACACACACACAGCTCTGGGCTCATTTGGACCTGAAGTCCTGAATCAGCAGTTTTCCACTGGGCAACCATTAATTCGATAGACTCTGCTGCAAATAACCACAATAAATGCCATGTAATGTATCTTCACCAGGGCAGGAAGAGAGCTTTCCATCATGCGAGTCACCACTAGCAAGTTGTTGGAAGTCACCACTAATTGACAAGGGAAACTCTTCCTGAGTGTCATATTCTCAGCTCAGCAAAGACCAAAAGCTCAGGGCCAAGATGTTGGTTTTAAAACAAAGCTTCTCTGGTCAGATTTGGCAGGTATTTTTTTCCCTCTGTGTGCAGTGACTTTTGGAAGGTAATCTACTGAGAAAATAAACATGGAAACTTGCATTTGAATTGCTTGTCCTTTCCGTCTGTGTAATATTTTCCAATATAGTCATTAAGGGAGCAATCTTATGTTACCAGCTGGCTGAGATGCCATTGAATGTGGTGGACCTTCATCCACTGGTGGAAAGGGAGGTCTGTCCATGGAGAGAGGGAGGTCCACTGCTGGAAAGTCCTCCCTGGACAGTGGCAGAGATTTCCCCTGTGAGGAAAGGTTGCAGCAGCTGGGATTGTTTAGCTTAGAAAAAAGGCGAGTAAGAGGAGAAATGATAGAGGTGTACAAAATTATGCATGGTGTGGATAAAGTGGACAGAGAGATCTTTTCTCCCTCTATCATAATACTAGAACCTTGGGTCATCCCATGAAGCTGATTGGTGGGAGATTCAGGACAGATAAAAGGAAGTACTTCTTCACACAGCACATAAACTATGGAATTCGCTTCCATAAGATGTAGTGATGACCACCAATTTGGACAGCTTTAAAAGGGGACTGGACAGATTCATGGAGGATAAGGGTATCAATGGATACTAGTCCTGATTGCCTATATGCTTCCTCCAGTATCAGCAGCAGTATGCCTATGTACTCTGGTTGTGGGGGAACATGGTCAGGAAGGTGCTGTTGCACTCCTGTCCTGCTTTTGGGTTTCCTGTGTGCTGCTGGTTGGCCACTGTGTGAACAGAATGCTGGACTAGATGGACCCTTGGTCTGATCCAGCATGTCTCTTCTTATGTCCTTACAGTGATAGAGATTTACACTGCTATGACTGCCACATTGGCAGTGCTCCACCAGTGGTGGGGCCAAAAATAGGGCAGTTTGGCGTTATGTTGGGGTGGCCAAGGATCCACCTAAGGATCCACAGGATCTTTGGCTCCATACTTACCCCAACACCCCACCCCCAAAGAAAGTCAGAAACTACAACAGTTCAAGGGGTGTTGTTGTTGATTCCCTCCACATGGGGGCACTGGGGAGTGGGGAGGAACGTGAACCTTCTGCAACCTGGTGCCCTCCAGATGTTTTGGACTTCAACTTCCATCTTCCCCCGCCAGCATGGCCAATTGTCATGGATGATGGGAATTGTAGTACAAAATATATGAAGGACACCAGGTTGGGAAAGGCTGATCTAAGCAAATGCTTTAGCTAAGGCCACTCTCTTTTCGTTCAGAACAGCAGGATTGTTTTGGGAATACTTTTAATTTCCTTTCTATGAACACATACAGGCCTGTGGCTTACGCTGGCTCAGCTTGTCTGAGCGTGGAAAGCTAAGCAGGGTCAGGCCTGGTTATTACTTGGATGGGAGACCCCTCCTCTAGTTTCCTGCATTGAGCAGGGGGTTGGACTCGATAGCCTTGTAGGCTCCTTCCAACTCTATGATCTATGAAATCTACATGCAGAGCTGGGTCATACCAAAGATTTATCTGATCCAGACCTGTTTCCCACAGGAGCAACCAGAAGCCCATGAACAGGGCATGAGGGAAATAGCTTCCCCCTAACATGGCTCCTCAGCAACTGCTATTCAAAGTGATACTTTCTCTGATCCTAGAGCTTCCACTTAGCTAATAGCCACCAGTAGACCTATCATCCATTAATTTGTCTTAATTCCTTTTTAGAGCCACTTATGCTGGTGGCCACTGACACATCTTGGGGCAGTGTATTCCATAAATTAATATGCATTGTGTAAAGAATATGCATTTCCCCCCTGGTGAATCTAGTACAAATCAATTTCATTGGGTGACCCTGACCACTGGTGATATGGGTGAGGGAGAGGGGGGGGAGCTCTTTCTCCACTTTCTCCATGCTTTTAGAAACTTTTTATCTAGGGATGGACAAATCAGACTATTTCTAGTCTATGACCATTTTGCATGCATTCAGTTAGAAGTCTGTTTAATCCAATTTACACACACACACACACACACACACACACACACACATTTCCCCTAATATATATGCATTTTTGTCTGCCATTTTTGAGCTGAGAATGCATTTCAAAATGTGGAGAAGTGAGCAATCAAAATGCTATTCAAAGTGATACTTTCTCTGATCCTAGAGCTTCCACTTAGCTAATAGCCACCAGTAGACCTATCATCCATTAATTTGTCTTAATTCTGACAAATTAATTTCTGTGTTCTGATCTTCATATTGGTCTAGTGCAAATTAGTTTGGTTCTCTTAAAAATACTGACCAAACACAATTCTGCCCCATCCCTATAAAAATCTAAGACTCTATCATGTTCCCCGGCCATAGCCAAGAAGTTCCAAGTGCCTTAGCCATTAGCCTTTCCTGATAGGGAAGGTGCTCCACCCCTTTATAGCCTGCTGAGGAGCTACTTGTAAAAGTTTCCTTAATTGGACGGGGACTATGCTGGCAGGGGATGATGAAAGTGTGATGCAGAATATCTGGAGTGCATCAGGTTGGGAAAGGCTCTGATCGAATAGTATGCAATGAACTAGAACAGCTTCCCCCAACTGGTGTCGTCTAGATGTGTTGGACTACAACTCCCATCAGCCCATGACTGCCTGGCTGGGGTGATGGAAGTTGTGGTACAGCACAACTGGAGGGCGCCAGGTTGGGGAAAGCTGATATAGAAAATGGATTACATAGTGGTGTTATTAGCAACTACTAATGAATTAGAGAACAATGGACTTTGCAAGTTTGGGGCCTGCCCTGTGGTGCTTTATTTATTTATATTTATATCCAGCTTTTTTTCCCCCTGCAAGGAACCCAAGGCAGCTTACATAATCCTCCTCCTCTCCATTTTATCCTCATAATGACCCTGTGAGGTAGGTTAAGCTGAGAGTCAGTGTCTGGCCCAAAGTCATCCAGTCAGCTTCATGGCTGAGTGGGGACGAGAACCCAGATCTCCCAAGTCCCAGTCCTACACTCTAACCACTACACCACACTGGCTCGCTCATGGTTTTTACTACAGTGGACTGATTCCTTCTGGTGATGAAAGCAGAGTAATGGTATGGAAATGCACTGTGTTTCAGAATGTCAGCTTGAAGCAATTATCTGGTATTAGCCTGCAGTCACTCAGAGCCAGGGCTGTCAGTCTCTTTCTCACTCACTCGTCATGCAAAAAAGAAAAATAAGAAGATAAATAAATAGTATTCTTCCCCCCCCCCCGGGAAATGAATAAGGGAACATGAGAAGACCTGCTATTATGGAGGTGAGCTGCTGACTGTGAATGTGCAGCGGGTGAAACTAGTAGAATTGGTGTCGGGACCTGGTGGCACAGCTGTGGGGGTTATTAGGGGACTGTTGGTTTCCCATTGCTGGACCAGGAAAAGCACCTGTACAGGATGCTCAGACCCTGCAAGGATGAAGGCAAGTAGGATTTGCGCTGAGTAGTGCAAGGTGATACAGAATTCTCTAGTGCAGGGGTGGATATAGGCAGCTCTATGGTGCAGGAGGGTGACAAAGTATCCTCCTGCAGTATAGAGCCCAATGAAAGCAGACCTGAGCATCTTTCACAGATTTCCGTGAGAGGTCAAGGAGCTGGATCAACTCCCCTATGAGGAAAGGTTACAACATCTGGGATTGTTTAGCTTACAAAAAAGGTGAGTAAGGGCAGATATGATATAGGTGTACAAAATTATGCATGGTATGGAGAAAGTGGATAGGGAGACATTTTTCTCCATCTGTCATAATACTAGAACCTGGGGTCATCTCATGAAACTGATTGGGGAGGAGATTCAGGACAGATAAAAGGAAGCACTTCTTCACACAGCACATAGTTAAACTATGGAATTCACTTCCACAAGATGTAGTGATGGCCACCAATCTGGATGGCTTTAAAAGGGGATTGGACAAATTCCTGGAGGAGAAGGCCATTGGTGGCCACTAGTCCTGAATATGCTTCCTCCAGTATCAGAGGTCATATGCCCATGTACACCAGTTGCTGGGGGTTTCCAGTGGGCAGGTGGTTGGCCACTGTGTGAACAGAATGCTAGACTAGATGCACCCTTGGACAGATCCAGCATGGCTCTTCTTATGGTCTTAGAGGTAAGATAGTCATCTGCTGAATACACAGGGATTCCGACCCAGACTTTTGAAAGTTAAGGACTCAAAGCCCTGGGCCTGGATGGACGAATCTGTAAGTTTCAGTTTCTCCCACATAAAATTTTGGCAGGAGATCCCAGGTTCAGTTTTAGCATCTCCAGTGAAAAGGATCAGGTAGCAGCTGATGGGAAAGACCTCTGCCTGGGACTCTGGGAAGCCACTACTAGTCTGAGTAAACAATACTGGGCTAGATGGACAGATCACCATCTTTATAAGGCAGCTTCCTCTCATTTGCTTTCTCTGAAGATCCCCCTTTAACTGGGATTTGGAATTCAGAAGTACCAGATGGCTGTATTTTATCACAACCCAGGCAAATGTTGGCCTTTTACCTGTTCCTTCTCATGCTTCTCAGGTCCTCTGCATTGATGGTGTTGCCTAAGAGATGTTTGGAAGAGAGGCAACTAAAGAGGAGGGTGCCAAAATATGATCCTAAATTTTCAGGGATGTGTGAATCAGCAAAACTCAAGCTTGCCAAGGTTTTCTAAATTCCTTCTTGAAGCTCGTTCTGACTCAAGTCCGTATCAAATTGGAAGCTTTGTTTGTTTCCTTTTTGCATGAAAATCCATGCATATTTGTGTGTGTGTTTTTCCCAATGTATGCATCAATTGCATACACATGCAATGTACACATTTTTCTCCCATTCATTAAAGCATTTTTATGTGCATTTTTCAAATGTATGCATGCTGTTGGATGCATTTTTTGGGTCCACAAATTACACTGTAAGCTCAGAAATGGGTGGACTTCGACCACAGATTGTGTCTGAGTCTGTGTTCAGTCTGGAAGGTGCAAACTGGGTAAATCCAGTTTGTCAAAAACAAACTGGAACGAATTTTTCATACATCCCTATAAAAGCACCAAGTTCACCTTCCTGAGTCCAGTGCTCTGTCCTAGTGGTGAACTCTTCTTGGTGTTCATGTGTGCATCCTCTAGGTGAGATCTGTCATCACTTGGAGCTTTGACCCTACCATGTTTCTTCTTGGGTGGGGGTGACCTCCCACTGAGCAGAGTTTTTCTCAAGAACAAAGTCCTTTGTTATGGCCAAACAGGTTGCTGCTGTGATGCCCTGCATATCATCAGCTCGAAACTGTTTCCTATGTTGTTTGGGTAATGTGATGGATGTTTCTCTCCCTGCCTTCTTGGTGTTCAAGCCAAGATGCAGAAATGCAAGTTAAAAGGTGATTAATCTTCCCTAATGGGATTGTTCACTACAAGCAGGATCTCACCCTCCATGTCTTTGTTAGCCTTGACCGGAGCTTGCATTACCTCAGACTATGTAATAGGTCATTTATAATGAATACAGAAAGAGTGGGGGAAGAGGAGGGCCATTTGGTCAAGTATCTGCTGCACTTGGGGCATTTGGACTTAATCACATTGTCCAAGTGATTCTGAGCTCTAGGAGGTGTTTAATTGGGTGTACAGTGAGGTATGATAATATCCAGACTGCTGCAGAATGTTGCATCATTTTATGCCACTAACTCTAGCTGAGGTACACTTCTCACATTCTTATCATTTCTCTCTGGTTTGCAATATGATCTGGCAAAGAAAAATGGGGCATAAGCATTCCAAATTCAGGGCTGACAATTGCTGCAAAAACATAGCTGGGACAATGAGCTCTTTGTGGACACAAGTCCATGTGTGATCAAGAAGAATCCTGGTCCGGAATAATGGGAGTTTCAGTTCAACACATCTGAAGGGCACCATGTTAGGGAAGGCTGATTGGCCAGAACTGGTATAAATGCTAGGATCCCTGGATGCCTTGTCCTTGTCTGGATCAGAATCATTAGCCTACTGCCCTTCAGGCTCTGACTGCATCCCAAACTCTCAGCTCCATCTTTAGCTCCTGAGCTCAGGGCCATATTCTGGGTATGGATTCGGGTACCACCGACTAGAGTCTTAGCCATGATTCTTCTTCCTAGCACAAAGTGAAATGGACAAACCTCATCCATCATATGGGGTGGTGGGAGGAGGACAGAGTATGGATGTGTGCAGATCTCGTTCGGGGGATGGCCGTCCAGTGAACTCACCGGGCTTGACCCCCCCCCCAAGCTCCGCTCGACCTACCTGCTTCCCCAGCTCGACTCGTGTTCTCCTGAGCCGTGCCGGAGAAGCGACTTCCAGGTTCCCTCTGGAGCGCTTTTAAAATAGAAAATGGCTTAGGATATGTTTAAAACGGCCATGATTTGTGCAAGTAAGTACACAGATTGGAGCTGCTTTTAACGTATCATGCCATTTTCTACATAAAAAGTGCTCCAGAGGGAACCTGGAAGTCTGGCAAGCGTCTTGGCTGGCGCCCGCTTTTGGTTCGGCTCACCAGATGTGGCGGCAGCGCTTGCTGAGCACACTGCAAGTTGGGTGGTAGGAGGATCGCCCACCACTAGGACAGAGCCTAGCCTCCAAATGAAAAGTAGCAAAAAAAGCATTGCAAAATGGAGGTACATTCTAGTGGGGAGCTGTGGGTTGTCACCAATCTTGTTTTTAATAAGACTAGTTGAAAACTCCCGGGTTGGAGCCCTCTTCACAAATTCACAAGATTGCATGCCCCACCAGCTCTGTTCCATATGCCTGTGTGCTGAGTGTGGACCTCTAAAAAGGGAAGCCTATATATGTGTACAGCTGTGCGTGCGTAGGCTTCAGTGTGTTTGGAAATTCTGATCGCACAGATGCCTACATGTGTAGACTTCCCTTTTCAGACTGCTAAACTCAAAATGCAGAAGTCGGAGGTGGGGCTGGTGGGGCATGCAGTGTTTTGGATGAGCCCAGCAAGTGAGGTCCTGTTCTGCCTCCACCTAGTTAGCCTACAGATGGAGGCTAGTTTGTGAAGAGGCATAATGAGAGAACACAATGCCTTCAAAGAGGGATGATGGCCCCGTGATGAAGCACATGTTTCACATGCAGAAGATCCTGGGTTCAATCCTTGGCATCTCCAGGTAAAGCTGGGAAAGACTCCTGACTGAAACCCTGGAGACCCACCTCTGCCAGCCAGTGTAGAGCAGGGGTGCTGAACCTCAGGCCCGCAGGCCAAGTCTGGCTTGCCTGGGGTTCCAATCTGGCTCTCTGCAGTTCCTCAGAAGGTTGTGCCCCCTTCCCTCGGCCCCACCCATTTTCCCCGACCACTGATCATTTTGGTGGTTTCCTAGCTTTTACACAACTTTCCCCACATTCTAACTGGCTAAAATGCCTCTCCTAACGCTTAGGTAATGGCTGTAAGAGCTTTACCCTAAAATATGCTGGTTTGTTTGGTATTTTGGCCCTGTGCTTTTTGACTGCAGGCCCACCCTCCACTGGAAAGTGGCCCCTGAGAACTTCTCTGAAATTGAATTCTACCGTCGGGCTGAAAGTGCTTCAACACCCTTGCTGTAGACAATACTGAGCTGGATGGACTAATGCTCCTATGTTGCTAGAAGTGGGAAAGAAAAGGTCACAACGTGAGCCAGGCACAGGGAAGAGGAATTGTCACTGGTTCCGAGTGATGTCAATAGCACTATCCAGTGGAAGACCAACCAGGACACTCACTACATCCCATACACTCCATCTCAATAACATTGGATGCACTGACTTGGCTGTGACAGCCGGTGCTAATGGTGGTGGTGGGGCAAATGTTGCAGATGTTGCAGTTTGAGCCCTGGAGAAGTGTGATTCTCCCTGCCCCCGCACCCAACTGAAGACATCTGGCTTCCATTTAGCAAATGAGTAACAGCTGCACATTTACTGTATACACACACATGCACACACAAATTCCAATCACATGGAAAGGCACACTGTTGAGAAAAAAAGTACTTAAAACTGCAATTTTCTCTGCTTGGTTAAAGAGAGAGAGAGAAAGGGGGAAGGCAGGAGTGATCAAGGAGTTTGTTCTCAGGAACAATTAGGTGCAGAGAGGTTGGAAAAGTGACTAAGATGTGAAAATTAACAGCCAAGGTTAGTTTGATTAGCAACACAGAGGTGTTCTAGAAGAAGTTAATCCCAAGATCTCACTGTGGCTCATCTACTGCATAATGTAAGAGGCTAAAAATAAAGCGAAGGTTCATCAAGTGCAACTTTGTGGTTAAGAGTGGGGAACTGTGTGGAGATTAGGATAAGGGACTTTTCTTATATTGTTGGCTCCTCTGATTCTCATGGGCTTTCGTTCTCCAAGTGCACAGAAGGGATAGAGTCCTACTGGGAAACAGGAATGGAAGGGCTTTGAAGTTGCCATCTTTAGCTAAACACAGATCAACATCTTTCAGGAATGTTTGAAGAAACCAAAAAAGGGGACAAAAGAAGATACTATTTTGCATAACATTTGCATGTGCTAATTTATATGCATCAATGCAAATTTAGGAATAATAACTATAATTTAAATAGAAATACAGTGCATCTCACTATAGTGGGAAAGACTGACTAGGTGACCTGGTCAGTTGGAACATTCCTGGTAGGAACAGTTGAAAGAGCTGGGTAAGCATAGCCTGGAGAAGAGAAGATTAAGGGGAGACATGATAGTGGTCCTCAAATATCTGAAAGGCTGCCATGCAGAAGATGTAGCAGAGTTGCTCTCCGTTGCTCCAATGGGCAGGACTAGAACCAAGAGGTGTAAATTTCAGGGAAGCAGATTTTGGCTAAATACTATGAGAAACTTCCTGACAGTGACAGCTGTTCAATGGTGGAACAGATTGCCTCGGGAGGTGGTAGCTTCTCCTTCACTGGAGGTGTTTAAGCGGAGGCTGGATGGTCATCTATCAGGGATGCTGTAGCTGCACCCTGCACTGCAGAGCCTGCATTGAGCAGGAGGTTGGACTAGATGATCTCCAAGTTCCCTTCCAACTTTATGATTCTATGACCTTTATGCCTGCCCAGTCTGCGGCCCAGGTGCTAACTGTCAATGGGCAACTTCAAGGCCCCTGATCTCTCTTCTTATGGTTCTTTATCTTTAAACTGGACTTGGACTGGACAGCTCTTCAAATAGAGGATGTCTTGGAATAGAGGGCTATCCTCTGACAGCACTTCGAATAGAGGACTGTTCTCCGTAAAGTAGGACACGCGGCTACCATAGGTTTGAGAAACAGCAGCTGACAGTTTTGAGTAGAGAGTGCGTAGAGATTTTAGCTGGAGTTAGTTGAAACTGGTGGCCGGGGTGGGTGGGGTGTGGGGTGTGGGGTGTGGGTGCAGCCTTGCAGGGCTGCCCAAGTTGCTTTCTTGGGCTCTGATTTGAAGGGGGTGCCTGTTTCTTCCATTTGTGCTCTGCTGGTGTATTTGTAAATGAAGCATATATGAAAAAGACATTGTATATTCCCAGTGTTCTTGATCCTAAGGAAACTAAACCCCGCCATGTTGCCCACTGGATCTCTTGGTGGAGTAGGGAGCCTGTTAAAGTATATAGGGCTCACATTGTTCTGGTATCTGTGGGTCAAAGCTTGTTAGCATAGTTGTTTTCTAAAGACAGAGTGCAGAAGCCAGTTTTTCCTTGGGTTGCACAGGTTAAGAAGAAGTGGATTTTCAGTGGCAGAAAAGGAGAGAGCAGTGAAATATACGGGGAAGCTCCACTTTCTAGGAGTGTTTGCACGGTGGAACAATAACACTATAACTCAGGGTGCCAGTGAAGAGCTACTCAGCTTTTGAACCTAGAGAAAGAAGGACACCTCCATGCCCTTGAGTAGCTCCTTTGTAATTTAATAGGAGTCACAGAGCACCATTTAGCGGGGGGGGGGGGTATGTGTGTGATCATTGTCCACTAAATACCCCCAGCATCTCTTCCAGTGTCATATGGACTTAATGTCAGCAGAGGTCAAGGATGGAACAGACTCTCAAAACGAAACCCCAGGAACCAACGGCTCCATGCAGAGCAGATGGTGGGATAATGTCGGTAGAGGATGTCACCCTCCAGGAATGTCAGTGTCAAACATCTCACCAGCATAGGGCACTGAGTGTGATGGGAAGAGGAACGAGAGAGAGAGAGAGAGAGAGAGAGAGAGAGAGAGAGATCAAAGAAACAGGAGGTTAAATGAGGCGACTCTTGCATGGTGGTACCGTGCCACTCCAGAGCTCTGCCAAAGAGAAAGGTTACTTGCCTGCCACTTCATTAGGAGAAGGGGCGTCGCGTCAAGGAGCCTCATCTGTTGAGCAGACAGAGTGGATCCTAACGAAAGGAATGACAGATTAAGAACTGTCTGGGAGCTAATGTACTGTTTACTGCACTATAAATGGCCAGTGTTTTGGGAATGACAGACGAGGGGAAGCGACACCCGGGTGGGAGGGGAGCTTTCTTAGCTCCTGCTCTGAAGCAAACTGCAGTTAAGAAGGAGAAATGCCCGGCCTCCGTTGGTTTCCCTTCCTCCTGCTGCATGAGCAGAGGTTGTATAAGAGACCAATAGAAAAAAGAAAGGGTCTAATACAAAAATTTGAAACCTGACAACTTCCTCCGATAAGACAATTGGTGTTTTGTTGAATCATTACTGTGATTTTAGGATTGGCTAAAATGTCCAGGTTTAAATGCAGGGTGGAATGGAGACTAAAGGCTGAAGCTCCATGCCTCCTTCTTTTCTTTCCTCCTACTCCAGCCTCTTCTCCCAGAAAGATGGGGCACTGCTTTACTAGGGCCTCTGCCCTGATGGTGGGGAGAAGCCTTCCTCTTTTCATGCATATTTCCAGATGTACGCATCAATTGTGCGCATCTTTGAAATATCTGCAGTCTTCTCCCATTGATTAAAACACATTTGTGCACTTCCCCCCCCCAAAAAAAGTACACATTTTTCATGTACATATATCAAATGTACACATGCTGTCAAACGCATTTTGTTTTGGTCCATGAATCACATTGCAAGCTTGGAAATGTACAGACTTCAACCACAAATTGTGTCCAAGTCCATGTTCTGTCAGGAAAGTGTGAATCCTGATCAAAAATGAACTGAAACGAATTTCTCATACATCCCTAGCTGAGGGAGCTTGTATTCAGCAGCAGTGTTCTGCCTTGACAGATGTTAACATGAGAGAGATTGTCTCCTGCCCAGCATGCTGTCTGCTTCTACTATTCCTCTGACTCCCTGCCTTTAAAGTATGTAATTTCTGTGTCTTTTTGCTAAGCCCAGATGTGGTGTGATCTGCTAAATGCCACTCTTCTTCTGAGCTCTGCACCATGTGCAGTAATGTATACTTATGGAAAATGGGCACCAGTACTCCCAAAACAAAACAGATGCTTCCTGCATGTAGGTGTTAACTCTATTCTGTATGAAGAAGAAGGTTCATTGAGATACAAGCAGCTGATCCTGCAGTCAGAGCCCAATTGCCTTTCGGGGAAAGTGTGATGACACTTTGATCGCAATCACATCCCTCTGTGTCACCTTTTCATTGAAAAGTGCTCTGCAGAGTTTCCACAATAGAGGGACAAGTTTATTTCTGCCTCTAGGATAGAAAGAAGCAGA
Source organism: Shinisaurus crocodilurus (assembly GCA_021292165.1). Lineage (NCBI taxonomy): Eukaryota > Metazoa > Chordata > Lepidosauria > Squamata > Shinisauridae > Shinisaurus > Shinisaurus crocodilurus. The sequence continues at coordinate 276,274,152 of CM037876.1, forward strand.
TTCTCTCCCCCCCCCCAGCCTGCAGCAAAGCTTTTTGGATTCTTCAGCAGAAGGGAAGACATGGAGAGCTACTAAAGCCACAGGGGGAAATTCAGGGAGGCAGGAGGTACTTTCCCCTTTGGGTAACTAACATATGGCTTCAAAATTCCTTGTGGCTTACCAGAAGCCATTAGGCATTTTTTTTAAAGCCATCAACATTTCCAAATAATGTGACGCAGCAAGATATATTAAATGGGCCTGTATTAATTACTAGGTTAAAATGATAATGTGTTTTTACAGCCTTTATACGTATCATTTGAAAGATTTGTGCTTCTAGGGGAGCAGGGTTGTACCCAAAGGAACCCCTATGTATTTTGCAATAATACAAAAGGACTAGCATTTTAGGATTGTTGTTGTTGTTGTTGTTGTTGTTATTATTATTATTACCACCCTTTACCCAAAAAATATCAGGATGGTGTAAAAAAACAACAACCCCAAGATGGTCATATGATCCTAAAATGCAATAAAAACAAAACAGAATACAGTCATAAAACAATTTGAAAGACAGTAAAATATAAGAGGACAGACAGACTATTGAGCTAAAATGCCCAGACAAACAAAACAGATTTTAACCTGGCTCCAAAAAGATAGTAAAGTTGGTAGCAGTAGAGCAGTCAGACTTCTATGGAGAGGGAGTTTCACAAATGGGCTACCATAACAGAGAAAGTGATTTCCTGTCTTAACACGTAATGTATGGTACGTTCTTTAAGGAAAGCCTCAACAGGAGCTCTTAAGATACAGGCAGGCTGGCATGAGGAGTGGTGCCCTTTAAGGATTTTGGGGGTGCCTTAGGCCCCTTGGCTTTCAGTCCACGTGAGATCATTTCTCAGGCTTGCCTCAAGCCAGGTGATATTTCTGGATTAATCCTTGATTCTATACACTGAGAGAGTTTTGTTTTAAACAGTTAAGTGGGCCTGAGCATTGGGTATGCATGCCTTACATATAGATGGTTTTCATATATAAGTCGCTGATAGTTTGACATATGTTGATAACAGTGCTTTGGCTCTTCTGATAGATGGAGAAATGATTACAACAAATGCTCTTAAAATACATAGCTTTTCTGCCATTTAATCTTGAATGGATTCAAGAGCAGAGATATTTAAACTTAGAATTGCCCTGTGACATCTGAAATGGAGACCTTAAACCAGTGTTCTCCAACCTTGGCGCTGGCTGGGACATGCTGGGAGCTGTAGGCCAAAAACATCTGGGGACCCAAGGTTGGAGAAGACTGCCTTAAACCTTAAAGCTCTGGACAGAATCCAGTGCAACACTACTGCTAACATACCGTACATTGTGCTAGTGTAAACAACTTCGGGTACAATGCTAATAGCCCTTCCTGGTGCGACAGGTTTCCCTGGGAAACCCATCATGCCAGCAAGCACGATTGGTGTAATTTGCATTAGCGCTACTGATGTCACACTGGATACTGCCCTTTATCTGCCCTTTGGCCATTTCTTTGGAATGCATTTCCACCACTGTGATATCTAGCTCTTCACTGCATGGAGAGTTTCCTTGCAAGCCCAGGACATCCGATAGCTTAGATGTGCTGCCAGGTGGGGTGGGGGAGTGCAGCACATGAAAGCAGACTGGGCACAGATAAGATAACTTGTAGGCCAGGGGTGTTGAACCTCTGTCAGACCAAGGGCCAGATTGGTGTAGTGTGGTGTGGTGTAGTGGTTAGAGTGTTGGACTAGGATTCGGGAGATCCGGGTTCTAGTCCCCACTCAGCCATGAAGCTCACTGGGTGAATTTGGGCCAGTCACTGACTCTCAGCCTAAACTACCTCACAGGCTTGTTGTGAGAATAAAATGGAGAGGAGGAGGAGGATTATGTAAGCTGCCTTGGGTTCCTTGCAGAAGGAAAAAGGGCAGGAAAAAAATGGCTGTGAACTCCCCAGAGAGCTTTGACTATCGGGCAGTATAGAAATGAAAAAAAAAAGGAATAAGAAATAAGAATAAGGATATAAATGTAATAAAGAAAGAAAGAAAGCTCTAACTGCCAGTAACAACACTTTAGGAGAGGCATTTCAACCTTTTAGAATGGGGGAAAACTGCACAAAAGCCGGGAATCCACCAAATAATGGGTGGGTTGGGAAAAGGGGTGGCGCCAGAGGAGGTGGGCATGGCCGTCTGGGGATCCTGAGAGGGCCAGATTGGGACCCCAACAGACTTGGCACCCGGACCTGAGGTTCTGCACCCCTGGTGTAGAATATGGCCCTATTCACAAATTAGCCTTTGCACATAGGGCTCATGCATGGAAGCAGAGTGGAACTGCTCCTGGCGTCCCACCCACAGCGTTGCATGCCCTGCCAGTCCCAGCCCTGGACATCCACACCTTCAGCATGGACATCTGCAGAGGGGCATCTACATGCAAGGCACTGCTCATGTGTAGCCACCATTTGTACATAGACATTGGGGCAGGGCCAGCCGGGTGAACAAAGTTCTTGGTGGGCCCAGTAGGCATCGTCCTGCTCTGCCTCTATGCATTGCCCTTATGTGTGGAGTCTACATTTGTTAATAAGGCTGTGCTATCACCCTACAACTCATCGCTGTAGAACTCAACCAGGCATTTCCCACTCAAGCACCATTAGGACAGTTTCCAGCGTTACTTCTACTGAACCTTATCTAAAGAATATCTCTCTGTGTGTGATGAGTGGCACTGCCATTTTACAGGGGTTAGGTGCGTGTCTATTCCATGGCATTCAGAAAATCCCTGGAAGTGGGGCTCCACGTGTGTGTGTCCTGGGACTGTAGGGATGTAAGGATTTTGTTCAAATCTGTTCTTTGTTTCACAGATTGGCAGGTGTCGGGACTAGCTCCCCTAGCCCCTCAAGTTCCGACTCCCTAATTCCAAAACAACACTGGTCAGATTCCATGGGAATGGATTCTGAAACGGAAGGGGAGGAGGAGTTAGAAGAGGAGTTGGGAGCAGAGCCACTCATGGTTGATAACACTGACCCAGCTGCTCTGTCAGGGCTGCAGCCGGAGGAGGGGGAAGTAGAATCCCTGGGGAAAGAGCCCCCAATGGGAGAGGAGGAAGAGCTCCTGATGGGGGGGGGAAGCCAGCCTCTGTGACAGATCCTCATGAGCGACGTTGGTTGAGGAGGCAGGAACAACTGACATCTCTTCACCACTCTGCTCGGTTGGCTAAAAATACTTTTGACCCGCCCTAGGGGTGGTGTGGGTTCTCTGGTTTGAGGTAGGGAACGCGTGAAACTCCTCAGTGTGGAATCAGCTGTTGATCATTCTTGACCTCCCATTGACAGGATAGAGGATCTTGAATTACTTTCTTTACTTTTGTGTAACATTTTTCTGCAACCACCTGAGTTGCCCTGCTTTTTATGCAATAAAGCTTTACAAAGAACCCCGTGAGCTGTGTCTGACGTTTTGGCTGGAGGGAGGGGAGTAGGAGTGCGAGTGAGAGACACAACATCAGGTGTCTTTCATTCCATTGTATGGTCTAAGGATGTGCAAGGAATCCATTGGGGGGGGGTGAAAGTCTGATGGATTTTCCCGACTCGGCCCTCTGGATTCCATTCTGCTTCCCCCATGCTGTCACCAACTCAATCTGACACAAGTCAGATTTCTGCATTTAAAACGGGCTGGATTTGCGTGAGTTTACTTTAAAAATTAAAAAAAAGCTAAGGAAATTTGCACAAATAACAGAGCCTGAAATTTGCACAAAGAATTTGTCATTGTCACTTTTGTCTAGTTCGGCATCGCTCCTACAATTTTCTGCTAGGGTTCCATGAATTGTGCATAACAAATAGACACGTTTTTAATTATTATTTTCAGTTATTATTTTTCAGCTCCCGTGATTTGTGCAAACTGGGTCATGGTTTTTTAGTCTCTTCCCCACCCCCTGTTCTTCCCACCAATATTATGCATGCGGTTTGGTTTTGTTTTTCCTTTTTTTTAAGCTCAGGAAATTTGCACAAACTGTGGGGCCTTGAGCTCTTGTGAGATGACAGCCTGAAAAGGCCCAGTAGGACACAAATGCAGCAAATGTTGTGGTCCTGGTGTAATGTCATCTTCCACTCGCTCTCTTCATAATGTTAGGGACAGAATGTGCTTAGGGATAGGCAATTTCACTTGATACCACATCCATATTTTTTTTAAAAAAATGCAAGTTCTCTCCTGAATATGAAGAACTTTGTGAATTTTGGTAAGTTCCTTCCTATCACAAATGAACTGAACTGAAATTCTCACCCATTTGCACCAGGCAAATTGAATAGGTACAGTTATTCCCAGCATGGAAAAGACCATGATGTACATGCCGGCCATGTAGCTATTAAGATGAGGAGCCTGTCAGAAAAAAAGAGGTGGTGACCCTAATTCAGCATCGCAAACGTGGCTGAATATAGAGGAATTGAAACTCAGACTTTTAAGAGCAAAGTATTCAAAGGCCTGGACCTGGATGGATGAAACTGTCAGTTTCAGTTTCTCCCACGTTCATTTAAAAAAAAATAATAAAAAAAAATATCTCAAGTTTATTTTGTCCAGAATATGAAGAACTTTGCAAAGTTTGATAAATTCTTACCAAAACTGAACTGAATTGAACTTCTCATCCATCCCTATGTTTCTGGCATCTCATTGGGCTCAATACATAGTTGCCTAACAAAGGGTATTCAACTATAACAAGCCAATGAAATAGACATATTTTGCTCCATAAAAGATGGGAAGAGGTGGGAAGTGAAAAGGGCAAAGGCAACAGTGAGCAACTTCAGCAGCTAAAGAGGAAAGAAATGGAAAGACACAAAACCTGGCAGGAGTCCAAATGCAGAGTGAGTTGTTTTGGGATGCAGAGGCAGCTCATGGAAGAGGAGAACTGGGCACTTGGGACAGCTGCTAAAGCAACATTTGAGACAGGGGGCCCACAAAGCGCTTTGTCATCATTTATCGAGAACTTAAAAATATGGGGTGGATAAGGACATATAAATTGGCAGCAGATTGTGGTTTATGGTAATGACAGTCCCAGAGGAGCATCTCTCTCTTGGTGACATTGAAGTAAATTGCATTGCTCAAGATGTATACTAAGGATGGATAATGAGATGTGTGCACAGGGTAGAAGAGATTGTGGGTTTTATAATGCTATTGAACTACCGGAGATGAGTGTGTGGATGCGTCTTTGAGAAAGCCAAGTGGCAGGGGGGAAGGGAAGGGAAGGGAGGAGTGTGGCAATTTGGATGCAAAGCTCAAAGGATGTATTCTGGCAATTCAAAGAACCCTGGCTGGCCCTATGAGCTCTTTTGTGTGTGCATGGGCTTTCACATACACACCAAGGATTCCCCATCCCCCCCCCATTCGATTGCATTAGAAATAGCTATGATGCTACTACCCTGAGTTTGGGTTCAGCTTAGGGTCAAACTACACATTACATCAATTGCAAAGCTTGTAGCTGAGGATATATGGGGTGGGTTAGGATTTTAACATTATACTGTTTTAAGTGTATTTTAATCTGTTTTGTTTCATTGTAAGCTGTACATCGCCCAGAGTGGCCGGGTACCGGCTGGATGGGCGATCTAGAAATACAATACAATAAATAAATATCGCTCTAAAGCAGGGGTGGGCAGCTTGTGGCTCTCCAGATGTTTTGGCCTACAACTCTCATGATCCCTCACCATTGGTTCTGCTGCTGGTTAGGAGTTGTATGCCAAAACATCTGGAGAGCCCCATAAACTGCCCACCTCTGCTGAAGAGTAAAGGTGCATGGGCCCAGTTCAGATCAAGACCACCATGCAAAACTGAGAGGGTTTTTTTTTTTTAACCCTTCCCACCCAAGTAATGGGGGGGGGGAGTTTAATCCTCCCCTCCTGGTGTGTGATGGTCCCAAACTGAATCAGGCCATGCGCACTTACTCTAGAGGAATATATATATATATATATATCCCCAGCTACATGCTACACAATTAATGAAAGATGTAGTTTGAATCGTACCTAGTAGCATAAGCAGTTGTTTTCATTGATAGGAGGAAGTCTCAGCAGCCAGAAGGGATTTCTTCCAGAAACGTGTGTGTGTGTGTGTGTATGTGTGTGTACACGGGGTGTGGGGAAGTCCTGCTGTGCACATGAATCTCCACAAAGCACTTTGGATTAGGAATCAGCAAGGCTCAAGCTCATGAGTTCCACCTCAAAGCTCGGTCTGCCTCACTGCCAATCCTGATTACGAGCTTCCACCCACCCACCCCCTCTTCGAATGGGACAAATACACATTTGGCTGTGCATTGACTAAACTGTGAAAGTGCATATCTTTCAAGATGTGGCTTTTGAAAGTGCATGTTTTTCTAAAGTACGCATCTTGCAAACAAGCATTGCAAGCACTCCGGGAGTGGATCAGGGCCAGTGATGGGGCAAGAAGGTCAAATAATGATGCAAATCAACTCACTCCCCCCACTTTCTCCCCCTAACCAGTGATTTTGTTTTATGGTCACCTTTATTCTCATACCATGGAATTATGTCTGTTCAGGTATAGGTAGGGATGGATGGAGCCATCAGTTTTGGTTCCTCTCAGTTTATCATCTTTCTGACATTCCGTTCATTCTGTTCCTGTTTCTGCATCAGTTTGCAACTTTTTTAGAAAAGTCCGCACAGAAACTTTTATGTACACATTTTTGTACACATTTCTTCTAATATGCACATTTTTGGTAAGCACTTTTGTTTAATATGCACACCAGAAAAAAAATTCTTGATGCAGTCATACATATGATCAGTGGAGGCTGGTGACTCATATTTTGGTGGGGCTCCTATTCCATTGCAGGTTTTATTTGGAGCTTTATAGGAGCTATCCATGGTGGTGGACCTATTTTGGGGATATTAAGCACCATGGATAGCTCCTATAAAGCTCCAAATAAAACCTGCAATGGAATAGGAGCCCTACTGAAATAGGGGTCACCAGCCTCCACTGATCATATGATCACACCAAGATTGCTCATTTTGTGTGTGTGGCAAGGTTAAAGAGTTTTCTTAATGCACATTGATAATGCGGGTGTGGGGAAGATGCAAATGAACCGAAGAAACTGAAAGGTGTAGCAAACTGTGCGTGTTCCTATTTTGTAATTGATTTTAAAAAAATAATAATCCTACAAATTAAACTGGAATTCAGCAGGAGTGGAATGCAGGGCAGAACAAATCAACAGAATGATTAATGGAGTAGAATGGCAGAAATCCACTCACTGTTCCTTGGTATTCCTTATCATTGTTCCCCTCCAAAGTGCCAACCGGCTTGCTATTTCACATAGTGCTGGGTCATTGCTCAAAATACTAGGCTATGCTCCTAGCATCATGCTCTTAGTCATGTTGATGGTGGGAACTGGCCCTCCTTTCATCACTATCCACCATGCACACAGGCAAGGGACCAGCATGTCTTCCATTCTGCAGCTTATGAACAGACACACTAAATGTTCCCTGCATATATGTTCCCCTTCCACCAGCGGGGTAGTCTATCCACTCTGGGCCCCAGTCTGCACTTTAAATGTGCTATCCATGGTGCTGAACCTATTTTAGGGGTGGGGTTCAGCACCACAGATAGATTCTTACAAGTTCAGACTGAAACCCGGAGTGGATACACCACCCCACTGACATTGGAGCCACCAACCTCCACTGCCTTCAGCATAGTGACCTCCTCCCCCAATGACAATCTTTCTGTGTGTCTGGAAGCCACAAAACAGAATGAGCATTTCTTTTTGATACATGGTACTCTTAAGCTTAAACAGGTTATAAGCTGATGATGTCATGGCAAAAGAGGTGCAGAACTCTCCTTCTTTTTGAAATGTGCAAATGACTGTGGCTTTTATATATGGATGGGGAAGTTTGGTTCACATTTTCATGCGAAGTTACCTAAGTTTACACTTTTGAACCAGTTATTGAATGGAAACTCAGCCATCTTCCAAAATGCACACTTTTACAAATTTTGCAATGGAATTTTCCAGTCAAAAAAATGTGTGCAAGAGAGCTAAGCAGGGTCAGGCCTGGTTATTACTTGGATGGGAGACCCCTCCTCTAGTTTCCTGCATTGAGCAGGGGGTTGGACTCGATGGCCTTGTAGGCCCCTTCCAACTCTATGATCTAAGAGCACTAAGAGCACTAAGAACATATGTTAGGGGATAGTGCAAACAAAAAAAGTGTATATTAGTTAAAATAACATTAAAAAATGCCTAGTATAATGAAAATTGTTAGCAAAAGATATGTATATTAGACAAAATTGCATACAAATGTGTACAGGTTTACATGCAAACCTTTTAAAAACAAATCTCAATGTTCTGGATGAACTGAACATAAGATTAGAAAAATGAGAAACTGAGAGAAATCGAAATTGACAGATTCATCCATCCTAACCTTTATATATGCTTCTGGTTTTTGTCTTGTTGCAATCTGTGCCTTCATGTGTATACTGTAAGAATGTCCAGAGGAAAACGTGGGTGGGTGGGTGGGTGGGTGTCACTGAGGTTACTTGCTTTTCTTCTTTCCAACCTCCTGCACCCAGATTCTGAATGCAGAGAAATTCTTCACCTCCAAGTGCATGTCATCTTAAAGCTGACTTTCTCTAAGCACAGCCAGGCAGCCTCTGCCAAGGCCGGCTGGAGTAAATTCTCTCTGTTTGACAGCTGATGAAGGGATGGAGGATTTATACCTTATTTGAGTTCCCATACATCACCCTTTGTGTCGCTTGCTTATGATGGCCTTGCCAAAAGATAAAGAAGTGCAGGACGCTCAGTATGGGCCATGGTGACAGGCCAGGGACAAATGTCTCTGTTGGGTAAATTGATTTGAATGGCTCTAGTGAAATATCAAGCAAGGCTGAAAATATGATTGGGTTTAATGATCCTGCCTGCATTGTATCCCACTAGAATTCCAAATGGCGGACAAGTTAATTAAAGTCACGAATACCAGTGGGAACAGAGGGAGGACATAATAGGTAGATATGAATATGTGTTGCTAGAGCATCTATCTATTAACTATATCTGTCGGTCTATCTAAAAGTTATTTTTCCTGCTATTTCCGATGTAGTGAGTTTCCTATGAGGCCAATAAATATCATTTGTAATTTATAGGGTGTTTATCCAGGTAAAACTGTGCAGAATATTTTTTCCAGCCCCCAGAGTCTAACAAGCAGAGACCTCGAGGCATAAAAATGCAAAATGAAAAGATGGAGAGCAGACAAACTGTTTATTCTCCTCTGGTGAAATTTAGTGCACATAAAACTTAATACGGTGTTAAGAATGGAACATTCATTTTCTGTGAGCAATGGAAGTTTGTGGCCACACCAGTTGAGAGTTTGAAAGGGGAAGTTAAAGTTGTTGCTGTTTAATTAGAGGATAAGAATAAAAAATAAAGCAGGGGTATCTTTATGTGTGTCCCCAACCCTCATCCTTGGTTGTGGCCCAGATGCTGGATTTGTCTGTAAAGTCATTTTGGTTGTTAGTTTTTAAAGATAATTTTGGAAAATTATGCATTTGAGGTCATCTGCACCACATATTTTACATCGCCGCTGCATCTTTTGAACATTATGTACTCAAGCCCCTCCTCACTCAGCAGAGTATCATGAGAGAAATTAAGGATTTTTTATAGTGGGAGAAAAATGTGGGTCAAGAAGCCATGGTTTCTCCAAGTGACAATACCCTATGGGAAAGAGGGGTGAAAATCTCAGTTCAATTCAGTTTTGATAAGAAATGACCAAAATTCATGAAGTTCTCTATCTTCAGCACAAAAAGAACTTGAGTTGTTTGGGGGGTGGGGTGGGAATTGAAGGTGGGAGAAACTGAAACGGACAGATTCATCCATCCATCCAGGCCCAGGGCTTTGAGTGCTTATCCTCTTCAAAGTCTAGGTTTGAATTGCTGTGCACTCAACCATGTTTGTGCTGAATTAGGGTTGCCACCAGGGCCGGCGCTACCGCTAGGCAGACCCAGGCGGCTGCCTAGGGCGCGTGGCGGAAGAAGGCGCAGAAACGCTGTGCTCCTTCCTCGCCGCCGGCGCGGTCTTGCCCCACCTGCCGCCTCTGCCGCGCCTCCCCGCCCGCCAGCCCGCTGCCACCGCCACTCCACCTCCCCCCCGCACGTGCCGCCCACCCGCCAGCCAGCCACCTACCTTCGCGTCGTTTCCGGAGCCCCGCCGGCGTTGTTTTGGCGGGAGGAACCAGGGCAACAGGGCTTAAACAGCCCTGTTGCCCTGGTTTCCCTGGCAAAAAAAAAAGCGCGGGGGTCCCGTCGCGTCAGCAGCCAGCAGCCAGCAGCCAGCAGCCAGCAGCGGGCGGGCGGGGGGGGAAGGTAGGTGGTGGTGGCGGCGGCGGCGCGGGGGGGTTGCAGAGCAGGGCTGCTTTGCTCCGGAGCCCCCCCCCACGGCACGAGAGGGGGGGCGCTAAATATAATTTGGCCTTGGGCGCCAAACAGCCCTGCACCGGTCCTGGTTGCCACCCCTTTTTCCCAACAGGCTCCTCATTTTTAACAGCTACAGGCAGGCACAACATGGTCCTCTCCATGCTGGCTGGGAATGGCTGCACCTATTGAATTTGGCTGGTTTGGGTGAGGATTTTGTTTCAGTTCATTTTTGATAAGTATATACCAAAATTCACAAAGTTCTTCATTCTTTGGGGAGAAATAACTTAAATTTTAAAAATTTAACTTGACTGTGGGAAAAAGCGAAAACTCCTCCCTAGAGTTAAACAAACCTCACCCCACACTTTCAAATGAACTTCCCAGCACACTTTCTATGAGTGTCTCACCAAGTGAGGCACAGTGATGACAAGGAAGGAAGGGGCCTTCTCAGCATTGGCTCCCCAGTTGTGGAAAACCCTCCCCAGAAAGGCTTGCCTGGTACCTGCCTTAATGTCTTATTTATTCATTCATTCATTCATTCAGTGTGCTGTGTACATAACTCTAGCTATGCTCAGGTGGGGCCCTAACTGTGTCCTTTGAGACAATCACTGTTTACACAATTCATGTCACTTGAAAAATTTAAGTGCCTGCTTTTGTCAGATATTTTTCAACAGTGAAACCAATGAAAATGCCATTCTCTCTTGTTTCTCCTGTTTGTTGCACAAGATACTCTGTTGGATGAAATTAAGAAATTTGATGGTGGAGCATCAGGTTGTCGCCTGCACAAAGAAAGAGTTTAAGGAGAACAGCGAAAGAAATTTCTCTTGGCTTGCAGCGATAATAGGTAGTATGACACTTTGGTTCAATGTCACGTTTAGAGACACAGTGTCAATCAATCATGCTTTATTGCTCCAACTTTGCTTAATGCAGGCCCATAAAATCAAAATGAAAACACAGCCACAGCCACACATACACAATAAAACTACAATACAGGAAATGCATCAGAAGCCAAACTTGCTGGCATAGCAAATGTTATGTTAATGCACCATGGCTGCTTATCAGCATTTAAAGGCACTTGCAAAAGTGTTTCTTTCTGCAAGAAATTTGGGCCCCAATCCATTGGGATGTTCTCCTCTGCAAGACCTGTGTGAATGAATGAGAGCTATAGTAGAGCATGATGGGGGGGGGGGACCTTTTGTGCTGGTTGTGAATATGCCCCCCGGCATTTTGATGGTACTCTCCCATAAGTCCACCAAATTCAAAAGCAAATGTCAAACTGGAATCAAACTGATGGGGAGCTTTTAGAGAACACACTGACGAGGCAGAGTAGCCCAGTAGTGTAGGTGCTAGACATTTGACCTGGATGCTTTCGGTTCAAATTCCTCTTCTTTGACTCACTTGCCCCAGTCTTGGAAGTAAAGGAGATAAAATTTGTAAAATCGCATGTATCATCATCACCATCTTTTGTTAAATTCTTCTTCATTTTCCTTTTGAAAATTGGTCATGAATAGAACATTATGTGATTCATTTTACAATTAGCTGTCTGCTTTTTGGCTTACTCACAGGCCATCAGTTGTGATGTGATATTATTATTACCATTTCCAAAGCGAACTGTGACTACAGCACAAGATGCAACACTGTCTGATGTTTGCAGATGGGACCAATTGGAATGGGATTTGCAGTGTAATATGCAGTGATATCCTATGGCACGGTAATTTGCAGTGGTATCCTATGCATGTTTACCCAGGAGTATGTCCCAGTGTGTTCCACAGAGCTTACTCTCTAGTAAGTTTTTTGTTGTTGTTGTTTTGTTTTTGTAGGATTGCAGCCTAAATGAGTATTAGGGTGCAAATCTATACTCACTTTCCTGGGAGAAAGCACCATGAAACTCAATGGGACTCACTTCTGAGTAGGCATGTATAGGATTTTGCTGTTAGTCCCTGCTAAATTTTGCTGGATTGTATAGAGTGGACTTCCACTGGCCCCGCCTTCTGGGGTCGGGGAGAAGTTTGCATGTGGGGGAGGGATGAAGAATCGGCCAGATGGTGTGCACCTATCCGATGTTGGTGACGATCTGTTCATTGAAGATCTGCGAAGGGCCCTGCTCACTTTTTTATCGGGCAGGTGGGGAAGATTCGACTAAGCGAAAGCTTGTCTCTCCCTGTGGCGGGAAGTGCAGAATTAGGCAGTGGGGCTTAGAGATATGGTGATCATCCAGTGGCACCTTTCAAGGTGACTGGCGGTTACCCGAGGCTTCCCTCGCTAATGCCTTGCAGCTTGGCAAGAGGGAGATTGAGCCACCTTTGGGGGTCTACCCTTGTCACCTACATTGGCTGTCTCATGGCACCAATGGGAGGCGACATTGGTAAGGCCCTCCAGCTCCACATGCAGTGCAACTGGACGGTGGTGGGGCATCCCGCCTCCGGTTCAGTTAAGATGCTTTGCTCAAAACTTGGTTTTTTTCCCCCGGCCAATGGCTGGAGTAGATTAGCACTGCACTTCACCCTTCACAGATCCTTAATTCAATAAATGTGGCCCTGATTTTAAACCATATATACTTGTGTCTGACTCTTCATTATCTCACCTATACACGCACAATGCCATAAATATGCACAGTGGTGCTGTGAGATAGTTGTAGACACTGGAGTTAATGGTCTTAGCCCCCTCCCCTCTTTAGATGGAAATGCAGGGGAGGCTGGTGACTCCAATGTCAGTGGGGCAGTGAGTCCACCCCCGTCTGTAGTCTGAACGTTTAAGGAGCTATCCATGGTGCTGAACATATTTTGGGGATAGGGGGTAGGGTTCAGCACCCTAGAGTTCAGATTGAAACCCAGAGTGGATACACCGCCCCACTGACATTGGAGCCACCAGCAGCCTCCACTGGTAATGTGTATGCCTCCCCTTACTTCAAAATGTGATATGCCAGCCCTGCTGCATCGGGGCGGGCGGGCGGCTCCTGCTCATTCTATGGCGTGGGAACACAGTGATCTGATCCAAGGCTCTGCCTTGACGGCACCACAATGAATATGCCTAGCAATTTATAGAACAAAGTTAGTATAAGTTCCCCATTGGACAGAAGTCATAATTGAAGGCTGTCAAGCTGCAAGTGTGTGCGTGCATCAGCCCCACTGATTTGAGTAAGACTTATGTACATGTAGCCGACTTATAAAGGTTTCCAGTTCAAGAATGTAAATCTTCCTCATTCAATCCATTTTTTATAAATATCTTTCTTTTAAAAAAAAAACAAACTTTCACCGTAACATTTATTACAAGGTCCCCTTCTTTCTCATTTTTACAGCGTTTATAGCATTATCCAATGTTATACTGTGAAATACGATTATTGAACAGCATAACAATAGTCTCTTCACCCTACTAAACATAACTGCTTTTCAGTGTCACAGTATGTAAACAACAACAACACCAAAATAAAGGACATACTGTATATTGTTATTTAACAGAGTAAACAGTTGTACAAAGAAGTGTGCCAGAATGAATGGCAATAGCAGTGTTTTAAAACAAATCTATACAGAAAGAGGGGGGGTACTGTTTTATATTGACAGCAAAGAGTCTTATATGAATTACATCCACATTGAAGTGGTTGATTGTATACGTAATAAATGGTGTCCAAGTGTTTTCAAAACCTCAGTTTGTTGCTTATCAAGTCCATTTGGCCATTAGAGTTACTTTCCAGCAATGTTGGTCTTTTAATTGAAGCTAATAAAAATAGAAATGCTTTCTGAGTTTAGGGTGGGCTAAGCTGCTATCTGGAATGAGCTATGGTGGGCCTATGTGTAGTATAGCTGTATTATGGACTGATAAATGGGTGTTCCTTCTCAGTCCATTGCTATTTTATACAATACCACTGAGGTGCATTTCAGAACGTTCAAGTAAGAGGCAGGTCTCTATTTATTTATTTTTTATTAAGATGTAACGAAATATTTCTATTCTGCGCTTCCCACCCAAACTGGGCCCTTGGGATGGCTTACAATCAAGTATTATAAAACAGTATAATGCAATACTCAAACAGCAAACCCAGAGCAACAGCATTTAAAAAAAACAACAACAACAACTAGAAAAAACCCACACCCACTACCTAGCAGCAGCAAAAAAAACAAAAAAAACCCCTCACATACATCAAGAGCAGTGCCATAAAACATGCATTGAAATGGTAGTGCATTAGGTAATGTTAGACTCTGGACTTAATGGTCTGGGGTGGGTGGGAGCTTGTTAGATGGTAATCTAAATTACCTCACTTATTTTAAAGTGTGGTGAGCCAGGCAGCGGAGCCTGGTGGCTCCAAAGTCAGCGAGGCTGTGTATCCACTCTGGATTTCACTCTGAACTTTTAAAGAGCCACCAAGATAGGTTCAGCACCATGGATAGCTTCTTAAAAGTTTGGAGTGAAATCCAGAGCGGATGCGTAGCCCCACTGACATTGGGGCCACCAGCCTCCACTGGAGCCAGGCCTGTTGCTCTAGGAGGTCCTCCTGCTCAGAGTGGAGCCCTGGACTTTTGCCCCAAAAGTCCTACCCTGGTGGCACCACTACATTCACACATATATATTTTTTAAACCTGCTTTCTGAATCACCCAGTAAGGTCGATAATGGTTTCCTGGGCAGTGAGTTCCATAATTCAGGTGCTGCTAACAAGAAGGCCCAATCCTGTGTGCTTACCGTTCACACCTCAATGGGTGGAAAGACACTTAAAAGGGTCTCTGCAGGTGACCACAGCATGTGGGCAGGTTTATGCCAGAAAGACCTCCATTCTATTCTAAGAACCTATGGGAAAGTGCCAAAGCTCGTTGGTAGAGCACACGTTTTGCAGGAATTGAAGCTGGCATCTCCAAATGAAATTATAAGTAGAATGGACTGAGTACAGGATCACTACCTGAGAATTTAGTGTCTGAAATCAGTAGTACTGCACTAGGTGGGCCAGCGATCAGCAGGCCCATATAAACATTCAATCTGGGATGAGATATATGCACGAGGGGGTGTCATGGTGATGCCTCCTCATCGTATCCAAATTCTATGCATTTGAACAAAGTATCATCTGCATGGCAGCCTGTATGTTATCACTACCCATAGTTTGGACTCACTGAGGTCAGGTTTGGTGCTGAGGGCAAGGTCAATGGATGGAATCCTACCCCCTCCTCATATAAACCTTACCCCTGGTTGAAATTCTGCACAGAACGAATAGCAGGCAGTTTCATATGCTTATGACCTTACAGTCTAAAGTGATATGTCTGCATTCCTGTGGTGAATAAATAAATGGACATCCATTAAATATTTGTTTCCTTTCCCACAGAAGCTCAACAGTTAATAAATGGTTCCTATTACACTTTCAGATCCACTAATGGAAAACTGTTAAAGAAGTGCAATGTATTATTATGAACTTATTATCTTACTGGTGCAAATCTTCTCGCTTAAGTGGAAGTGTTTCCAAGACACTTGGACACAGAGCAGTACCAATGCGGAGCTGGAATAAATAGGGCAGTAATGTATTTTTGTTAACTCCTGGTTAATTACTGCAGCAAAATAGCCTGTCAGGTCCAAACTCCTGCATCTTCCCCCCTCCCTCTCCATCACCCCAGTACTCCTGAAAAAGCTTTTCTTACAGCTGCAGAAATAGTAACTGAAAATAAATATACAATTTATCATAAAAGCTAATTAGAGCTTCCTTTTAAGAATGAGCCTGTGTGAAATCAGGAGACCAGCAGAAAATGGAATAGGAGTTGAAGATTTTTTTTTTAAAGAATGTTAACAACAGAGTCCTAATCAACTCTCTCTGGTTCAGTCTCCTTCCAAATAGATCCGATATGTATCTTGCCTTTCACCTCTCCTTGTTGCTTTCGTGAAGGACTGTCTTGCTAATGTTTGCCACATCATTTGGGCAATAGCCAAGGCCTGGCATGTATTGCAAACATCCATTCTTCCTTGGCAATTGACATTTTCTACACAGGACCAGGGAGGTCTTTCCTATGTCGGGTATTCCTAATCAATCATACAATAGAGTAGTTGGCAAGCCAATAGACAGTAGCTGCTTGCTAATAAGCCTGTGGTTTCCCAGAGATATTATATTAGTGACTCGAGGTTTGATCTGCCTTCAGTTATATTACTCCATAAGGTAATGTGGATCAGCCAGCCTTTCCTTCCTATGGTTTGAATCCAATCTTCATGTAAGCATAAGTCTACCCACACAACAGGACTTCCACTCAAGTGATGGGACTTCCCTATCTTCACCCCCCCCATGCTTGTCCCAAATCCTCTCCAGAGGATCCCCCCAACCCTCTGAAGCAGATTTGGGGACACATGTGGGGCAGTTCCCTCCTATTGGTGGAACAGCATCTTTGTATACAACCCCATGGGTACCTCCCACAGATATCAGCTTACTGAATATACACACTTTGTATCAGTTTTGAATTGCACCGCACATAAATTACTATATATATATATATATATATATATATATATTTATTTATTATGTGCATATTCCACCAAGGACCCCAGAGCAGTGTATATGACTCCTCAATCCCCATTTTATCCTCCTAACAGCTCTGTGAGGTTGGTTAGGCTGAGAGTTAGTGACCAGAACAGTGGTAGAACACATGCAGAAGTTCCAGGCTTCAATCCCTGGCATCTCTGCCTAGAACTGGAGAAAGCCCCTGTCTGAAATGCTGAGGAGCTGCTACCAGTCAGGACCAGTGGTCTGACTCAGTAGAAGGCAGCTTCATATGTCCATATGACTGGCCCAACATTACCCAATGAGTTTCATGGCTGAGGTGAGCAGGGAATTGAACCTGGGTCTCTCCAGTCCTTGTCTGATACTCCAGCCTTCCGTAACCACCACATATTGTGGACTTCAACTCCTCCCAGAGCCAGCCAGCATGGCGAATGGTCAGGAATAATGGGAGTTGTAGTCCAAAACGTCTGAAGGGCACCAGGTTGGGGAAGGCTTCTCTAAGCGCTCCATCGCACTAGCTGTCAGTGTGCAAGCTGTTTTACATGGGAAAGTGTATTAATATCAATATGTCAATTAGGAAAAGATCATAATATCTTCTGCTTCCATGTATTTCATCATAATTCTGCTTCCATTTATTTTGTTGTGTGAAAGTAGGGATTTGAACACAAATGTGAGGTGTGTGTGTGTGTGTGTGTTGGGGGTGGGGCCGCTTAGGTATCTGTACAGTACCTGAGTGTAATGTATGCAGCCCTCTGACTGAGTTTCTCAATGGTGCTGCAATCTTGCTAGAACTTTGTTTTGAGCAGCCTGTTGTCAGGTATGTTAACAGATAACTAATGACAAAAGATAGGAAGTAGGGAATTGAGGGGGGGGGAGGATACTAAAATCAACAAGCTAAATTTATGTTTAAATCCAATGCATTTTACATCCTTTGCTACTTTTATGCTGAACTTGTGTAAGTAGAGATAAGTCGTCTCCTGGATTAAGGGCGTCCTTCATGCTAGCTTGTACGTCCTAACCTGAAGATTGCACTGGCATCTCAAATATATGCATTTTAAGACATTCCAAAGCAGAGAAATTATTCCTGTTAAAGTGATTGTGTCTATGGACACACTGCTTCTTCTTATGTTTGGCAGCTTAGGGCAGAAGTAGGCAGATTTCAGGTTTGTTTTTTTACTAGAACCCCAAGATCCACCAACTGGAGCCTGGTGGAAAAGGCACACACTGAGAATTAAAGGATTCTGAGCCCAGGAATTTTGTTTGAGTACCAGAACTGAATGGGGCTCGCAGTCCTTCCACACAAAAATCCCCTTCTGCTTGACCAAAGCTTTCTTCGTTTCAGCAGTATAATTGGAAGGGGGAGATGTCATATTGTTGTTGCTATTGTTAAACAATTGGTAATCAGAAATCCTTGCTGAGCTACTGTAAATCACCCAGTAATCTACCAGTACATCCTGATCTATCTTCTGCCTACTTTTGTCTTAGGGCACATCTTTCTGCACTACACACCTGTATTTGTGTGTGTATGTGTGTATGTGTGTAATACAGTGTTCTCCAACCTTGGGTCCCCAGATGTTTTTGGCCTACAACTCCCAGCATGCCCCAGCCAGCTACGCTACGCTGGCTGGGGCATGCTGGGAGTTGTAGGCCAAAAACATCTGGGGACCCAAGTTTGGAGAACACTGGTGTAATATATATATATATATATATATATATATATGTACATATATATATGCAATTACAAATAATTACAATAAACTGTCCATTAAAATCATTCTACAACTCTAAAATTCATGCTGTAAAAACAATCACACTATAAATAGACAACTATCAACACTGTATTAGTGTTATACCGCTTCAACTGTTATGGTTTCTCCCAAAAGAACCCTAGGAACTGTGGTTTGGTGGTGGTACTGGAAATTCTCTGTTTGACTTTGACATCCCTAGCTTCCCTATTTTACATTTTTATATGTATATGTTTATTAGAGGCTTTCACTGTTGTCGTCATCCTCATCGCATTTCATAATTTCTACTTTTCACTGCATCTCCGAGGGATCCTTTTGCCCTCGGTCCCCTCTCTCCTGTGCAGTGGCATGGAAGATTCTTAGAGTAGCCTTCTCAGGATCAGTTTATCTTTAGAAGCAAGATCATTGGAGATGTGTGGTGTCTTTGTGAAGTGTACATTTATATAATTGCAATAACTGTCACCCTGGCTCCTAAAATAATAATCTCTTAACCTGCTGCAACCTCTGTCTTTTTGTTACACATTCAAGAGCTCTTTGGAACAAGAGAAAAAGCAAGAAAGGGAACTTCTGAACAATAAGAGTGTAATCAGGGTCTCTTTGCACTTCTCTGTGTTATCTGCTTTAGGTGATTGATAAAGGAGACAACGTACATAGTACCTGTATTTATTTACCGGGGAACAAGACCTGCATTTATATACCAAGGAGCAAATCCACTGAAATCAATGGGGCTTCCATCAGCACATGAGCCCATAGAATTGTACCCTTACTGAGTAATATCTAGTTATTCCCACCTGCTAGTATTAAAATCCAGGCTAGATACATCTGAAATTCGTTCCAGAACTATGCTCGTAATCCAAAACACTTGTATATCAAAGCGAGTTTCCCCATAAGAAATAAGGGAAACTCAGATGATTTGTTCCACAACCATTTAATCATTGCTTTGCTGGCTCCCGGGCAGGGAGCCCCATGGAGGGAGCCAGCAAAGCAGTGATTAAATGGTTGTGGAATGAATCCCTTCCGCGCCTCCACTCGCTCTGCGGGCGCCTCGTGCCGGCACGGCAGCAACAAGGTGCCCGCAGAGCGAGTGGCCGCGCCTTGCTGCGCCTTGCCGCACCTGCCACGCCTCCACACGGTTCCCTGGCAGAAAGTCGGCAAAGAAGTGCTTTGCCGACTCCCTGGCAGGGAGCCCCGTAGAGGCGCGGCGTGGCTGCTTGCTCTGCAGGTGCCTCGCGCTGCCGTGCCAGGCAGGGAGCCAGCACGGCAGCAACGAGGTGCCCGCAGAGCGAGCGGCTGTGCCACGTCGCACCTCCATGCGGCGTGGCGCGACCACTCGCTTAGCTGGCCGGTGCAGCAGCACGAGGCGCCGGCCGAGTGAGCGGCCACGCCTTGCCACGCCTCCACGGGGTTCCCTGCCCAGGAGCCAGCAAAGCAACACTTTGCTGGCTCCCGGGCAGGGAACCCCGTGGAGGCGTGGCAAGGCATGGCGTGAGGCATGCCATGGAGGCGTGGAGGCACAGCGAGGCTGGGCAGAGAGGCGGTGCAGCAGCGCGAGGTGCCGGCCGATCGAGCGGCCGCTCTGCGCCTCACCGTGCCTCCACGGGGCTCCCGGGCAGGGAGACCCGTGGAGGTGAGGCACGGCGCAGCCACTCACTCGGCTGGCACCTCGTGTTGCTAGCATAAATTTAAATTTGAAAGACGTCTCGCAACAGGAGCCACATGCGGCAGCAGCGGCTCGTGTTGCGAGACTTGCTCATCTTTCAAATTTAAATTTATGCTAAAAATTTCCTCGTCTTACAAGAAGCTCGCAAACCAGGTTCTCGTAAAGCAAGGTATTACTGTATTGGAAACTGACTGAGTTTTATTTTTTTTCAAATCAAAAACCTAAGAATAAGAGACTGTGCTGAGAGGTAGAATTAGCTGCAACTATAGGGCTGTCAATGAAGAAGCATCTAATGTTTCTCCATGGGCAAAGCTTCCTTTTTAAAAAGTGAGATACTAATAGGGTTGTCAACTTTCCCCCCCTGGCTAGGTTCTTGTGCCTTTAACGACTGCCTGATGGGCAGAAATTTACCAGATCTCGGCTTCTCTGGCATGGAGAGGGAGTAATGGGGAAAGGTTCTGCTACTACTTTTCTACATATAAAAGCAACTATAAGCACAGGAACACTGCCAGAAGCAAAGCTGCCAGCCCTAGGTGGTGTTGCTCACGTGGCATTCCTGCCTGAAAATCACACCCACTAACCCATAAATCTTTCCCCCTAAATCCCAGATATCTGGCAGCTGATTTTGGTTACGTACTCATAATGGCATTTTTCTATGCATGCCCCAAAGCATTCTTATCTTTTCAATGCTGGCAATGAGGAAAAGGTTCTAGGGATAAGCTCTGGCTCCAAATGTAAGCCCCATTGGCAACCCCAATGGCAATTTAACAGTACACTGCAGTGCAGTGTGTGCTTTATTTTAGGCAGAGCAAATTGTAAACATTCCATGCTGCAGAAGAATGAACATCCATATTTAGGCTCAAAGAGCTGACATTCCACTGACAAGAGAGCCTTCTTGACTCCATATGGGAACAGTCTGGTCTCTATCAAGTTATATTAGCAATATCAAGCTCATGCATGTGGCATTTATGTGTACATGCTCTGTGCTATGTCTTACTGCTGTTCCTGTCCCATTGTCTCTAGGCACCATATGATGGTAATCTGTCTAGATTTGAATCAAGAGACACTGATGAGATGGGCTGGAGTCATGGAAATTTTGCTGCTCTTTCTTGTTTGTTTTATTTCATCTTCAGTCTGCTATCCTCTTTGTAAATGCTCCACTATCTGTGGCATGGGTATAGAAAAGTCATGAGAAGAATGGTGGTCTTTTTAGGTCAGGTAAAGCAGTGACAGTGAGACAACAAGCACAACAGCATACACATCAAGGAAGCTCAGTGAGAGATGTATGTTTCTGGTCTGTGTTGCAGAGTCTAAAGTGCCGTCAGCATACGGTGCATCCTGACCACCCCCAGGGGGATGCAAACACATGCAAGATATACCATGTGAGACCTAGTGTATCTGCTGGACAAAACTACAGTTTCTCAGCTGCTATAACCAGATGTCTTGAGCAGTGGTGTTGGGGGAGTGCAGGTCATGAAAAAGTGCTTCTATCATGACACAAATCACCATTGGGGAGTTGCGGCTATACCCAGTGACACACTGGGTGACATGATGTGATGTCCTCCACCATGTGACTGCAGGCATGCTTCTGTCATGCTTCTGTGAATGGCTTGGACCACTTCTGCAGGGGAGGCTGGTGACTCCTGTGTCAGTGCTGTACTCCAAACCCAAAATAGGTTCACCACCATGGAGTACCATGGATAGCTCCTATAAAGCTCAGAATAAAAGCTGTAGTGGATAAGGAGCCACACTGACATAGGAATCACCAGCTTCCCCTGCCATTCTGCATCGTCTCTCATTCTTTGGATTAATCCTACTTAGAGTAGACCCATTGAAATTAATGGGAATTAAGTTAGACTAACATTGGATTCAACCCATTTTGCGGAGGGGCTTTGAGGTGTGAAGTGAAGCAGCCCTAAGAAAGCACAGTGGACGATTGGCATGGGAAAACAAGAGCGGAGGAGCCATGAGGGGGAAGGGTATGGGACTCTGGCCACTGAACTTGCAGCAACCCAGTGAGAGCCAGTGTGGCGTAGTGGGGAGAGTGTTGGACTGGGACTTGGGAGATCCGGGTTCTAGTCCCCGCTCGGCCATGAAACTCACTGGGTGACTTTGGGCCAGTCACTGACTCTCAGCCTAACCTACCTCACAGGGTTGTTGTGAGGATAAAATGGAGAGGAGGAGGAGGATTATGTAAGCCGCCTTGGGTTCCTTGCAGGAAAAAACGCGGGGTATAAATATAATAAATAAATAAATAAATCCCCAATAGGAAGCTTAGTTTTTAAACCATTGAGTCTCCTTCCCCCCAATATTTGGATATCAGACTGCCTTATCTGCTTTCTACCAACATTTCAGATTGCAGATCTTGGAAAGGAAGGGTTTCCCTTTCTCTGACTCCTTCCACAGTCACTGAGTTATGCTCCTTGAGTAATGCCCATCCCAAGCCTACCACACATAAACAGCTTCTTTGGCATCTGTTTAGTCAAGGCTGCTACACTGAGGAAGAAAATGTAATGCTTGGTTAGTAGATCTCCTGATGGGCAAATGTTTTCAGTGTCAAAGGTAACTTGTAAAGAAATGCGGGAGTATACTGGAACAGTGGAACATCTTGCTGGCCCTCTCCCAGTCTCTGCCACATGGAATCTGGTCTAATCGTGGCATAAGATTTTGTGGACTAGAGTCAACTTCATCAGATGAATGAAGTATTATCTTTGATGCACAAAATATAATACTTCATACATTTGGCAAAGTGGACTCCAGACCATGGGACAGAGCCAGCAGACACCACATAGAGGCTTGGCGTGGAGCATACACAACAGTAAACTTCTACAGCAATATATCTGCTTTTCTTTAAGGTGCAAAAAGACACTTGGGGCACAATCCTATTCGTGTTTAGACAGAAAAAAGATCTACAACTCCAGCATTCCCCAGCCAACATGGCTGGCTGGGAAATGCTGTGAGTTGTAGGACCTTTTTCTGTCTAAACATGCACAGGATTGTGTCCCTAGTTGTTTTTGAACTAAGCTGAAAGTTCCCAGAAGAACATTTTTGGCTTGATGTTAGGGAGGGTCTGGGATGTGGGTGTGAAAGACTTTGTGAATGAACTGGTGGGGCTGAGCAAATGCAATAACAATAAGGGGTATATTTATGTTGCTATGGAACCATCAGGAGAAGGCTGCCCATGAACAGGTATTTGCTTAATTGAATTCCAAAACCATAGTAGAGCAAGCTTTAACATACACAGTTTCATTTCTTGGAACAGATACTGAAGGTGTCAGATTAACTGTCATGACAGAAAATATTTGATCAGAAGAGATCAGCTATGAAGATCTGAAAGCTGCCTTGTCAATGTTCTTCGATCTTTGAATCCATCATTCTGAGCAGTTGTGGCTAAGGGATCAATAGAGGGAGGGTTGATCTTGTCCTGTTAACTGTATGTTGAGAAAGACAAATCATTTGTATGGGCAAAGGCAAAAATATCAACTAGCTTGAGTCAGACTGAGGGAGAGTAAAAGTGAAATTGTATAGCTGTCTCAGTCACGTAGGCAAAGATATGATTCATGTACACAGCCATCCATTCACAAAAAGCAACAGCAATGCTTTTGCATGGAAATTTTTCAGATTGTCAGGTAAGGCACTGCGAACCAAACACATGTCTCCCCCCATCCCAGCAGGTGTGGGATGAACAGACATGGAGATTTATTTAAAAGTTAGAACAAATATTTTTTTATATTTATTCAAAACTGATCCACATACAATGAAGTTTAATAATGTACAAGACTAACTGTGCAATCCTACGTGGCTGCCCGTAAACCTCTGAACCCAGAGGATTACGGGCATGCTATTGAGGGCAGGAGGATATCCACCACACTCCCCTCATCCTTAAAAACATCTAGACGGCTTATTTCGGCTGTCTACATGTTTTCCCCGTCCTCACAAGGAGGAGAGGCTGAGACACCGCCTGGATTCCTCAGAATCCGGCGGAGCCTTGCTACCCCCCAGGAACACCCCCCCACGGGGAACCAAAGACAGAAGACCATCTTCAGTTCCCTGCCAGCACTGAAAGAACTGGGCCGGCTACAAGCTGGGTGGGGGGCAGGTGCTCCGCAGCGCTGCAACCTTGGGAGGGATTTTGAGGTCACAGGGCCTTCCAGCCCCAACTCTGTGTCCCCCAGACAAAGTCGGAGGGACCTAGGATTGTGCCCTAAGTGTTATCAATATACCTTACTAGTTCCTTACTTGTATTAGCACTGTGTCCTTAAAGACATTGCTATTATTTTTATTTATTTATTTATTTATTTTCTATACCGCCCCATAGCTGAAGCTCTCTGGGTGATTTACAACAACCATATCCAGGTTCATTTCCCTTATTAAAACCTAGTTCCAATTACCCTTTTCCTACCTTCACTCCAGTTAGCTCTCCCGGAATGACCCAGAAGACTAGACCTGAAGTTCTCCCTCTGGTCAGGAAGTCATTGGAAGGATGCAAGGTTGAACAATGTTTCTCAGGATAGACTTCAGCCTATAAGCCTGCTACTGCCTGTTGATGGTGAGCTAATACTGAACACAGTATTCCAAGTGTGGTTGCCTCCTAGATTTGTATGAGGACAGTATAATATTGGCAGTTTATTTTCAATTCATAAATGTAATAATAAAATTCCTTTCCTAATTATGCCCAACAAGGAATTTGCCTTTTTCACAGCAGTCACCCAGGGTTGACATTTTCATTGACCTGTCTACCACAACTCCAAGCTCTCTTGACTAGATGGACCAATAGTCTGATCTATATATATAAAAGAAGAAGTCCTGACTGACTGATTGACTGACTCATCAATGCCCAGCTCAAACCGTTTAATCTAGGAATGTGAAATTTTGAAGGAACATTGCTTTTATGATGTAGACACCCACTAAAGAAGGATTTTTGGAAATTCTGTCCCTAAGGGGGTGAAAAAAGGGGGCAAAATCGCCCCACTCTCATATCTCCTATTGGCAAAACAACAGGGAAGCAGTTATGCAAATCGGCCTCACCTCATAATTGCTGCAGGAGCCAATAGGAGCAGTTATGCAAATAGCCCATACGACACTTAGAATGTTCGTATGAATTCCTGCAGGGGCCAATAGGGGTGGGTATGCAAATCTCCCCTTGACCATTTAGAATGTTCTCTGAGGGGGTGAAAAGGGAGGGAAACTTTTAAAATGACTGAATGACTGTTGTGTGGGGGGTGTCGTCACATAGGCTCCAGCACGTTTTGACAGATCTACCCCAAACTTGGCACAGTCACTCTTCATCACCTGTAGTAGACTCTCAGGATTAACCTGATTTTTCTTTAAGATCAGATATTTCTGTCAGAAAAGTTTTCTGCTGCCAGCACCCAGCCTAAACAGAGAATGACTGTTGTGTGTGGGGCATCCCAAATCCTGTGTGTCTGTGTGTCCGTGTGTACGGGTGTTTGCGTGCGTCGTATAGGCTCCTCCACGGTTGGATGGATCCGCCCCAAACCTGGCACACATACTCTCCATCACCCAAGGACAAAGACTGGCAGGTTCAAATTTCCGAAAAAGCCATCACTGCACCTGTACGGCCCAAAATAGATGATAGCCAATGGCGTCACTTGGAATGTTTGCAGGGGCCATTCAGGAGCGGTTATGCAAATCACTCCAATGACATTTAGAATGTTCATATGAACTGCCGCCACAGGGGCCCAATCAGGAGCGAAAAAGCCATCACTGCACCTGTACGGCCCAAAATAGATGATAGCCAATGGCGTCACTTGGAATGTTTGCAGGGGCCATTCAGGAGCGGTTATGCAAATCACTCCAATGACATTTAGAATGTTCATATGAACTGCCGCCACAGGGGCCCAATCAGGAGCGAATATGCAAATCTCTCCTACGTCAAAACAGAATGTTCATATGCACTGCAGCTGGGGCCTACATGGGGGGGGGAGCTGGGATTTCATTGTTGGGTAGTCCCGTGGGGGCAAGCTGGTATTACATTGTTGGGTAATCCCGGGGGGAGAGCAGGGATTTCATTGTGTAGTCCGGGGGGAGCAGGGATTTCATTGTGTGGTCCTGGGGGAGCAGGGATTTAATTGTTGTGTAGTCCCGGGGGGAGCAGGGATTTCACTATTGTGTAGTCCTGGGGGGGGAGCTGTGATTACATTGAGAAGTCCTGGGGGGGGGAAGCAGGGATTTGATTGTTGCGTAGTCCTGGGGGGGAACAGAGAATTCATTATTATGTAGTCCCGGGGGGGGGGGGAGCTGGGATTTCATTGTGTAGTCCCGGGGGGGGGGAGCAGAGATTTCATTGTGAAGTCCTGGGGGGGGGGGAAGCAGGGATTTGATTGTTGCGTAGTCCTGGGGGGAACAGAGAATTCATTATTATGTAGTCCCGGGGGGGGGGAGCTGGGATTTCATTGTGTAGTCCCGGGGGGGGGGGAGCAGAGATTTCATTGTGCAGTCCCAGGGGGCAGACAGAGATTTGATTGTGTAGTCCCGGGGGAGGAAGCAGGGATTTCATTGTACAGTCCCGGAGGGGGGAACAGGGAATTCATTGTTGTGTAGTCCTGGGGGGGGGGCTTGGATTTCACTGTTGTGTAGTCCCGGTGGGAAGGAAGCAGGGATTTCACTGTTGTGTAGTCCCGGGGGGGGGGAGCTGAGTTTTCACTGTTGTGTAGTCCTGGGGGGGGGAGGGATTTCATTTGTTGTGCAGTCCCGGGGGGGGGGACCAGGGATTTCACTGTGTAGTCCTGGGGGAGCAGGGATTTCATTGTGCAGTCCCGGGGAAAAGGGAACAGGGATTTCATTATATAGTCCTGGGGGAGGAGCAGGGATTTCATTGTGTAGTCCCGGGGAGGGGGAGCAGGTAGTCCAGTGGGGGGAGCTGGGATTTCATTGTGCAATCCCGGGGGAGCTGGTAGTCCCGGGGGAGCTGGGATTTCATTGTGTAATCCTGGGGGAGCTGAGATTCCCGGGGGAGCTGGGATTCCATCATGCTTCTTTTAAAAACAATTGTACCAAATCCTAAAATCCACGCAAGCAAAGCCGCGGGCAACAGCTAGTCAGGTATAAAGCAGTGTCTTGCATGGATACTTATATACACGTATGAGTAGGGATGTATTGTACCTAAACAGGGAAATCCAGTGATCGGAAGCGGTCCAAGTCAAGTTTTTTTCACAGACTTCCATCTGTAAGACGGATCACGATTAGCATCTTTTTTTCAAACCACCAATGGAATTTGCACAAAACAGCACTGGGAAAGCACGTGGCTTTAACGTGACTTGTGTGGCTTGCAGAAATCATGCTAGAGCCATGTGATTCAGGTGCTATTTTACGCAAGAACAGCCATTTTCCCAGTGCCATTTTGCATGAATTCCATTGGCGGTTTGAAAAAAAAAATACAAAAATTACAGTCAGTCTTACACAGCAGCGAGTCAGCACCAGCGCGTGGGCAGTGAACCAGAATCCAGGGGGCTGAACCGAGGAAATCCGATGGATTTCCACCCCCCCCCAATGAATTACTCACACATCCCTTGATGGGGGGCTGGTAATGTGACACAGGGCCTTTTCTGTGGCATCACCCTGTCTGTAGAACTCCTTTCCTAGGATGATTAGATTGACTTCTTGTCACTTCTTGCCTTTAAATGCATAGTGAAGATGTTTTTATTTGGCTTAACTTACTGTGATTGTTTATGAATTAATAAAAGCTTTTGTTTCTAATTGTGTTGCTCTGCTGTTAAGCTTTTTAAGTGTACATTTTCAGTGGGTTGTAGCATTTAAAAATGTTTGGCATAGTGCACAGCTTTGAGAGTCTCTCTGACTAAAAGGAAGTATAGAAATACTTTTAAGGGGTAATTCTATGCATGTTTAGACAGAAAAAAGGCCTACAACTCCCAGCATGACTGAGCCAGCAAGGCTGCCTCACAACAGTGAAAACTCAGCTCCCCCCCCCCCCGGGACTACACAACAGTGAAATCCCAGCTCCCCCCCCCCAGACTACACAACAATGAATTCCCTGTTCCCCCCTCCAGGACTGTACAATGAAATCCCTGCTTTCCTCCCCCCTGGGACTACACAATCAAATCTCTGTCTGCCCCCCGGGACTGCACAATGAAATATCTGCTCCCCCCCCGGGGCATGCTGGGAGTTATAGGCCTTTTTCTATCTAAACATGCGTAGGATTGCCCCTTAAATAAATAAATAAAGCGTAAAATGAATTATGAACAAGAGAGAATGTGGGGCCGATAATGAATAATACTGTATGACTGACGTATGAGAGAGAATTGGATGGCGCATGGCGGGATGGGGGAGGTATGTGTAATAAGAATTACATGCATATTTTTCATGGCTCTTTCGAGACATGTGGTTTTTGGTGAACTTTCCCACAGTAGTTAGAAACTGTGGAGAAGCTGTTTTTGCATGGGATGCATAGAGAAGATGAAATGGGAGGGAGCATTCTGCCCTCTTAAGCCATTATGGGATTCCATTTGGACCTCAGGTAATTTTGCAAAGGCTATTGATTGCAGCCCCAGATTCTGGATTGTGGGCTTTTGTTTTTTTGTCTCATTGTGCTGTACAGTAAGCCCTGCACCAACATGGGCAAGAAGACAGATGGCTGTTTATTTCAGCTTACTAGAGCTAATCCATCATGGCACATGTAGCAATTGCAGCTTTGAACTCCACAAAGCTTTTATTTCCAGAGGTGAAATAAATAAATAACTAGGCACATGAATTTTCTCTCTCTCTTTTGTCTGCCTGACTTCTTATTGAACATGTTCATTTATTTTGCTAAACATCCATAATTTGAAAATTGCTTTATTTAGCCGCTGGTTATTTAATGTCATGGCAGTGTTAGCTGAACTCACGGGTAAGGGGGAAATGTAGGCTTCTGATCACTTGATTAATTACAAGGAAAGATTTTCATTGCAGAGAACAG
Organism: Shinisaurus crocodilurus; assembly: GCA_021292165.1. Taxonomy (NCBI): domain Eukaryota; kingdom Metazoa; phylum Chordata; class Lepidosauria; order Squamata; family Shinisauridae; genus Shinisaurus; species Shinisaurus crocodilurus. Next base: position 276,303,299 of record CM037876.1, read on the forward strand.
CAAGGAACACTCTCCCCCTTTTGGCCTCATGTTCAGGGGAGCAGGATAGATCCATCTCCTGTTTCCATTTGTACATTTGCATCAGAATGTATTTTTCTACCCCAATCTCCCTACAATGGTTCAATAAAAATGGATGAAATTATAATTAAACTTCTCACAAGCTGTGGTTTCTCCCTGGAATTGTTATTAACTTGACACTCATTTGTTTTTCACTCCATCACACCATAATGCAGCAATTGCATTTTCCAGGAATTTTATTATTGATAATAAAACCATAAGGTGCTACTCCTGACAACAGCAGGTCATTGGCTCAACATGTTTAGAGCTGGGAGAATGGCCCCACAAATACAATGCTGTAGGCACAATCCAGGAGGGATGTATTCAGTACAAGCCAGTCTGTGAGGTATAGGAATATGTAGATATAGTGATGGACACCAGTTTAGTAGCTTGAAAGGTGGATTAGACAAATTCATGGAGGATAAGGCTATCAATGGCTACTAGTCCTGATGGCTATATGCTACCTCCAGTATCAGAGGCAGTATGCTGTGGCGTAACCCCACAATTCAGTTCCCTGGTGTATGTCTGCTTTAGTATATTTAGTGAGTATAGAATGTTGAACTGAGTGGGTGTGGTTTGTGATGTCTTGGAAAGGGTGGGGGGAGGAGTACCGGTATATAAGGAGTGTTCGAGTGATGTCAGAGGTGGTTAGTGTGTTATGGAGAGTGTTTGGAGTGTTAGAGAGTTAGGTTATTTGGGTTTTGTCAGGAGTTTTGAGAGAAATCAGTTGTATGAGGAGTGGAAGTATTTTGAGTTATAGGGACTTAGGTTAATTACAAAGTGTTTGGGGGAGGCAGGTTTAAAGTTATTTTCTGGAACTAAGATTTTGAGAATTAAAATAAACTTATTTTTATTTTGTTTGCTACCCAAATCCTATGTGTCAGCTTGGCATTATTAACCTGCATTACTTTTAAATACACACACCTTTGTACCCACAGTATCATAAATTTAAAATAGATCCTTAATAACCAGTATTAATTAATTTTCCCTCATTAGTAGGGGAAAGGTTTCATTTGACCCTCCCCTCAGGTTTTTAAGTGTTGATGCTTAGCCTGAGAAGGGTTTATGCGCCTGGTCCTAAAGTGTAAGGGACTGTGTCGTATACCAGTTGCTGGGGAACATGGGCAGGAGGGTGCTGTTGCACTCCTGTCCTGCTTGTGGGTTTTCCATGTGCAGCTGGTTGGCCACTGTGTGAACAGAATGCTGGACTAGATGGACATTGGTCTGATCCAGCATGGCTCTTCTTATGTTTATGTAAGATCATATCCAGTGTTTTGGCTAAACATAATAATTGAAAGTCTTTGATAAGATAATCTTCAAGGAAATAATGGGAAACTCTAAACATTTGCAATGCAAAATATTTTTTCTTTCTTTTTCTATCTCTGTATAGCATGTCTCTTTCCAACTGTGGGAGTGAAGGAGGGGAAATCAGGGGTTCATAGTCAGGAACCCTTTTCAAATGTCAGGATGGAGGATTCCAAGTATGAGTCAGGAATGGGGCAACAGGTTTCCACATGCATATTCTGCCCTACATCCTCAACATGCCTACATGCATAGGCATATTGCAGATATGTGACGGAACATGTGTAAGATGGGGGTTGTTGTCGTGATCCCACAGTCTTGTTCTGATAAAACAGAGGCAATGGGCAATGAGAAGGGTGTAGATATGGCAAGCAGTCTGGAGTAGAAGGAGAGAACAGACAGGAAATGGATAGGCATGGTTCAGTCAATATTAGGATTGCTAGGGGAATGTTGGTGGCTCTGAAAGTGTTATTTGATAAGGTAGTGTTAACATCACTAGGATTCTTGGAACATCATCTCGCTGCTTGTCTCATGCCCGATTCCCATTTGCCTTTGCAAGCGTGGCTCACTTTGCGCAAACGGAAAACTTGCGCAAATCAAGCAGTGATTGAATAGGAGATTTGCGCAAATCTTCCAAAATTTGTGCAAGTTACCTCCATAGACTAAAATGGGGCTGATTCAGTCTACTGAGGAAATTTGCGCAAATTGGGAAACTTGTGCAGATCGAACTGGGAATTGGGAACAAGATGAATGTGAGCACGTGTTCAACAATTTGTGAATATTTTCAATGAACACTTGCTTGTACTCACATTCAAGCCTTCAATCGGGGCATGCTTGCATGTTTTGCAAGCCAAAACAAAATTCCCATACATCCCTACGATTTGAACAAAACCTGGTTACGTCCTGATGGGTGGTGCGGGGGAGAAAGCTGTACCTGTAAGATGTCCCAACAGCATTCTCTATATTACATACTCCCTTTTGTGTTTTGTAATGAAGCCCATATTCCAGATGTGCTGCACATCCATGTTCTTCCTTGCTCAAAGATCTAACACAATCATAGTCCGAGATGGGATAGCCATGGGCCATGCTTTGTGGGCTGAGAGGCGGAGACAAGATTCTTAGTATCAGCTTCACACAACTGTCTTGAAATACAAGCTGTACATGAGAAAAGGATGACAAGCCTCAGTTCCCAAAGAATCTGCTTGAAGCTTGGCTTTGTTAGGCTGCTGTAGCTTTCCAATCTTCCTTCCTTCCTTTCTTTCCTTCCTTCCTCTGCAGTTAATTATTCATGTGCTTGCAAGCAGCAAAACGTTTTTGTTTTCCTTTAGGTGTAATTAGAGCAATCAAAGGGTTTTTAATACTGTAATACAAATGCACTTCTATTCTTTCTTTCTATGTCTCTGTTGTGTGTCTCTTCCTTGATCCTGTCTCTGTCTCTGTCTTTGTGCCTGCCAGTTTCTTTATTATCTCTTTCTCTCTCTCCCTCCTTCTCTCTCTGTGTAAATGTATGTTTGTGTCTGAGAATGTCATATTGTGTGTGAAATGCACCATGGATATATTTTTTTAAAAAAACAATCCTGAACTAAAGCAAGTTTCTAACATGCAGGTCACTGCCAGTTCCTGTAGGGGAAATTGGTGTGGCCCTAATAGCTAGTGATAGCAATATTTTTTTTGCCAACAAAATGAGATGGAACCCTTAAAGATAACAGTTTGCCGATTGACTGCATAGTTGAAAGGAAGGGTGAAGCAGAGGAGAAGGGTGCCTGTGCAGATGAATTTTTAATGCCTGCATCTATATTTTGTGAACAAATTTTGTGAACAATCTTGGTTGTACTCATGAAGTCTTGGTATATGTAATTGGGTTGGGTTTTTGTTCTATAGATTCCGTACAGAGGGAAAAATTGAATTTCTCACTTGTAGTAGTCGCTTAAATATATTCCAAGTGACAGCTTGTCACCACGTCTGAGGCCTCTGGCTATACCATACAATAAGCTGAGCCTTACCACACCCCTCCCAACCATGCTTCCCCAAATCTCCACATCATGTGGTATGTTTGAACTAGCTACCATGTTGTTAGTGATCATCTGATGCCACCCTTAATAATTATACTTAGGTAAATGTAAACATGTATATACTGGCAGTTGATAATGGCCTAAACAGGGTGTAGGCATGGTGGGGGAAATCAACCAAATACACCGCATTAGGAACATGGTGGCAGGATCTTAATGTCTGTATCTCCTGCATTGTGGAGAAAATAAAGAGTGAGGAAGAGCAGTCTTACTACCACTCGAGTCTCCTGCCCATGGCTCACATATGCAAACAGGTGTTATTGTATTTTTACTTCATTATATTTCTATCCCACTTATTAAGACAAAAACATTGTCTCCTAACCTGGCTCATATCAAACTAAAAATAAATAAATAAACACAGGCCCTGTTCTCAGGCGTACAAACTAAAAAGATGAGACACGCAAGGGCAGGGGAGTGAAGGGAAAAGGTAGAGGGGAGAGATCAACTTGACAATGCCAGAAATTGAATGAAGTAATGAGTTGTATACAGGCTGTTGTTGTTGTTGTTATCTATTATTATTATTATTATTATTATTATTATTATTATTATTATTATCTTCATCCTCCTCATCCTCCTCATCATCCTCATCCTCATTATCATAACATACAATCACATTTTGACATATTAAGAATAAACATTAGAAATTGCACATTAATGATTAATTGATACTTTCATTGGAAGGACTAACAGAGCAGCATGCTGGCTGGGGAATGCTGGGAGTTGTAGGACTTTTTTCCTGTGTAAACATGCATAGGATGACACCCTAAATTTATCATTCCAGAAAGTGAGGAAAATTAACCATTTTCTAACAAATTGGCCTTTGTATATTTGATTCTCACAAGCACAAATATAATAAGTATTGACACTATATAGCTATATCCCAAACCCTAAAAAAAAAAACCTCTGAAAAAGGAAGAGCAAAACCCTTTTTCCCCAAGAAAAAGCTATTGAGATTTTTGCCACTGTTAATACATTAGTAATCATTTCAATATCTGTTTTTTCCACACATCCCTCTAAATAATTTAATAGAACTCTGAAGGGTTCCTTTGGGATTTTATGCCCTGTAATTTGCTCAGTATTAAGCAGAACCAATTGCCATTTTTTTCTTTTTACACTCCCAGAAAATATGTATATAATCTGCATGCAATCTACCATAACACCAACAATTGTCTTGAGTCAGAGGTTTTTTTCTCTGTGTGTGTGTGTGTGTGTGTTTTAAAAAAATCTTCCAAATTAATTGGGTAATATCCAATGCTATGCTAGTGGAAGAATGGCAAGAGTTGCAGAGCCACTTGCAGAACAACTAGCACGACTAGTGCAAGCAACACTTAGTGCAAGCAACACCTAATCAAGTCATAATGAGCTGTGCGATGTCTTGTGCAACGTCACCATGTGGGATGCCTTGTGAAATGCCTTCTGCAATGCCTTGCTTACGTGGAATCAAAGTACTGGATTCTACACCTGGGCAAGAATGCAAATGGGGTTTCCACGAGTGGTAGAAGCTTTGTGTTAGAGGAATGTCACTATTGGATACACAACCCATTGCTTTTGCAGTATTACCAATATTCAAGGGAGGCTGGTGACTCCTGTGTCAGTGGGGCTCCTTATCCATTGCAGCTTTTATTCCGGGCTTTATAAGAGATTCCATGGTGCTGTACTCCATTCCCCCAAATACGTTCGCCACCATGGAGCACCATGGATAGCTCCTATAAAGCTCAGAATAAAAGCTGCAATGGATAAGGAACCCCACTGACATAGGAGTCACCAGCCTCCCCTGCCAATATTCTCCCCAACCTCATCAATGCCATACTTTTTCCCTCAATTACTATACCCCAGGCCAAGGGTCCTCTAAAGTGAAAGTCAAGTAAACAGGCTTCTCTATCCAGTTAGGGCCAGGCTCAGCTTCCCTTGCTGGTGGTATTGCTCAGATAAAAGTGCTGCAATGTCTGTAGAGCCCTTGGTCCTCAGGCTGGAGGCAGAGGCCAGAATGCCCTTCTTCTCACTTCTATGGTCCTAGAACAACTGGCAGTTGGAGCAGATTTCTTTTTGACAGAGAGTGGGAAACAGGGCCGGTGCTACCATTAGGCCAACTAGGCAGCCGCCTAGGGCGCAGGGCTAAAGGGGGCGCCAGAAACGCCTTGGGAAAAAAAATACAGCGTTCAAGTTTTGCCAATTGACTGTTAATGGGCATAGGGCTGGAGGGAGGGAGGGCTCAAGTGGGAAGGGGGCCGCGCTAAATATCTGATCTTGCCTAGGGCACCAAACTGCCTTGCACCGGTCCTGGTGGGAAATCAAACTCATGGGCTCTGCACTCCTTTTCTGGCTGATGGCTGGGACAAGACAGGCCTTCTTTGTACGCTTCTTGAATTATATGCTTCTCAGAAAATTGGTAATATCAGTTGCCAGAGTGTTCACATGGAAAACAATTCTGCAGACAGTGGTCAATTCACAGTGCAGCAAATGGATTTGGAACTGTTTATGCAAGGAAGGTTTGTGGTGGTCTAATGTTTCCCAGGACAGGCTACCCTGACATAGTCAGTGAATAAGCTGAAGATTTCTGCTATTAGAATTGGATCCTTGCTGCTCTCAGCCATCTAATGATTTAGTCAAGTCAGATTGCAGCTTTATAATGGCCTGCTGTAGTATGCCCCATGTTGGGAAATGAATTATCTCAGAACTAGCAGCCATTGGAAGGCTATAGAAGAAAGGATGTGTGTAATGTATATTTACAAAATAATATATTTCTTAGAGATGAACAGGAAATACTCTTTCTGTTGATAGCTTGGGTAGCTGTTATATTATATCAGTGCCCCCAACATGCAGATGCAGTGTCTCAAAACATGGACAAAAGAAGGAATAGAGTTTTTGAAGATGCTTAAACATACAGGCTGAGAATGATCAGGAGATGGCAGCATCTTGACCATTTTGTTCTGTCCATAAATATACAAGGGGCCATTTAATTAGTTAACTAAATATTAAAAGGTGGCATGGAAAACTTAGAAGACCCCATTATAGCATTTAAGAGGGTAACTGCTCTTTGATTTAAATATATATATATCATATTTTAATCATACATGAAATGACAGGGACTGACAAATCCAGACAGGGGGAAACTAGGGATGGGTGAGAGTTTTGTTCAGTTCATGTTTTGATAAGAACTTGCCAAAATTCACAGATTTCTTCCTAAACGGGATGGAAATATCTTGCTATTATCTATCTATCTATCTATCTATCTATCTATCTGAATGAATGTGGGGCAAACCGACACTGATAGTTCCATCTGTCTAGGCTTTCTAGGCTTCAATGGCTTGGTTCTTAAAAGTCTGGGTTTGAATCCCTGTGTTTTCAACCATGTTAGTGCTTAGTTAGGGTTGCCATCTCTTTTTTTCTGATAGGGTCCTCGTCTTTAACAGCTACATGACAGGCAGGTGCAGCATGGTCCTTTCCATGCTAGCAATAGTTGCACCTATTTGACCAAAGCAGATGGCTGAGAATTTAGTTTTGGTTCATTTTTGGTAAGATTTTACCAAAGTTCACACATTTCCTCATATATAGGATGGAAAGAACTTGAGATTTTAAAAAAATTGAATGTGGGAGAAACCAAAACTTATTCATCCATCCCTAGAAAAGAGGGCCAGCTGCAGGATGGCAAAGTTCAAGGTTAACTTTCGTAACTACACACTGAAGTCCCCAGTGGACTAGGGAGAGGCAGATGGAAATGATAATCATGCTGTTAAGAGAGGCATGGGTAACCAACTCACCAAGTGGCTAATGTGGGGAAGCCTTACTGCTTGATGAGACCACCAGCCTTTATCACACACATTAAAATCTAAGGCAGGAAAAGTCTTACAGGAACATAGGAAGCTGCCTCATAGTAAGTCAGGCCATGGGTCCATTTATTTATTTTTTTATTATATTTATACCCCGCCTTTTTTCCTGCAAGGAACCCAAGGCGGCTTACAGAATCCTCCTCCTCCTCTCCATTTTATCCTCACAACAACCCTGTAAGGTAGGTTAGGCTGAGAGTCAGTGACTGGCCCAAAGTCACCCAGTGAGTTTCATGGCCGAGCGGGGACTAGAACCCGGATCTCCCGAGTCCCAGTTCAACACTCTGACAGGAGTTTTTCCTGGCCCTACTTGGAGATGCCCAGGATTAAACCTAGAACATTCTTCATGCAAAACGTGCACTTTATCACCGAGCTATGGCCCTTCTTACCACACTTTTGTCATTATTGATGACAAATCTTGGGCCATAGTTCTCTAAAAATATAAGATATAAAACTTGTCCAGTGATGTATCTTCCCCAGATTGCAATATGACCCTGGTCAGGTACCAGTTCTAGGATAGGAGACTATCCAAAAATGCCAACATGGGTCAGCTGGAAAAGGGCTTCCCCTGTTTTATTGCTTCCCTGAAGGATAAAGCAAGCTGTAAGGAGTTATTTCAGCTGCTCCGATGAATAATGTCATGGAAATGTACAACGTGTTGTTAAGTGCAGTGTCATCTCACTCCTGATGGGGTCCATTTGTTTGTGGTTACTTTTGAAATGTGGCAATTGTGGTTTGTGAAGCCGTGTCTCAGAACTTCGCTGCTTCCTTTCCTCCAACTTTACTCAGGAACTGCCTTGCTATCCAGCGACCACCCTCTAGAGAGATGAGCTTTGTTATAACTAAGTTAATTGCCAAAAAAGCACTTAGCAACTGAGCCAGTGTGTCTCCTTTATTTATAATACATTCTGTTGGAGAGAATATCCACACATTTTGCATGGGGGGGGGGGAGAGCAGGCTACTTTTTTTTCTTTTTTTTTTAACACAGGGAATATTAAAAAAAATAACTGGATGGATGTCTGCTGCCCAAAGGAGGAAAAAGTCAAAGATCCCCAAAGCAATTCTCTAGTTCCCAACTGATAACCTTTGTGAAGTTGCATTATCGCTACAGAGAAAGAATAGCCACTTTTTAGTACATTTATTTATTTATTATGTGCACTCTGCAAAGCACTGTGGGATTTTTAGTCTGGTCAGTACCAGGGCTGGCCCAGCACATTTTGTGGCCAGAGGTGGAGCAGCAAATGCCCCCACCCCATGTCAAGATGCAAATCCAACCAAGTTTCTGTGGCACATGAGACAGAAAACTTCACAAGCAGCTCTCCTCATACCTGCCACTAAAATTAGGGATGCATGAGAAATTCATTTGCGCGTGTAGAGGAGAAATAACGACTCAGACACAGCTGTAGGTTACAAATTGTGGTAAAAGTAATGGGCCACATTTATTGAATCATCAATAGGAGATCTACGAAGGGAAAAAAAGTGTGGGTACTAATTACACCGGCTATCAGCCGGTCACCATTGCTATAGGGCGAAACATCCAGCAAGGAGGGTGATGACGGCATCCAAGTCATCCCCTCCTTGCTTAACACCACATGGTACTGGAAGGTCTTTCCTGCAGTCAGCCTCGACTGGCCCGTGAGGTACCACCAGTGACACCCAAGATTTGCTGCCTGGGGCAGTCGCCTCATTCTGCCTATAGGTAAGGCAGGCCCTGGTCAGCATTATGCATAACACCTTGTGATAGCTCATGTCTCCTTTAGTAGCTCATGGCTGAGGCTGGAAAGGTTTGGATTTTAGCACTTGGACACAGCAAAAGCTGACATCTCTGGGGGTGCCAGCCAGCAGCCCTGTCTCACTATTATGCTTTTATTCTGCAAAGCGGCAGAAATAGGACCAGCTGGTGTCCGCCCTTCCTCAAGTCCCTCTTTGAAGGTCTGTGTTATTTTCCTCCTGATAATTTTCATTCAGTAAACCGCTGTCGCACCAAATTACAGCCCAAGTGATGAACCTTTAATTAGCCATGGTATCGTATGAGAAATGCTACTGTTAGCTGGGATAATGTTGGGCAGCGCATAAATTGGTAATGCACCTGTCAGCTTCCATAATGCCCTTGACAGTAACAAAAACAAGAATTTACACCAACCTCTGGATTCCTTTATGAAACATGAATCTTGGAATTGGATTATGAAGGGGGGTGGGCGGACTCCTTCCCTTCCCTTCTCTTCTCTCCTAACAAAAGACAGATTGAAAGAAATTAAGAATTTATTAGCATTTTCAATACTGCAGTGACAACTGATGGTGGCAGCTCTTCAGTTCAGCTGCCCTGATCCACGTTACTGGTTTGTGTAGCACTCCTTCCATGATACTTTTATTACCACACAATTAAAGAAACTCTGACGCTTCCTGGAGAACTTTGAAACTTCTGTTGAAAGTGCTGTCACTTTCTTTACTTGCTTTGAAATGCTGGGCCTTGAAAATAATAATATTAATCTGCCTCTATACAAGTGGCCCTGTGGACGTCCCCTTTCATCCTGTAGCACAAGGATCTAGTTACCTTCTGGTCTATTTTACTACATTCATTTCCTACAGGCTCCTCTCACTGCATTCTGGGAACTGAGGTCTTCTTTACTCATGCAGAACTGCTTTCAGCAGGATGGCTGAATTCCATTTCAGAGACACTTTCAGGGGCTGCATTCCAGTGAAGGCAAAAGGGGTGGGCCCAAAATACCCCAAACACCAGCCTATTTTAGCTTAAATCTCTTGCTGCCAGGAGCTAAGCCTTAGGAGAGGCATTTCAACCCCTCAGAGTGGGGGAAAACTGCACAAAAACTGACAAACCACCTAGTGCTTGGTGGTTGGTAGAAAGGGGAACATATGACTTTTCCAGTCTTCTGAGTCTCTGGTTCAACCTGATGCTTAATCAAATAACAGCACCATAGATATATTCTTCACATGTTCAATCAACATGTGTACTCTGTGTGTGTGTGCGTGTGTGTGTGTGTGTGTGTGTGTATCATGTCTGTGGCATGTCTGTTGTAGACTCTGCCATGCCATGTGTTTTATTCATTAGAACAGGGCTCTCCAACCTTGGGTCCCCAGATGTTGCTGGCCTACAGCTCCCAGCATACCCAGCCAGCATGGCTAATGGCAAGGGATTCTGGGAGCTGTAGTCCAGCAACATCTGGGGACCAAAGGTTGGAGAGCCCTGCATTAGAACATCTCAGAACATCTGTAGAGAGAGACCCTCCACACAGCTCTATGCATGGGGGGGGGGCTCGATGGGAGTACAGGCCTGTGGCTTACACTGGCTCAGCTTGTCTGAGTGTGGAAAGCTAAGCAAGGTCAATCCTGGTTATTACTTGGATGGGAGACCCCCTCCTCTAGTTTCCTGCATTGAGCAGGGAGTTGGACTCGATAGCCTTGTAGGCTCCTTCCAACTCTATGATCAATGAAATCTACCATGATGCCGCACCTCTCCCTAGACATGCTTCCTTAACACACGAAGAAGAATATCTGTGTAGTTGAGTCACTGCATATTGAAATGCGCAATCCTCAGATAGTTGGGCTTTTTTTGGTCTCTCATCCTGGTAACTCCCAGTAGTTCATAAAAAATGATGGTGCTCTCTTATTATTGTATGAGTGAGTAATATGTAAGGTGTGTGTGTGTGTGTGTGTGTTTATTTATTTTTATTTATTTATTATATTTATACCCCGCCTTTTTTCCTGCAAGGAACCCAAGGCGGCTTACATAATCCTCCTCTCCATTTTATCCTCACAACAACCCTGTGAGGTAGGTTAGGCTGAGAGTCAGTGACGGGCCCAAAGTCACCCAGTGAGTTTCATGGCCAAGCGGGGACTAGAACCCGGATCTCCTGAGTCCCAGTTTAACACTCTAACCACTACGCCACACTTGACAAGACAAATGGACAAGACAAATGGACTTGAATCCTACAGGTATTTGCACATACATGAGCAGTCCTGCCTTGCAGCAGAATTTGTAATATGGAGCTGACAGTCCCCATTGAGAGTGAGCTTCAGGATTCCATTCATACACAACTCAGGGCTTTCAACAGTCATAGGATTGACTGGCAGGGTATCATTAAACCTTCCACTCCCGGAGGAACATTACAGCAGCAAAGCCAGCGAAGAATGTGTCACCTCAGAGCATGGACACAGCGTAAAGTCTGCATGGCTTGAGTCTGCTCCCATTTTTAATATTATTATTTTTTTGCAAGTGTTTATTATCGCATCTGCTCCCATTTAGTGAGTTTTCTCAACAGGGATTATATATATCCTGAACTTGTCACTGCTTGTCACAGTATCAAACAGAGCATCCTTTGCTATCTTTTTAAGCCTTGCCAAGTTGGGATTTTTCTCTTGTTCTCTGATATGCTGATTGCAGAAGTGCATGCTTGGGAGAATGTCAATGTATTGCTGATTGCAGCAAAATGAGGTTTTCATAGATTTCATAGTTGGTGTTGGTGGCTTGGCAGGTATCATTCCTTCCTCTGAGTTGGCACGACACCAGAGAGGCCAACATTTGAACAATGGTTGGGGGGGTCTTAAGGTGCTCCATAAATTTCCACCATGAGTTGTGCAAGGTGTTAATTCCATAATCCTGCATCCTTTCCTCTGAGTAATTCCACTCCTTTCCCTAAATTTCCCCATTCAGTTTCAGCTGATTTGGAGATTGCTTTTCTTTCACCAGCCCAATACCTTGTGTACAAACATTAGGCTGTTTGAAACAGATGGCATATAGTCTCAGATGTTGCTGCATTTGAGGGCTGGGTGCAATTCTACCTTCTGTCGGCTTTGCATGGGCTGGAACGAATGTGTGTTTGTGGTGGAGGGCCGGAGGAAAGTTCACTGCAAAGTTCAGAGGCCTGACCTTGGGTATATGTAAGATCAAGTGCACAATCCAAAAGGATTGCCACTCTTTAGATCAGTGTTCTCCAACCTTGGGTGCCCAGATGTTTTTGGCCTACAACTCCCAGCATGCCCCAGCCAGCTACGTTGGCTGGGGCATGCTGGGAGTTGTAGGCCAAAAACATCTGGGGACCCAGGGTTGGAGAACACTGCTTTAGATGGAGGGCTCTGAGACTGGAGTTCTCTGCCTATCCAATGCGCTACAGGAAAGAGCCATGAAGGGCAGGAGGAATGGCAGAAGCTTTTGCAGGCTCACCAAACCCCCTTGCAATGATTTCTGCTAGACAGGCCTCTGAGCCCATCAAGATGCCATGCACAGCTGGGGACGGGGACTGAGAGGCCTTCGCATCTGGTGGATGGATGCTTGGCCACTGTTCCCCTCACTCCACCCTGCCCCCTGGCATGCACTTCTCCCTTCCTCTTCATCCTCTTCCTGAGGTCGGAGCTCAACCTCTGTTGTGGAGCTACCACGGAGCTTTCCATGGCAGCTGAAAAGGGCTGGCAAGTGAGGCGGGAGGAGATCCATGATCAGATCTCCTCCTGTGAGGGCAGAAGTGTGGCCTTGGAGGAGAGGATCTGCAGCATCCTACAGTGCCCCAGATGCACTACATCCTACAGTGCCCCAGATGCTGTCTAGGGGGCCTATAAAAGCAGATAAGAAGCAGATAAAAGCAGATAAATGCAATAATATAGATAAATAAAAAGTGCAGGGGGCTGTACAGAAAAAGGCTACTTTTGAAGTAATGGTGACTTAACTTCAGGTGGCTGAAAGGTATTTCAGCATAATCCCATATCCGCCAGCATTTCACAGATGAAAATAGGGACACACATGTGAATTTGTAAGTGGTATGGTTAAGCAACATGAAGGTGTGATCAAGAGGGTGTGGCCAGGCAACCAAAGGGCATGGTCAAGTACAAACGTCATTAGACGAAAAACACAAAATCTTATATATTATAATTATTATTTTATATATTATATATATTATTTTATAATATTTTATAAGTGACTTTTGTCATATTTTTTGTACCTTATTTAAACACTTGATTGTTGATATCTGGTGTCTTTCATGAGGGGCCCAGTGCCTGCAGGGCAATCTCTTTCTTTTTGTTTTAAAATTGTCAGGATTGGCACAAATTCAACAGGTGAAGCTTACCCACCCACCCCACACCTCCAAACATGGAGCTTCAGAGAGAAGTGGAAGTTTCTTGCATTTTCTTCTGACACTGTAAACGCACCTGTTAGAGGCAAAGAGTCAGCTCTATAAATCTTTGGCAATATAAAGATAGGAATCATGTGATAAATTCCCTCATTCACCCCTCCATAGGTCCAGGCTTTCACCCAGCTAATCCCTTTCCCACAGTAACGTGCAGCAGGGGCAGCAAGTAGAGCATGCGTGCGCGCGCACGCGCACACACACGCACACACACACACACATATCCTCACCTGGCCCTCCCAGTTTAGCAGCGTCTGTTCCCTCCCCGCTTACTGTGGCTGTTTGAGCCTAAGCAGAGCTATCTTAAAGGGGCCATGGGCAAAATTGCAGCTAAGCTAAAACTGCAAGCTTTTTAGCTGCAATTTTGCCCATGGCCCCTTTAAGTAGCTTGCAATTGCGGGAGGCAGGGGAATTCAGGACTCTGCATGACAAAGTGAGAAGCCATGATGGCTTAAGGGTTTTCTTGATGGTCCGGGCATTTTCGGGGCAATTGGAGAATATGTAATGTAATCCAGGTTGGAGCAAGCTGGTCTAATGTATGTTGCATGTCCCCTGGGCAGCAACTACGTACCTTCCTCTACATTCTGACAATGCTGGCCATATGGTTGGTGTGAAGTAAACATATTACAGTGGAAACAATAGCAGTAGTAGTAGTTACAGTGCCATGTATAAACATCAGACATTGCCACACATATATTGGGCCGGGGGGGGGGGAAAGAATAAGTCTCTAACAGTGCAACCCTGTGTGTGTTTCCTGAGAAGTAGGCCCCGTTATGTTGAATGGTACTTACTCTCCAGTAATTGTGTTTGGATTGCCGCCTTAGTGCCCTTCCGTTCAAATCAATAATTCTGAATAGTCAGGCTGTAAGTTCCTTGAAGAAGTGCTGTTCTTCTCTAAGCTTCCAAAAGCGCCCTTTATACTCCATTGTGAAGCTAGTTAGTGTTTCTTTGTTTCTATATTCTTGCCCTGGACTTGGCAGGGTTGTGTTCAAAGAAGCTGGAAATGCAAATGAAGCAAGAGAAAACACTCCGATTAAAACAAACTTGATTTTTGGTATCCCGTCAGGTGAGCACGGTTTGAAAATGACTCTGCATCAAAACCAGCGCTCTTCTGTGGAAGGCTCCCTTTTGCAGATCCTCCAACAGTGCCTTTGCATGTGAAAGATCAGCATGGATGTCACTCAGGCCAACCTTGGCAAGAGTCACAGCCCACAAGGCCCACACTGCAGAGGTCTGTGGTTTGGGTCTGTTTGGACTGAGGGATGTTGTCTGCTGTGATCTGCGAACCATGTCAGAACCCCCTCCCTTCCGCTTTGCATCGCTGCCGGCGGGGTAGCTTGTTGTGCTTTTGAATCTGACAGGAAAACACATCAGAGATGCAACTCATCTACTGATCTGTTTGGGAGATAAGAACCCCTCAGCTTTGCTTCACTGCAAACCCAACTGACAGCAACAGGGAAATCCATTGATTTCTGTCAGGCCCTTTGTTGACAGTTTAGGGTTACGAGTTCACTGGGTCACCACTGATGGTGAAACTTAGGCTGTGTGCATTTCAAGTTTAACACCTTAAGGGAGGGAGGGAAAGACAATATCCTTCCCCTATATCTATTCTGGTCACTGCACCTAAAAAAAGGATATTGTACAGCTGGAAAAAGTGCAGAAAAGGGCAACTAAAATGATCAAGGGGCTGGAGCAATTCTGCTATGAGGAAAGGTTATAGTTTTCCTAGCTTAGAAAAAGGCAAGTAAGGGGAGACATGATAGAGGTGTACAGAATTATGCGTGGTGTGGAGAAAGTGGGCAGGGAGACATTTTTCTCCCTCATAATACTAGAATCCAATGGGGTCATCCCATGAAACTGACTGGTGGGAGATTCAGGACAGATAAAAGGAAGTACTTCTTCACACAGCGCATAGTTAAACTATGGAATTCACTTGCACAAGATGTAGTGATGGCCACCACTTTGGAGGGCTTTAAAGGGGGATTGGACAAATTCCTGGAGGAGAAGGCTATCAGTGGCTACTAGTCCTGATGGCTGCATACTTCCTCCAGTATCGGAGGCAGTACCAGTTGCTGGGGAACATGAGCGGGAGGGTGCTGCTGCACTCATGTCCTACTTGTGGGATCCTGTGGGCAGCTGTTTGGCCACTGTGTGGACAGAATGCTGGACTTATGGACCCTTGGTCTGATCCAGAAGGGCTCTTCTTATGTTCTGATCCTGCAGTGTGTGAACACAGTGCATAAAGTTTGTGGTTTGTTACTTGTTCCTGGTGTAGAACAATTTGGATAGTTGTATGGTATGTGGTCTTTGTGTGTATGTCTGTGAATGTGCCTATAAAATCATGAGTGCAAAGGGAATCAACACTACCCCACACACACCAACAATGTGCCATTGGATCACCATGGTAAGTGTTGTTTACTTTTATTTTGTATCAACTTTTCCTGGTTATTTAATGGTGCATTGCTCTATCATTGTCCCATGCAAGTACAAAAGTGTTTATATCATTAGGTTGTATCCAATGCTAGTCTAACTTAAATCCCATTTATTTCAATGGGTCTACTCTAAGTAGGACTATTTAAATAGGGATGTAAGATAATTTCAGTTCACAAGTCATCCAAACTTGCCCAGTTCACAGCCCTGAATGTGAATGCAAATGGGAGCACATTTTTTAAAAAAAATGTCCACACATTCCTGACCTTGCAATCACATTAGAAATACTCAATTTTTTAAAAAGATGCACACTTTTAAACACATTTTCCCCAAAATGCATCTTCACACTTTAGTAGATGGGGGGAAAGTGCACAATTTTGGGGGGGAAAAATGTCTGTAGAAAGGTGCACTTTTCCTGTTCAAAATGCACACTTTCCCCATTCAAACAAACTGAAAAATGTGTCGCAAATGAAAATGGGAGTGAGCCAAGCCAAGCTTTGATGTGAACTTCAGAGATTTTGGCGAACGTGAACATCCCTGGTTCTCCTATCCCATCCTTTTTCAAATGGGGTGGAGGCAGAATGGCAAGCACCAGAAAGACTACCCAATTCCTCCACACATGCATGCACCTGTGCGCGGACACACACACGCACCAGGGCCTGGTCATTTTGTGACCGTTACGTTTTCCTTTATATTGCTGGGTTTTTAATACACTTTGGACTGTACATCTCCCATGCTGTTGGTTCTGTTTGCTTGGGTCTTTTGCTAAAGAACAAGGCGAGCAGGCTACCCTTATCCTTGCGGGAAGGATATTATTCTGCCATTAGGGTTAGTGCAAGGCTGGCTATAACAGGAAATCCTTTAAGAAACAAACAAATAAATAAATAATATCAGGAGAAGTCCCTAGATTGCTCCCTAAATATATCTTCTAAAGCTGTATAAGTAGCAAGCAAAAGAGTTTACTAAAGCGAAAAGCGAAACAGCTAAAGCTTCTGTGCAGCTGATGAGGACCAATTTATACAATCAGCAGAACCAAGTGGTAAAGCTTTTCCTGGACTTTATCATTTCAGGCGGTGGGAGTGTGGTGTGCGAGAGTGTGTGTGTGTGTGCAGTTGGGCGGGGGGATTGTACACAGACACAAGCTTCAGTGCATATTAAGCATTTTCTAAGAACAGGCATACAACCGTTACTGCTGCTACCTCCATATTTTCTTGTTTCTTTTTGTGGCAATAGAATTTTCAACTTTATTCTTTATAGGGGATGCCGAGAACACATGACCTTTGGTTCAGAGGGCTTGCCCTATGCATGCTTACTGGGAAGCCAATCCCATTGTGTCAGTAAAGCTGTACTCCTAGCCAAGCATGTATACGCTTGCAGCATACGTTAAAAAGACTAGTAGGGAAAGGGGAGACAGGAAGGAGTACTATGTAGGGAATGGTAAATGTTGTATTTTTCTCCCTTTTCTTCATTCACACTATTAATATTTGGAGGCATGTTGCAGAGAGGAAAAGCAACACAGATTCTTGTGGCACCATAAAGACTAACAGCACTATCTTGCACATATCTATTCAAATGTAAGTCCAGTTGAGTTCAATGAGGCTTACTCTCAGGTAAGTGAGTGTAGGATTTCAGCCTAACAAATTTATTATGGCACAGGTTCACTTTAACAAACACAGGGATGCTTATCTTTAGTTGACAGCAGCGATAGGGAACCATTTTTCTCTTGATGGCCACATTTTCTCAGGGGTAATGTGTCAGGGGCTGCAGGGGGAAGGGTCGTGGCTACCTCTTTGCATGCAGAAGTTCCAGGTTCAATCCCTGGCATCTCCAGGTAGGGCTGGAAAAATTCCTGCCAGTCCTAGGGCTGGGCAACCCGCCCAGCACTTGACTTGCGGTGCACGAGCTGAGCACCACCTGAGGCGCTCGCCAGACTTCCGGGTCCCCGGCTCTACATTGTTTATGTAGAAAATAGCATAAAATACGTTAAAAATGGCCACAAATTACGCAAATCGCGGCCGCTTTTAACGTATCTTATGCCATTTTCTATGTAAACAACGTAGTGCCGGATTGCGATAATGTGAGTCAAGCCGGGAAAAAGGTAGGGTGAGTGGAGCTCAGGGGGTTGAGCCCAGCGAGTTTGCCGGACTTCCACCCCCCCCCCCCAATCGAGCTCCGCGCGCATCCCTACCAGTCACTGTCTGCAATACTGGGCTGGATGGAGCAAGGGTCTGACTCAGTATGAGGCAGCTTCCTATGTTCCTGTGTTCCTATGCCAGTGGTGTGCCTGACCAAAGACAGAAGTGGGTGGGGCCAGTGTCATAGTGGGTGGGGCCATCCCCTTTCTCACTCTTTCTGCCACCCCCTTCTCTCTTTCTCTTTTGACACCCTCTTCTTTCTCCCCTCCCATTTCCCTCCCCATCCAGTGGCCTGCCAGGGCAGAGACAGATTGCTTTTACTAGAGGAGTGAAGTGATTGCTTGCAGCGGGCTTTTGAAATGAGGCCAAGGTCCAGAAGTTGTCCACTCCTGGTGTAGAGGGAGAAAGAAATAGAAGTAGTGATGTCGGACAGAGAGAAATGAATATATATATATATATATATATATATATATATATATACAGGGCTTTTTTTCTGGTGGAACTCACCGGAACTGAGTTCCAGCACCTTTTCTTCTATTAATTGCATTACAATTTAATCGCCATCTACTCCAATCCAAGAGTTCCAGTACCTTTTTCTCCAGAAAAAAAGCACTGTATATATATATATATATATATATATATATATTCATACTGACATTAAAGCTTAAATGTATGCAGACTAATTACAGTGACCATTTACTAAGTAGTGTTGATGTAACTATCCTGGTATTGATTGGTAAGCCAATTAACACATGTAGTGGGATAAAAACCCATTGTCTCAGTTCAGACCACAGATAATAGAATGGAATGTCTTGATAAGTTATGCTTCAGCAGTTTCATGCTGAAGTCTCCCTTTGAAATTTCTTTGTTCAAGAATGGCCACTTTAAGGTCAGTAACAGAGTATCCTGGGTGGCTGTAAGGTTCTCCCACTGGTTTTAGAAAATTGCCTCTTCTGGTGTCTGATTTGTGTCCATTTATTCTTTTGCATGGAGGCTGATCTGTTTGTCCTATGTAGAATGCAGAAGGGCAGTGCTGGCAGCTGATAACATATAACACATTGGAAGATGAGCAGATGAATGATCCTTTGATTTTGCACCAAAAGGCTAACACATTACCCCCTGGAAACAATAAAGAGTAAATACTCTTTACAGCATCACATCAATATCTCCTTTGCTTTTGTATTGAAGATTTATGCCAGTATCTGCGTTCCCAAATTGCATTTCACCAAGTTTCACCAAGTTTCTTCCATATTTCTGAAGATGGCCCTTGCTGTCACCTCTACTTTAGTGCTTGTATGGAGACTATAATGGGATCATCTGTCTGTTTGTTATAATATTATCTTTAACTAAGAACACATATCAGTCTTACCTACCTTATGTTCATCTATTTTTCCAGGAATAATTCTTGGGTTATGCAGGCCATATCCGTTTCCCCCCAGTTGTTAAGGAGTTATACCAGCAGTAGGCTCTGAATTACATAAGCATTTGCCTGAACCAATTTGGAATGGCAGGAGTCAGCTCAGCATCTTCTCTGCCTATAGCAAAACTGAGATTGGCCACTCTTGGAGGCAAAAGGATTTTTTTCTTCATTTATAGAGGTTGCCACATTACTTATCCAATGGTTAAACACTTATTTTAGATTGACTCTGCTCCTTCGGGCAGGGATCTGTTCTCTTGGACTCTGTCAAGTGCCATGTCTAGTGATGGTGCTGTACATATAATCAATAATAAAACAGTAATGCAGTGAGCAAGGAGATTTTCTATTCCTAACCCTTTTATCTATCCTGAATGGTTCTGGGCATTCCATTCACCATTCCAGTCATCATTATCTCCTGCTTTCATTTTCTCAGGTGTTTTAATGTAGATGCCTTTCCGGGGGTTGATTTCCAACTTATTTCCAACTTATCTCAAAGTTCATTTTGACCTCTTGCCTAACTACTAATACTATTTGTTTCCAAGAAGCTTTCTCAGGAGTGCACCAGTGGCTCGTGTGACCCAAGACAATAACGGGTGTTACGGCGCTCTCTCTCTTCCTTCTGGTCTTTATTATGTATTTATAGTCATGCCTTGGATTGAGAGCATAATTCGTTCCGGAAACGTGCTTGTAATCCAAAACACTCTTATATCAAAACGAAATCCCCCCCAAAGAAATTTGTAGATATTTTTAATTTAAGCCGTACTACAGTACTTGTATTGCAAGACGTCGCTTGTATATCAAGTCAAAAAGAATTAAATAAATATTTAAAAATTTGCTTGTCTTGTAAAACGCTCTCAAACCAAGTTACTTGCAATCCAAGGTATTACTGTACTCCTGATGGTGTGTTAGAAACCATGCAGAATGCAGAAGTGACACATAGCCTGATAAGAGGACTTTTAAAAAATGTAGGAAAGACTAGGACTGGGGAAGATGGCACATGTCTATTAAAGCGTATGTAGAAATAATCTCCATAGCCATATTTAGAAGTTCACCCCTATGCAGTTAGAATCATGTGAAGGGTCTGGAAGAGTGGAGATGAGACCATTGCCCTTGCCCCCTCTTTCGCATCCCCATCACCCAAACTTGCAGCCCGCTGTGTGTTGGAGGAGCTCTAACGTCTGTAGCATGGAGACTTCTATACTCTTGTTGGCTCTGATTCTAGATCACGGGTGCAGAACCTTAAGCCCGCAGGCCAAATCTGGACCTCCTGGAGTCCAAACCGGCTCTCTGGGGTTCCCCAGATGTCCACACCTTGCCTGACTTGTGTGTGTGTGTGTTTCCCCATTCTAAAAGGTTTTAATACCTCTCCTAAGGATTATCTATTGGCAGCAAGAGCTTTAAGTTGGCATTTTTGGAATTTTGGCCTGGTCCCCTTTGCCTTTAGCCCCACCCTGTTTTGCCTTTGGTCCTATCCAGCACTAGAATGTGGCTCCCGAGAGCTTCTCCAAAATTGAACTCAGTCCTCAAGCTGAAAAAACTTCCACGCCCTTGTTCTAAATGATGCAGGGAGCCTACAGCAGTAGAGCCAGCTCCCCGCTGCAGACCTTCAGTGCGCATTGCATAGAGGTGGGCTGTGGAGACAGGTGACGAGGATGCGATGGAGGAGGCAGGGCCAATGGGCTCATCCCCACTCTCCCCGTCATGTGATTCTAATTGCATGGGAGGGGGTGAACATTTAAATGGGGCTCCTGCAAAACTCAAGTGTCCAGTTAACTGCCTTCTCATGGGATGACCTGTGAAGAGCTAATATCTTCTGCTGTTCAAGGGCCATTGAAAAGTATGGGCTGCTTCCCATCTCTGCACATACGTAGAAGAAGACATCAGTAGTCACCATTTAACAGTGCCCTGCCACTGCCACTGCTTTTCACTTGTCATTTGCTTCTTCTTTCTGGCAGGTTGAAGTCAGCTTTACTGTTGTGGTTCTTGAGAAAGTTATGAGGGGAAAGTGGTTGTGTGTGGTTAGTGATCTAATACTCTGTGGTAAATAAATCAGGAAGGTGTTTAGGCATGATACACACTTGCTTTATTCCTGCTGAGCATTCATATATGCTAGCAAAGTCTGAGTGAAAGAGTAATGTGGACTACTTCTCCAGTGTACATTTTGGACTAAACCACAGAGCTAAAGCTAGAGGAAAGAGCTGCTGCTTAGGCATGAGCTGCAGTTAGAGATAGACAGAAATTGCCTTGGAGCGATTCTTCTGTCTGCCTTGCGGATACATAGTGAAAAGTCACGTTGCTAAATATCAGTTTTGGTCTTGATAAGAATTTACCAAAATTTGCAAAGTTCTCCATATCTGGGACAAAAAGAACTTGAGAATAATAATATATTTTTAAAAAATGAATACGTCATCCACCCCTCCCGTTTTGCCTTTCTCCATGCAGAAAGAGGTGTGGGGACCAAGAAGCAGGAGCAAAGCGTACTTGGCTTCAATGAAGTGGAGGCTTCTGGGGCCATTCCAGCATTTACCAGGCTTCAGAATAACTAACAGACAGACATGCAGTGCTACGTTAGTATATAATAGGATATTTTTCATTTTGTCCTTCATACAACTATGAGGGATAGTGAGTTGGCCAGGGCTACCCCAAGAGCTTCATGGCTGAGAAGGGATTTGAGTGGGTTTCCCAAATCTACCACTGGATGCAGTTCACTACGGTGGCGGCTTCCCATTTCACAGGGGAAAAACACCAAATCATCATAAGTATTGATATCTTAACCAACCACTCCTCCTTTGCCTTTTCTTTCCCTCGTGTCTTCCATTTTACTCTGTTACTGCTTTAGCTGTTCTCTGCAGTTGGTTCTGTTGAGATTCAGCGGTGTGTTTGTTTTCGCCATAACACATGGCTAATTATTAAGTGCTGAATCGATTAACAATTTACAGGATATGGATAGAGCCGTAATTGCAGCCTCTCTTTTTGCAGGCCAATCCAGCTCCCATTTAAATCAATTGCAGTTTTCATAGCAATTTCAGCAGCAGTCAGGTTGGATTGTCTTGTTTTCTTTCTTCCCTCCCAACCCTGCCATTACTAGGAATTGAGATTTTCATCTTTGCCCAGAGGTCTCGATAGAAGCCACAATAAGAAGTGGGTTGTTTTGAACAAGACCCATCCACAAACCTGAGCTTTTCCTAGGAAGGGGATGGCCTTGCTCCCATTCCTGAATCTCATTTACTGGGCTCAGTGGCATATCTTGCTATCCTTTAATTAAGTCCTTCCTTTGTCTCCATATCAGCCAGAGCACATGTTCCCATTTTTCTTCCTGCAGCACTTAAGCATAATTTGGTGTCAAACACATGCTCTCTGATTGAGGTCCAACCAGATTTACTTGCAAATGTGTCTGGGTCAATAGCATTTGTTTCAATTAGATTTACAAAGAACCATTATGGTGCTTTGACATGTTAGTCGAAAAGGAGATTGTGGGAGGGGAGGGAAGGGGAGGCGAATACTTGCCAGGCACTTCACTAATTTATGATTAAAAAAAGAGGGAAGGTGATGGTGCTGGGAGAAGGCGGGGACGACGACGACAACCTACCATATCTAATGTCATTGGCTTTCTGCCAAATAGAGCAGGAGTGATGCACAGCTCAGGAGTAATCAGTTGCTAGGGCCAAGCCTGCCTCATGCACTGAGCACCACAGCTTTGACCTGAGCATGTTATTAAAGCCAGACATTGTCAGAACACAGCCACAGCTGTGTGGCCAATGGGAAATGATTGTGTCAAAGAATTATCAGAGGCAGAGCCAGTAAAATCTTGAGACCAGGGGTGGAATCCACCACTGGGGTCTGCATTATTGTTCATTGTTATTATAAAATTAGGGTGTTGCTGCTGAAATTGAAATTAGGTGGTTCATTGGTAGAATCTGTTACATTTGATGGTTGAATCTATTATGTTCATAATGCCCCTATGTGAGCCGAGCTTGATTGGATATTTAATGAACTTTAGTATTTTTGTTCTCCAAACTGAGATTGATTGTGAGTGCCTGTGCAGTCCCTGGGTGACTAACATCACAATCCAATGTGCCTGCCTGTAACCCTCTGAACTCAGAGGATTAGGGGCATCCTACGGAGTGCGGAAGGAGCACAGAAGTGTAGACTTGGATTTCTGATTTCGGCCATCTAAGTCTTTTGTCTTAGACTTAGACAAAAGATTTCGCCCCCTGGAATGCCCACAGAACTGAGGCTCCAACGTCAATTTTACCACCTCGGAGCTGCAGCCTGCATGGCTCTTTCTGTGCTGGCTGCAAGGATGGATGGAGGGTGCTCTGAAATCAAAGTCCTAGCTCCAACCTTGGAGTGCATTTCTGAGGTCGGAGCTGGGACTCTGACTTCTTCTATGACCATCTAGACTCTGTCTAGTGGCCATAGGATTTCGCGCTAAAGGGGACAATCCTATGCATGTTTAGACAGGAAAAAGCCCTATAATTCCCAGCATTCCCCAACCAGCCATGCCATTTCTGTGTATATCTTGATGTTGGTTGGTTGGTTTCTGAAGGAAATGTAAACATCCCATTTGCAATGCTCATGCTTGTGGAATGATGCCGCTTAACCCTTTAGTTGCCATTTCCCAAACCAATCACTATAAAAGTTTGGATTAAAAATCCTTGCACAAACTAATTATAGTTGAAGAAACAACTACAAAGGGTTAGTATCCGCCTCTTGTTCGATGTTTCTTTTTCACTCGTGACTTCATTTCCTTTCTGTATCCAGCTAGTCAACAGGCCATTTGTTTCGAGTATTGGACAGAATTCTTGTTTGTTTGTTTGGTAAGTAAAAGTTTACTTCAGACTCAGTTGCTAATGGGTGGCACCATGAGAGGCAGTGGAAATCAAAGGAGAAAGAGGTTGGGAGCGGAGTGGTGCAACTGGCAGGTGAGGAGGAGAACTGGGCTTCAGCAGATGTAAGTGCCTCTTCTGCAGCTCCTACTTGCGCTGTTCACATCATAGCTGCTCACATGATAGCTTCTTGCACTGGCTCAGCAGCTCCATACTGATTGTAAGGTAAAGATTAGGGCACATGAAAACAGCCAATCAGTGGGGAGAACACTGATTATGTCATGACACACAGCATGATGTCATCCTATAGTTCCCAAGATGTACTTTGTTGACGCATATGTGCATGAGTTCAATGAGATCTCAGAAAAATTGAGAAATTTAGTCTGATATTGGATGGAGAAATTTGTAACTTGAACGAATTACGAATTATGTTGGGGTAAGTTCAGCCATCACTATAAAAATGTTTGACATTTATGATGCGTGGAGTGCTTGTGGGGAGAGGTCTTATATAATGCAAGAACCAATGGATAGTTGTGTCTCTGTGTGGATCCCTACCAATAGCAGCATGGCCACAGTGTGTCAAGGATTGAGGATGACTTTCAGAAAAATCTCTGAAAAGAAAAGAAAGGAACAAGTAGAGCAAGAGATAGGAAAGGAAATGCTAAGCTGATATGAAGACATAGGCAGTGCAGCCCTATGTATATTTGCTCAGATGTAAGTTACAGGTAACTGTGCATAGGAGTGAAGCCTTAGGAAATATATATGTAAAATAAAAATGATGGAAAAGTAATAATGTACGGTAATTTATTAGAGATGATACTGGAAAATTAGAGAACAGATTGATGGAAAGGAGAGCAGTGGAGCCAAAAGAGGAGATCCCCCCCCCAAAAAAAACAAGAATCCATCCCCAACAGAGACAATGCAATGTCTAATCCCTGAAAGGAGTGCCAGAATAGTATTTTGGGTAAGAAAGAAGAAAGGGGGGGGGGGAATGGAAAGAAGACATTAATTAAAACACTTCCCCCCCAAAGGGCAACATGGCAGACATGGCTCTCCCAGAAGGAAGAAATGCAAAATGGAAAGTTAATAAAGACTTTTTAACCACTGTAGTTTTTGCTGGCATGGTATATATGCCATACTATCCCTATTTTGTATGTCTTTTCTCTTGTCCGTGAGTGCCACAAAAAGTGGGGAAAACTCAGAATCACACATGAAAAACAACCCTTAGTATCAGTGCTTTTCTTTGTATCTGTGGACAGCTTTTTTATAGGGCTTTATGTGGCAAAATGCAAGGGCAGTGTGCTCCTTTTCACATTCCTGCAGTCCCTGATTTTAGCACCACCTGTTTTTCTTCTGAGCACACAGCTGTAACTTTGTACACAATTTTTGAAATGGCTTTTTCTGACATCTGTGTTGCTAGCTAGCTCCCTTGGGATCTATCATTTGTAGTCATCGCTTGCTGTGTGCTCTCTCTCTTTCTCGTTGTGTCTTTCCCTCTGCTGAACTAGCATCCTAAATGTTACTTGTTCAAATTAACAAGTAACATTGAAGGAAAAGGGGGAAGAAATTCACAAACTCAACTTTAACTTGGTTAAGTAACAAGGTGCCCATTTACATGTGTGAATCAGCAAAACTCTAGCTCAGCGAAGTTCTCCGAATTCCTTCTCAAAGCTTGTCCTGACTTGAGCCCATAACAGATTGCGAGCTTTGTTTGTTTTTTTCTGCATGAAAATCCATGCGTATTTTTGTGCATATTTTTCCAAATGTACGCATCAATTGTGCACATCTTTGAAATGTACACATTCTTCCCTCATTGATCAAAGCATATTTCTGCACATTTTTCAAAAGTACACATTTTTTCATGCACGTTTTTAAAATGTACACATAGCATTGGACACATTTTGGGTGGTCTGCGAATCACATTGTAAGCTCGGAAATGTACTGACCTTGACCACAGATTGCGTCTGAGTCTGTTTTCAGTCTGGAAAGTGCAAACTGGGTAAATCCTATCAAAAAGGAACTGAAAGAAATTTCTCATACATCCCTACGTATGAAGAAAAACAGGAGATATATTACATGAAAACTTCATCCCACTGCAACCCTCTCAGTTTGGTGATTGTTTGGGTGGGGCTGTGAAATGGGAAAAAATGTTCACCCATTTAGAGTAAGAGCAGGAAGCATTGCTCTGGTTTGGTTTCATGATATCATCATTTAGCTAAATTTGATTGGCTACATGGTATTATCACAAAGCCCATTCAGAGTGATGGAGATACTTCCTGCCCTCACTGTGAATCTCCTTTGTTAGATTGTCACACAGGTAAATCTTGGCTACATGATCAAGGATTGGCTGAGATTGCCTCAGAAAGAAACCCCTGATTTATTTTTAAATGGTGCAGAACCTGAAGGTCAGTGAAAGAAACAGGTGGTGAACAGCATGAAATGTAAGCCAGGGGAATTGTGCTCCAAATGTACTTTTGAGCTCAACATTTTTTAATGAGCAACATTTTAGTACTAGTGCTGAATTGGGGGAAGATTCTGTGGCACACATGTTGATTTATGTCTTAATTTCTTGGGGTGCCTACAGAGGTTTGGTATTCTATACATGTCTACTCAGAAGTACATATCTACTCAGAAGTAAGTCCCATTGATTTAAATGGGGCTTACTCCTAAGTAAGTGGGTATAGGATTGCAGCCTCAATTATCAGAGCTGTAGAAATATGGAGTAGTGCCCTTGGAACAGTTGTGGCTGGGAACAAAGAATCTCACCAGGTCAAGACAATGTATCCATTTATGTACAATTGGAGATGATTTTATCTTCTGTGGCCCATTGGGGTAGGGATTTCCCCCACTTTATTTAACCTTGGTTCCCCCATTTCTTTTTCCCAGAGGCAACTGAATTATTTTTATCTTCCCTATAGGATGTTAATTTCTGTATGCCTCGTGTCTTCAGTGCAGCTTCTCTGCTGATAGTATATGATGTTCTTGCTTCCTTGAGGAGAAGGGAGGGAGTTGAATAGTTCTGTTTTATCACAGGGGTTGGACTAGATACTCATTTAGTTCTTGCCCTGAATCAATGAGTTTATTTACAAACATCCTGATGTCCAAATCAGGTGCATGGGACATAGCAAATCTATGTACCTCATAAATATATTAGTTTTTGAACAAGTCATACAGTCAGGGATTTTTTAAAAAACTTTTTAAAGCTTCCAACTGAGAATGAGAATGGAATTGCCTGTGTATCTCCCCCCCCCCCCCGGCCCCATCCAGATGGAGAATGTTTGTAGTAATTATGCATTTTTAGCTAAGCCCTGCTGTCAGACACCAGTGACAAAACGTTACAATAAGTTCAATGGAATCAACATTTCAGGCAGCATTTCTTTCCTCATCAACCTCTGAACAAAACAATAGCAACCTCTGCCTAACATTGACAGGGATGTTAGTTGCTTACTACCATTCCTATCAATGCTGCAGCCATAAAGCATAGGAGAGAATTGTCTTGGTAGTAGAGATTTGTGACACTGGGAATTCTGTTCCATTTAAGCTCAATAGGATTCCACAGCATTCCCTTTCTAGTAAGCGGCAGCAAACTGTATGGGATCCCTCCCCCCGATTCTGAAATAAAAGTGCATGGGAGGGGGGTTTCCACTATTTGTGCTTACTTGACAGTTGTCAAATGGGGAGCTGTCAAGTGAAAGCAAAGCTGTGAATGGATCTTTGCTTGTGAAAGGGGGTGGTGCATACATCGCCCCCTTCATGGTGAGATCCTTAGTTTTTATATGTGTACATGACAATTCTAAGTGTCCTCCACCTTTTCCACCCTTTCCCAAGACTCTAGGTGCTCAGGAAAGTGAAGAAGTGTGAGCCCACCCCATTCTTGGGGGAAATGACATTTTGACAGCTGTCAAAACAGAGGGTTTCTTTTAAAACAGGGTTTTTCACAGGGCTAAACAGGGTGTTCTGACAGGGAAATATGAAGCCATGAAATCTGTATGTGTCCCGGCCAATAAAGCCCTGCTCATTCTCATACATCTCACAGGTGAGATGAATTCTCATACATCTCATACTTGGTAGTCATATGTGTCCTGAGCAGACCTTATGAATACTCCAAGTCACCACTACTATTTGGTAGAACATTTGGTTGGTAGAACAATCACAATTAATCCCTTCAGTACACTGGACATCTTTAGTCAACTCTTTGCCCTTCCCCCCACTTCTCTCTTCCTTTTTTAATGAACTTTTATAAATAGAGGTCAAATGCATCTCTGTAGGTGACACCGATTTCTTCCAGCCAGTCATGGCCTTCCTTTGTTCTGCTTTAACCCCCAGATGACATTCTCTGGTACCCAGAGTGATGAACAAGGCTGAGAGTGACAGGGAAACGAACTCAGAAGCAGGTTTATAGGGCTGCAGGGGACCATCTGTTAATGTAAATGTTTAAGAGGAAATGCATTAAGTCCTGAGAGCTGACGAGACATTTCATTTGCATCCTGCCTTTGGGATTATTCCTGGCTCCTGCCTAAGGGCACCCAAGTGCTGGACTTGGAGTGGCTGCAGTTACCTTATTTAGTTTGCTGTTTGTGCAGTTTGCACATTGGGGGCTGAGAGATTCTAGCAAGCTCTGGAGCCTGAAATACATTGGCGTAGTTGGCCTCTAGATGTACATTTTGATTTTGAAAGGGGGGGGGGAAGAGAGCAAAGAACATATGAATAATATGCTCGTGAGGTTTTCTCTCTCTCTCTCTCTCTCTTTTTTCCAAACTTAATTGAAATTCATTTATTTTTGGACTTGATTTCAACCTTCCTCCTATCTTATCCTCACTATCAACCCTTGAAACTGAAAACAGAACAGCTTTAGGCTAGAGCAGTGTTCTCCAACCTTGGGTCCCCAGATGTTTTTGGCCTACAACTCCCAGCATGCCCCAGCCAGCTATCCAAGGTTGGAGAACACTGGGCTAGAGGTTAAAGGAGTGCAAATAGGAAGGAGAAAGTAAAGGCAACTGATTTTGTTTCTCTGCTCAAGATGACGGATAGGACACACACACTAATCCTACAGCAGAGACAGAGAGTGGGAAATAAAGTTTTAAGAATATATCCAGGCACTTGATTGTCTGCACAAATCCCAGTAGGTCTGGAAACAGTTGTTTTAAAATATCCATGGAAGATCTTTATTGCATTTATATATATATATATATATATATATATATCTGCTCAATACCAAAGGCTTAAAACAAAGATATATGACTACTTGCATTTAATACAAGGACACCAAAATCCCTGTCCTCATTCTGATTACCCCTGGCATATAAAAGATAGCTCAAGTAAAAGATATTACAACATTTCCAGAAGATACTCTCAGGCTTTGATTATTCTCCATCCTCTTTCCAGTTTTCTGCATTATGTGCAAAGTCACCCTGAGGTAGCTTCTGACAATCCATCTGACAAGGAGTCATACTCCACATGCATGGTGTGGCGAAAGTGAATATGGCGACATCCCCCCCCCATAATACTAGAACTTGGGGTCATCCCATGAAGTTGATTGGTGGGTGATTCAGGAGGACAGATAAAATGATGACTTCTTCACACAGTGCATAGTTAAACTGTGGAATTCATTTCCACAAGGTGTTGTGTAGGCCACCAATTTGGATGCCTTTAAAAGGGGATTAGACAAATTCATGGAGGAGAAGGCTATCAATGGCTACTAGTCCTGATGGCTACATATTACCTCCAGTATCAAAGGTAGTATGCCTATGTACACCAGTTGCTGGGGAACATGGGTGGCAGGGTGCTGTTGTAAATTCTTATAAAAAACGAACTGAAATGAAATTCTCACCCATCTGCAGTGGCCATATTCAATAGGTACAGCTGTTCCCAGCATGGAGAGGACCATGTCTGCCATGCAGTCGTTAAATATGAGGAGCCTGTCAGGAAAAAAATATATGGTGGCAACCCTAATTCTGCTCTAAAGTGATTGAATACACAGGGATTCAACGACCGACTTTTAAGAGCTAAGCACTCAAAACCCTGGGTCTGGATGAATGTATCTGTCAGTTTCAGTTCCTCCCACATTCACCCTTCTTAAAATCTCAGATATGACCCAAAGATGCAAGTTTTGGGAAATTCTTATCAAAACTGAACTGAAACAAAATTCTCACCCATCCCTACGGCATAGTACAAATGTCAGGGTTGTTAAAGAATAGTTGAGAACCAGGTGCTGCATGAAAAGCTCAAAGAGAAACTCAAAGGGTACCACTTTGCTTTTCTCCCTCCTGTCAGGACAAACATCCTGCCTTTTATTCCTGGGATGGATCCAGAGTGTCTACTCTGCCGACAAGAGCATTCTGAGCAGAGTTCCACTCAGAAGGCTCTTGCTGGCAGAAAGGTGGGGAGGTGACTTTCACTGATCCCCCCTCCCTCTCCAGTCCCCAGTGCTACCTCCCCCACTGTGTCGGAGGAACAAAAGCCCCACGCAGATGGAAGGAATCCTGTGTGAGGGTCTTTCTGCCTTTAACCACATGTCTTTTCCTCTGCATTGTGCACCTTACAGCCTCCAAAAGGATAAGGATAACACCAGTCTTAATTCCAATTACTCATCAGCACATTTACCCTGAGTAGGATTCAGCAAGGGGGTGGGGGGATCACTGGACCGAGTGTGCCCTTCTCTTCTCCTTTCCTCCTTGCCTCTGGTTTGTCCTTTGTGCTCAGCCCAAGTGCCACATTTTCTCGTCTCTTCCTCCAGCCGGGGAAGATTGATGCGTAATTAAGATCACGAAGGAGATGTATTAAGATGGGAAAGACTTGGGTTTCTGCTGTGAATCTTCCCACCGCTGCTGCCACCCACACATGGACTTTTCTTTTTCACTTTCTCTCATGCTACTGATTTCTCTCCATAGGTGTCCCGGTGACCCTGTCAGGTGCATGAGTGAGGGGAGTCAAGAGTGCAAGGCAGTGCGACATCCCTTCCTTTTCTTTGGCCTTCTTTCCCACACAGGTCTGGCTGTAAAGTAATCCCCCAATTTCATGTTGCCATTATCCCTTCCTCATGGCAGCTTTCCTTATTTAACATTGAGAACGTGTAGAACAACAAGCTTTGCCATTGTACAGCAGGGCTGGGGAAACTTTTTTAGCCCATGGGCCAAATTGATTCCAGGCAAACATGTTGGGGGCCACATGCAGTGGGTTGGGCTGCACCCCAAAGTGGTCACGGCCACCCCACTGCTGCCATGCGGCCCCTACACGATTGCCCAGACAGGATTCACTCTCTCACACACACTCAGATTGATATATACTCACTCATACAAACTCACATATATACACACTACTATGGATGTCAAAGAAATTCGCAATGGATTCAAATGAGTCTGAAATTCTATGAATCTGACCGGCAGAATCGTCAGTGGACTGACTTTTTCCGAGTCACATGGATTCTGCAGACCCGGACTGTGTTGTTGTTGTTGTTTTAATTTTTGGGTAGGATTTGCACAAATTCCCACTTGGACTAATGCATGCTTTTGCACCGATGCACATTAACGCAAGTGGAACAAAATTCTCATACATCCAAGGTCCAATCCCGTCAGTTAGTAGACAATGGAACGAAAGATGCTTGACAATCCGTGAAACACAGATGGAATGGTTTAACAAAATCTATACATCCCTAATTAGGGTTTTATAAGAAATTCATTTCAGTTCATTTTTGATCATGATTTACCCAGTTCACACCTTCCGGACCAAACACGAACTTAGACACAATCTGTGGTTGAAGTCCATACAATTCCAAGCTTGCAATGTGATTCATAGACACAAAAACATGTGTTCGACAGCATACATACATTTGAAAAAATGTTCATGAAAACATGTGTACTTGCGTACAAATATGCTTTAATAAATGGCAGAAGAATGCATACATATCAAAGATGCACACAGTTGATGCGTACAATTAAAAAAATACGCATGAAAATATGCACGGATTTTCATGCAAAAAGAAAAAAACAAAGCTTGCAATCTGATATGGACTCGAGTCAGAAAGAGCTTTGAGATTTTATAGGGATGTAACTGTTCGCCCCGCGCGGGCGTAGCAGGCCGAAATCGGCCCCGCTCACGTCTGCGTGGGGCTCGTGCGGGCCTACGGGCCTACTTTTTGCAGCAGCGGCTTGCCTCTCTGCAGCAAGCCGCCCGCACCGCCCACGCTGGTCCCGTTGCATCACATCCGGCCCCAGAAGTGATGCGATGGGACCCTGCGCAGGCGCAATACGGCACGCGGGGGTCCAGTGCGCCTGCGCAGGGTCCCATCGCGTCACTTCCGGGGCCGGATGTGATGCAACGGGACCAGCACCGGTGGCTCGAGCGGCGCGGATCAAGGCGGGGGGGCTGCCCCCATGGAGAGCCAAGCTGCTGAGAGCTGCGAGCCCCCCCCCAAGGTTCGTGTTTCACCCCTATTGAGATAGAATTCGGAGTACTTCAGCGAGCTCGGGTTTTGTTGATTCACACATCCCTATCAGACTCATAGACTCACTCACACATCTCCCCCACTGCAATCCAGCTTTCTAAAAGCCTCCATTGGCGGCAATAGAGGACTTTAAAAAAAAAAAAAACCTGATTGCAGCAGTTGTTAAAAATAACCTCCCTATATAGAGGGAAGTTTCAGAGGTTCTAGTGCTCATGTAGGGTAGTTTCCTTATAAGGAGGTCACAACAGGGCTTATGGCATTTGTGCGATATAATGTGTTGTCCTTATATGTACAGGCTGAGCATAGGATGGGGGTTCAGAGCATTAACAGCCCAACAGATTGCCATGCCCTATCTCTAGAGGAACCCACAGCACCAGGGAATTTCCTGCAGAAAGCAAAATCAGCTCTCTGCCTCCTTTTGAGACCCGGTCCCAGCACAGTCTGCTCATTAATTCATCCACTTTCTTTGTTCTTTCCCCAAGCGCAATTAGGACATCACTTGTGGAGTGGAGAGAAGACACCTCCGATTCACAGATCTAGAGGTGACCGGGCTAATCTTGACCAACCAGTGTGACCCATTCTAGTGGTCTTTTCCCCCCAACAACCACAGACTCACAGGGTTGGGGTAGTTCTTGAGAGATCATTCAGACAACCCCACCCACTTAAATCTCATTTTTATAGGAATTGTAAAAATACAGCAAAGAGTCACATAGCACCTTAAATCAGTTGAAGTGGACAGTGATCTTATGCCAGAATAGATTTGCTAGTCTTGAAGGTGCCACAAAACAAGACACCTGCAATTGACTAACACAGCTACCCCTCTGGAAATGGTTAAAAAAATAATACAGAAATGAGGAACATCAGGAAACCCTCTTGAGGCCCTGGCGCTGGTTGAAACTTGTCCGCTGAGACACATCCTCAGCCTTCTGTGAAGTTATGTCCCAGAGTAAGCAAACTGTCGCTACTAGGAGAGTTTCCCTGTTGATGGCAGACAATATTTGAAATCCTCGGCACTTCATGCATGATGTATCATGACATGAACTCCTCCAAGGATCACAGTTTTTCCGGCAGTTCCAACTGAGTACAGTGTGGTTCTCTTTGTATTTCTAGCCGTCATGAATGCTTTAAGGGTTTTGGCCCAGTCTGGGGTTTTAGCTGCTTTTGAGCAACAAGTGATGAGATTTCCGTGTTTGTACCCTCACATTGTTTCGGGATTCTTTGAAACAGACAGTGCAACAATGACTGATTGCCCCATCCATGACCAGTATTTTGTCTCTAGCCATTTCTTAATGGGGAGCAAAGGGAGAGGGATAAAACAAAAGCAAGAGGGGAGCCAACTGCAAGGAGATGTTTGAAGAGCAGGGAAGGAGAGATAAGCACCTTGCTCATCTCCCCCTCTCCAGTCTAAAAGCAGCCTTTATGATTAATTTACCAGCCGGTGCTCCTTGGAGAGGGTGTTACTCCTGGAGGGCTTGTGACTGAGAGGAGTGTGATTGGCTGGTCCCTGCTGTTGATAACACAAGGTTATGGAGGTGCTAAAATCCAAACAAGCATGTATTTCCCAGGGTGTTGTCTCTGCTTCAGAGAAGGAGCAGCATGTGCTAGACTAAACTGGGGCTTCACATGGAACTTGTCTTTCAATCCCCCAAAGGAGTATGCTAGCATATTTTGATAGCTGGGGGAAATGTGGTGGGTGGGGGAGATTGCTGCCAGTCTATTTTATTTACTACTAGCTTTTTTTACCCGGCGTTGCACGGGTTGTCATTTTCCTAAGGCACTATTTGTTTGAAATTCCTTAAGGTAGCTGTCTGCTGTTTGAAATCCCTTGGAATCCCAGCTCCCCCGGGACTCCCAGCTCCCCCAGGATTACACAATGAAATCCCAGCTCCCCCGGGACTGCCAGCTCCCCCGGGACTGCAAAATGACATCCCAGCTCCCCCGGGATTACACAGTGAAGAATTCCCTGTCCCTCCCCCCCGGTACTACACAATGAAATCTCTGCTTCCCTCCCCCCCGGGACTATGCAACAATGTTTTCCCTGTGTCCCCCCCCAGACCACACAATGAAATCCCTGCTTTCCCCCCCCCCCCCGGGACTACACAGTGGCTCTGCCCGGGTCATCATTTTCCTATAGGCACTGTTTGTTTGAAATTCCCCACCCCCACCCCCGTGTAGGCCCTGGCTGCAGTTCATATGAACATTCTGTTTGGACGTAGGAGAGATTTGCATACCCGCTTCTGATTGGGCCCCTGTGGCAGTGCATACCAACATTCTAAATGCTGTTGGAGCGATTTGTATAACCGCTCCTGAATGGCCCCTGCAAGCATTCCAAGTGTCGCCATTGGCTCTCATCTATTTTGGGCCGTACAGGCGCGGCGAGGGTTTTTTTGAGATTTGAACCTGCCAGTCTTTGTCCTTGGGTGATGGAGAGTATGCGTGCCAAGTTTGGGGCGGATCCGTCCAACCGTGTAGGAGCCAATGCGAGGCACGCGAGCCGCGCGGACACACGTACGTACGTATGTACGTACGGACAAACATTCACATTTATATAGTAGATATTGTGTGAAGATTCTGTAAGATCCATGTTATATGAAGACCTTATTCTCAGGCTCTTTAAAGTTCAGCCTGTGTTTGTAGGTTCAAGAAACTGCTGAACACCAAATATGGCCTTTTACCCCTTTGCAACATCTTTGGATTATGGAACACCTTTGGGTTACAGATTTGACCTCTGGCTGGTTCATCTGTCAAGCAAATGTTTGGTCGCCACTTTCTTTTCTGAATAGAGAGTATGTGGACATGGCCACTTCAGTGTTATGAGGACCACTAATGCATCACCATAAGAGAGGATACCCATTTGATACAATTTGCATGTGCTGCTAATTGATACGTATTGTGAAGGACTGCGTCCAGTCATTTGATTTGGAACAAGAGATCAGAGGCTACAAACTGCTAGCCTTGATTCTGCTGTTCCCAAATCACCTTGCCCTAAAGCCAGTCCCGGTCTCAGACACTGGAATTAGCACCGAACCAACAGAGAACCTACACACACTCTGTGTAGGGGAAAGTGAAAGAAAGTTTATTTTGGGTTAGTCAGTTACAAATTAGGTGGGGAGATAAGAGAAGTGAAATTGACAGAATGGAATACCTTTGTTACACACAGTCAGAACTACAAAACAACAAAACTAAATCTCACACTAGAGAACCCAGGCACTTACACATTAGCTTGGGGATTGTTCTTCTCGGGACTTGCCTCAGCCACAGTCCCCCGCTCCATGCTTCCTCACGTCCAGAACAACAACAAAACCCAGAAGCCACGGCTGACTGTATCGATTTTATCCTGCCCCTCCCCACGATAGCCTGACTGTCACTTGGCCAATCTGGATTAATTTTGTCTAGGCTAGGCAGGGAAGGGGGTGGCTCCTAGGTGTCCGGTGGGTGAATTCCTGACCATACGTAAAGTGCTTGGGGAACATTTGCATGCAAATACGTCATAGACTCTGTGGCGACATAGAGCCATCAGGACAACTATGTACATTCACAGGAGAGCCTCAGCCTCTGGCTGGGATTGCACTTATTTACATGTGTGTGGTTGGGGGGGGGGAGAGCACAGAGACTCCGTATGCTTTTCTTCACATGTATGAATGATTTTTTAAAAAGATAATTACTATATAAATTAAATTGAAATGCAATACATCTTATTGGGGAAGATTGTGACCAGGTGACATCCTGTCCAGCTGCTAGATCTTGATGGGTAACTTCAAGGTCCCTGCTCACCGTTCTTTATTTTCAACACAGGACACATGGCCACCCTATCCAGCGTGCTTCCTTGATAGTACAGCCAACCAAATATTAAAATGACTCTTATGGCAGAAGACAGGTGAAAAATCAGGAAAGGCAGCCAAATGTTGTAGTGCAGAATAATTACAATATCACAGAAAATTTGTCCTTTTGACTTTGGATTAGTGATGATATCCTTTTGGCAATGCTTGTTCAGTTGCCATTATGATTATTATGTAAATTGGCTGCCATCTTGATTATGTAAGTACTTTGCCTGATTTCAGTGATCTGTTGCACGCATTCTAAACATCAAGCATTATGTATTATTTATTTATTTTTAAATATTTCTTAACCACCCTTTGTCCAGAGGATTCCAAAGCAGTGCACAAAAGTGTGAATAAAACCATTTAGACAGACATAGAACATTCATTGAACGGTCAAGTCTATGCATGTCTGTCTGGCTAACAGAGAGCTTCAGCTATTGGGCAGTATAGAAATGAAATTAAACAAATAAATAAATAGATAACTCTGTTTCAAAATATGTGTTGCCTTCCAACATTTGCCCCATTAAAATAGAGGCACAGCTGTTGCAAATGAAAAGGGAGAGTAGCTCCTCAAAGAGGTAGCAAGTTAATAACATGACCAAACCACTTTCATGCTATTAATTTAAGCCAGTGTGGCGTAATGGTTAGAGTGTTGGACTGGGATTCGGGAGATCTGGGTTCTAGTCCCTGCCACTTGCCCATGAAGCTCACTGGGTGACTTTGGGCCAGTCACTGACTCTCAGCCTAACCTACCTCACAGGGTTGTTGTGAGGATAAGATGGACGGGAGGAGGATTATGTAAGCCGCCTTGGTTTCCTTGCAGGAAAAATGGTGGGATATCAATATAATAAATGAATAAATAAATTTGTGTAGTTTCTACACATTTCGTTTGTGTAGTAATCTACCTGCCCCATATTATACTTTTAAAAATGTCACTGCTCAGTACAAGGTACCAAAAATGGATATACAGTAATACCTTGGATTGCAAGTAACTTGGTTTGAGAGCGTTTTGCTATTTTAATATTTATTAAATATTTATTTAAAATTTTTTTACTTGATATACAAGCGACGTCTTGCAATACAAGTACTGTAGTACTGCTTAAATTAAAAATCTCTGTACAATTTTTTTGGGGGGAATTTCATTTTGATATAAGAGTGTTTTGGATTACAAGCACGCTTCCGGAATGAATTATGCTCTCAATACAAGACATGACTGTATTTAGTGGAGGAAGGTAGTGTTCAACAGCCTGCAAAAGGGCATTTAGAGGAAGTCCTCTAGTGTTATTATTTTTTTATTTTATGTTTTTAAGAGGAAGTGCTCTGTTAAGTAAACATATGAAGAAAACTGGCAATTGGTATACACAGTGAGAAAATAGGTACAATTGAAGGCAATATATAGTTGTTTCCTTAATTATTGTTATTCTGTATAGCTGGGCCATTCTTCTTTCTCTCTTTTTGAAGCCTGTATTTGTGTAAGCAGATACAATTTTCTTTTACATGAGAAAGCCACATGAATAACTCAAGACAATCTACCCCAAGTGGTACGTAGGTTTGCTGTTAATTTTGTGCCATTTAATTAACCTGAAGCGGAGGCACATTTTGACTTCATTCCCTTCCTACTAGGCTGGAAGCACTTGCTCCAGCTTAGTGAAAAGTCTCTCTCTCTCTGTGGCCAACTCAAGGAATTTCCTAGTGCTAACATTAGCCACAGGAGGGCTCCATTATTGTTCCCTGAAGGTAAAGAAAACACAGTGAGAGCTACAAGGAAAAACTTTAGTTTAAAAATGCAAATCGAAGAGATAGCGAGTTTAAGAAAAAGCCTGTTTCCTAGTTTGCATGCATGAACCAACATCCAGCTACAGGAGAAAATTTCATGCAAAGGAGGGTGTACTTACCACTGGCTCCCTTTTGAATCTGAAATAATGAAAGAAGACTTGAACAGAAGGTTTCTGGATTTTAGTCCTCCTGCTCCTCTGCCTAATGCATCAAGGGCACAATCAACCAGGAATTTCTCTTCTACAAGCCCCACTGAGATGAATGGGGTCTACACAAGAACGGAAGTGTCCAGTTGCCTATTCAATGGGCCATACTTGCTCTGTGATGTCAAATTCATTCCCTGACAACCTCAGTTCTCAGTCATCTTTTTCTTCCATGAGAGCTCATCTCAATCTTTTGGAACAATTGCCTCTTACTAAATCCTGAGATGGTGAGCCTCGTGTCCTACTTTAGGGAGGGCAGTCTTCTATTTGAAGGGTTGTCCTCTATTTGAAGGCATCCTCTATTTGGACAGCTGTCCAGTCCAAGTCTGGTTTAACAACAGAGAACCATAAGAAGGGAGAGGAAGGGACTTGAAGTTATCCATCAAGAGCACCTGGACGAGGAGGCACACAGGTCACCTGGTCACAATCTTCCCCACTATGGTGTGATGTAATGTATTTCTAAATTTGCACCAATCAGTATATGCACAATTTATGCAAATCTGTATCTGTGTTTGTCCTCTTTTTTTGGTGATGTATAAGTGGCCACCCTAGATGTTATTTGGGAGGCTTCAGCAGGAAGGGAGGGGCAAAGAAACGTCAGTGCAGGCAGGGAGATAAGATTCAAAGTAAGCCTGAAAGACTGGCACTTGGATATATGCAAGATCAAATTGTTTAAAAAGAAAACTCACTGGGTGACTTTGGGCCAGTCACTGCCTCTCAGTCTAACCTACCTCACAGGGTTGTTGTGAGGATAAAATGGAGAGGAGGAGGATTATGTAAACCGCCTTGAGTTCCTTGTAGGAAAAAAGGCGGGGTATAAATGTAATAAATAAATAAATGTAATCTACGAAGATTTATTGTGGTTACATGTTATACCACACAATAACAGAGATAAGCTGCTCACAGGTGGTCTTACACAGGGAGGGGGAGAATGTTTGCCTTGCCCTCCTTAAATGGTGAATTCAGCAAATGGATTTTTAGAAAAAAAATATATCTGATTCATTTTCAAACATCCATGTTACTTTCAATGGAAGCCTCCCATTCAAATATTAGGCAAAATAGCAACTGTCCACTGTTTCCCTTCTCTGCAAAACTGAATCTGCTCCCCTGAATCACCCATCTTTCTCTCCAGCATTCCAATCTGCAGTTTCGAGAGCAAATTTATTAGTCCTGTGTAACCACTGAAACTTGCCTTCTTTCTAGCGGCTGATCTATGTCACTGTTTTCCTGCTGACTGATGACAGATACCTTTGGGGATTTCATGTGAGTGGAAATCCACTTGAAACCCATTTTTATATATGCCAGGCTGGGTATGTTGGAATACAGAACCACTGGGGGAAAAAACAAAGCTAAGCAACTTTGTCCCAGTGGCTGCAGATTCGAGTTGTGGCGTGTGGGTAGATTGAGAAAAAAACCGTGTGCAAGGCCAGTAGGTGAAAAAGCAAAACCACAAGTCAGTTTTCTTTCAAACTCTAAAGTTTACTAAACTATACTTGTAAAACACGAACAGATTAAAGAGTGATATATTTACAAGAGTGAAAAAAC
This sequence comes from Shinisaurus crocodilurus, assembly GCA_021292165.1. Lineage (NCBI taxonomy): Eukaryota > Metazoa > Chordata > Lepidosauria > Squamata > Shinisauridae > Shinisaurus > Shinisaurus crocodilurus. The sequence continues at coordinate 276,343,293 of CM037876.1, forward strand.
AGAATAGCATGTCAGACAAAAAACAGGTTACAGTCATGACATACATACAAACTCTTATCACACCAGAATGCTCTCTTACCATATATTTACCTATACTCCTTACTCCCAACAAGCTTACAAAGACTTCACACACTTTATATACATTATGGTACAGTCATGTGCTAAATTAGGTAATGCCAGCTGCATCAAGGCATGATGTCATCCCAGCTGCATCCACTTTAGCTCGACCCTTGCTCCAATTACCCTGGACACAAAAAACTGTACCAGTCCCTCACTGGGACAAAGGTGAATCTTTACCAGTCCTGACCTTGATCAGGCTTGTTGTGTTCTGTAGCCTTCTAGCCCGAAGGCAAACCCTGAATATGTGGAACCCATATTCCAACACCCCTCCTTGCCTGAGAGGCTTGAAGCTTTATTACATTTTCTTCCCTAAACACATTCATTTTTACAACATTCCAAACTTTGCTATTGTTTCATGGAATTTGGGCATGGGCAGTGCCTTGGTCATGACATCTGCCAAATTCCCCTCTGATGGGCAGTACATCAGTTTGATTACACCAGTTTGGATGTGGTCCCTTACATTGCAATACTTAACCGCTATGTGCTTAGTCTGGGCTTTCAAGTGTTCTGTGTTGGCCAAAGATATACATGCTGTACTGTCACAATACACCTCTACCGGCAGTTGTTGATCAATACCCAGTGGCGTAGCGTGGGTTGTCAGCACCCGGGGCAAGGCAAGTAATTTGCGCCCCCTAACCCGTGGATTTTAGCACTCGAGTCTCTTCCACTAGATTAGTTAAAGAAACCCTTACCCCCTAAGCACATGTATTGTTTGTTATGAAAATACTGATGTAATTAAAGTAAAATGCATCTAAATACAAGTTTATTTTCACTCTCACCACTACGCCACACTGGCTCTTCCCTCCTCGTCCCTTTTTCCTTTTGTGTCGTGTCTTTTAAATTGTAAGCCCGTGGGCAGGCAGGGACTGTATTTTTCTTGTTGTTGCTGAAGGGTGGGGTAAAAATGCTTAGAATAAATAAATATGCAGGTTTATTCCAACTTAATCAATGAACTGGTCACTTAAACCAACTAAAATCTGTGATTAATAGATTCCAATTTCTTTAGTTGGGTAACTGCCCTACTTATTTGTAAAGTTATTTTCTTCATCTTTGAGGCATGTTTCTTTTCTCTCTCTCTCTCACTTGCAATTGCTTTCCTCATATGCAAATGTATTCCGACTTAATCAATTGACTAAAACCATACTATTAATCAACTCAGATTTTGAGTAATTGGAGGGTAACAGCCCTACCAATTTGTAGTTTTTTCATCATTTTTAATAATTTGCAATAATAATATACATTCAACACTTCCTCCAGTGGCTTTCACATTTATTGCAATTTCTTCAATTACTTATTAGTAATTAAAAAAATGGAGAAAATAAATTGGATAACGGAAATAAACCATTAGTAATATGCTTAATAATAATAATAATGATAATAATGATAATAATACAACGCATTTCTTCTTAAACTTTCCCCCTTGTGGGCTCCCCGGCACTCCAGCCCTCCCGCTCCGGCGCGTTCATTCTCACCCCGCGCCCGCCCGCCCGGTTCCTCCTCGGCTCGCGGCGGCCGCCCGGCAGGACCACCTTCCGAGGGGCTGGGTGGGTGGGCGGGCATGCAGGACATCCCCGGCAGCCAATGAGAGAGGCGGGGCCAAGGGGAGGCGAGCCAATGGGCGAGGCGGGGGTAGGTGGCCACGGGGGCGGGCGCTGCCGCAGTCCTGTCATGGGCAAGGTAGGAAGGAGCGCGCGAGGGAGCTCCGGCGGGGCTGGTTGGTCGCTCGCTCGCTCGCTCGCCGGCCGCACTCTGACCACCGGGGCGGGGCAGGAGCGCGCGCGCTGGGGCGGCGGCGGTGGCGGGGACAGGTCTGGGCAGACAACCCACGCTACGCCACTGCAAGCGCGCCCCCCCAGATGTTGCGCCCGGTGCGGCCGGCCCCCCCTGCACCCCCCACGCTACGCCTCTGTCAATACCCATATCTTTGAACAGTTGTAGAAACCAAGTTATCTCCCCACATGCCAGTGAAACTGCTGCCATTTCGGCCTGACAACTGGATGTGGCTACACTTGTTTGCTTCCTTGAAACCCAGTTTACAATGGTGTTACCAAATTGCATGACCATGCCACTGACTGATTTCCGGGACAATACACAGTTTCTCCAGTCAGAGTCCACCCATATTTGTAAGTTTTCAGACCCCTTCACCGGTAAACTTAAACAAATGTCGAGTGTGCCTTTGAGATACCGCAGTACTCTCTTTGCGGCATTCCATGCAGGAACAGTGGGTTGTGCCGTGAACCGACACAAAACTCCCACACTGGCAGCTATATCTGGTCGTGACCACTGAGCCAGATACAGCAGACTGCCAACCAGGGATTGATACCTTTCTACCTCATGGAACACTTTATCTGTAGCAGTTACTGATTTAACAAAATCTGTGGTCATAGGTGTCAGGACCGGTGCACATTCTAGCATACCATATTTGTCAAGTAATGCTACCACCTTTTGTTTCTGGTTCAGACAAATAGACTCTTTTGATCTGATCACCTGCACACCTAGATACTGTGAGACTTCACCCAGAGATTTTATTTTGAATTTCTGCCCTAATTGCTGTGCAAATGTAGATATCTGGCTGCTGCTTGACCCAGCGCACAAAATATCGTCCACGAACGTGATTAAGACCATGTAGCTGTTTCCTGACCCTCTAGTGTACAGACACGGATCAGCTACACCACGTTTGAAACCAAATGCCAGCAATGTTTCATTAAGACAGATGTTCCAGGCTCTGGCTGACTGCTTCAGCCCATACACCGCTTTGTTAAGATACCAGACCTTTCCCTGTTTACATTCAAACCCCGGAGCCGGCTCCATGTATATTTCCTCCTCCAGAGGAGCATTTAGATAAGCAGTCGTGAAATCCAAATGATGCACCTGTAAATCCCTTTTCGCAGCCAGTGACAGTAGTAACCTAACTGTTTCTGCCTTTGCAGTGGGTGAAAATGTTTCATCATAACTTTCCCCCCACCTTTGCGAAAAACCCTGGCGATCAGTCTTGATTTAAATATGAATTCTCCCGAAATTGACACCTTCCGTTTGAATAACCACCTGCAGCCAGTTACTTTACTCCTGTTGGTGCATTCACCTCTGTATATACATTGTTCCGTTTGAATGATTCCATTTCGCTTCTCATTGCCTCCAACCACTGTTGCTTTTCAGTATTAGGCAAATTATTTACTTGTTCAAGATTCTCAGGTTCAACATATGTGACATTGCAAACTCTTGCCCCTCCTATCACAAACCTCTGGGGTGGAACACCTTTGTTACTCCTCTGAGATCTTCGGATCTCAATTTCAGTACTGCCTTCACCGGCTTGCCCTTCCCCACTTGAATCGGCTTGTAACGATTGTTTTACATTCCTTGGGCTTTGGCCCCCCTCTCTCGCCAGCTGCTGCGGCTTGACTGGCTCAGAGTCCTCTACCGGAATTAAAACCTCGGGGTTTGCATGAATACGTTGCCAACCTTCTTCAACAAAATCTGCATTTTGAGATATGATCACCCTGGCATTCCCTCGTGAAAACCTCCAGGATTTCCCAGTGCCAGCATATCCCACAAAACGCAACCTTTGTGATCTTTGTTCTCCCTTCCTTCTCATTGATTTGGGAATATGCACGTATGCAAAACTACCCCAGACTCGAAGGTGGCCAAGCTCCGGAGCCCTGTTAAATAGCTTTGTATACGGTATATTATCAATCACCATAGACCAGGTTCTATTGCACAGGTAGTTAGCTGCAAGGATTGCTTCACCCCAAAAATGCGAGTTTGTGCTTAGACCAGCGTCAGTTAACAAACACCTCATTATTTGTTGAAGAACCCCTAATTTCCCAGACACAATACCAGTATCTGTGACCTTGTGCATTATACCATTTGTTTTCATGAACTTTTGAAACTCTCCGCTCAAGTACTCCCCACCCCGGTCTGTCTGTAGAGTACGTACTTTCGTATTAAACTGCCGTTCTGCATATGCTACCCAGTCACGGAACACAGAAAAACACTGAGCTTTTTGCTTCACCAAATACACCCATGTGAACTTGGAATACTCATCCATGATCAGTACCACATATCTTGCACCACCTTCACTGGGTTTGAAGGGACCACACACATCGGAATGCACCAACTCAAACACTTCATTGACCTGCCTGTTTGATTTTCTACTTATTGGCTGCACCCTAGATTTTGCTTGTTTGCACACTGCACAGTTTAAATACTTCTTGCACCCTTTCAATGTAACCCCAGTACAAGACTCAGCAGTCTTCTTGATTACACCAAATCCGGAATGCCCTAATTTTCTGTGAAATGTGTGTAAACATCCATCGTGTAACGGTGTATTATTAACCATGGCAATGTGGGGAGACAACACATATAGCCCATTTACCAGGGAGGCTTTGGCAGCAAGCTTCCCACCTTTGAGTATTTCACAGCCAGCTTTTGTGAATACCACCTCATACCCATCATTGGTTAAACATGATACAGACAATAAGCTATAGTCTAAATTGGGGACACACAGAACATTCTCCATTTCTGCCTCTAGATAGGGTACTTTGCATTTCCCCTCACCCACAATAGGACACGTGCTCCCATCAGCCAACGTTACAGTGTGACTACTACTTTCTTTAGACACTTTGTTAAATGATACAAAAGGCAAAGACGAGTTAGAAATTGTCTTGGAGCTCCCACTATCAAGAATCCACCTTGATGTAGGCTGACTTACATTCACCCTCACAGTGGCAGACACAGAGTTACTACAACGTCCATCTTCCTGGGGTTGTTTCTTCCTCTGTGGACCGCCCCTCTGCAAGCCCGTCTTACAATGTCTTTTGATGTGTCCTGGCTGCCCGCATCTGAAGCACCTCCTGACACTCAAAGCTGCCTCCGTGTCTTCTCCGGCATTTCTCGGTTGCTCTGCGCTGTTGCTGTAACCCGACACTCTCACCACTCCTCGGCCTGAATTCCTTCGGATGGAGGGAGTTGCCGGCTGTTTCGCTTTCCTCCTCTCCTCTTCTTCCAGGAGACGGCCAGCCAGATAATCCATGGTGAGATCGTCTTCTGGGAGCGAAGCAACGCTACTGACCAGCAAGTCCCAGCTCTCATCCAGGGAGGACAGAACAATCTGGACTTGATGGATCTCTTCATATCTCTGACCCCGCTCAGCAAGCTTCATCAGCAGCTCCTGTATCGCTTGCAAGTGGTCAGAAACTTTTTCCCCGGGCAGCAACTGCTTCCTGTACAGTTGCCGTGCCAACAGGATTTTACAACTTGCAGAGTCCCGAATATGTATCCTCCTGAGAGTAGCCCAGCAGTCGGCGGCATTCTCCAGCGCTCTGACATGCAAGAGTTGTGCATCGGACAGAGACAGCACAATCATTGCATGAGCCCTCTGCATCCGTCTGCTCTCTTCAGGGGTTGGGTCGTGCGGGGGATTGACAACAGCTATGTCCCATAAATCCTCCCGCATCAGGAGCATTCTGGTTTTGAACTCCCAAGCCAGGTAGTTCTCACCCGTCAGCTTGTCCACCACCACTCCCGGGTACTGTTGCACCACCGCCATCGGAACGCCGTCCACGGTCTGCACAGGGGGAGCTGGTTCTGGAATTCTTCCCTCCTCTATCTCCAGAGGATCACTCTTTATCACCGGCCTTGACTCCACCGCCCTAGCCGTCTGTTCTTCCAGCTTTTCAGGGTTTGTTGCCAGAGAAGGACCTGAGATACAAAGCCCTAGCCAGGAACTTTGTAGCGATCAAACTTCTCAGCACCCAAACAAAAACACCTCACTGGACCTTTGCCAAAAACAAAACTACACGGATCTCAATACCCATGTGCCACAGCGTGACTGCTGGGCCCATAACCTGTTGGAATACAGAACCACTGGGGGAAAAAACAAAGCTAAGCAACTTTGTCCCAGTGGCTGCAGATTCGAGTAGTGTGCGTGTGGGTAGATTGAGAAAAAAACCGTGTGCAAGGCCAGTAGGTGAAAAGCAAAACCACAAGTCAGTTTTCTTTCAAACTCTAAAGTTTACTAAAACTATACTTGTAAAAACACGAACAGATTAAAGAGTGATTATATTTACAAGAGTGAAAAAACAGAATAGCATGTCAGACAAAAAACAGGTTACAGTCATGACATACATACAAACTCTTATCACACCAGAATGCTCTCTTACCATATATTTTACCTATACTCCTTACTCCCAACAAGCTTACAAAGACTTCACACACTTTATACATTATGGTACAGTCATGTGCTAAATTAGGTAATGCCAGCTGCATCAAGGCATGATGTACATCCCAGCTGCATCCACTTAGCTCGACCCTTGCTCCAATTACCCTGGACACAAAAAACTGTACCAGTCCTCACTGGGAAGGGAATCTTTACCAGTCCTGACCTTGATCAGGCTTGTTGTGTTCTGTAGCCTTCTAGCCCGAAGGCAAACCCTGAATATGTGGAACCCATATTCCAACAGGGTATATGTTGAACCCACTAAGACATTTTTTAAAAGGGTAGAGAGGTAATTCCGTGGGACAGACAACTAGCTGTATGGCCAGGTTGTCTGCTAAGATTACTCTGTACACTATGAGTAGGATGGAGGAGAAATTCATTCAGTTAGCATTTTCATGTGAACTTACCTAATTTGCACTTCCTCAACCAATATGTGAACTGAAACACAGTTATATTTTGATATTCACACTTTTCTAAATGCATTCTCCAGTTGAAATATGCATACAAAACCCCACATATATTAGGGGAAAGTGCTTGCAACAATGGATATATTAGGCAAACTGTGTACAAAAATGTGTACAT